>OX453042.1:6396173-6996173 GCA_949699805.1 Tromatobia lineatoria | reverse complement strand
GGATATTGCCGCACTCAAACTTCCGCTTGGACCGAGGAGAAAGCTCACAACTGCTATAGCCGAGCGGAAGGAAGCCCTTTCAGCGCCGGAAAAAATAATCAAGGACACGCGATTGTGAGTCGCAAGTTGTTGTCGTCGTCGAATCGTCATGAAGGACGTCTTAAGCCACTGTAACCGCAACGCTTATTGCGTTATTGTAACGAAGGTGTTTTTAATGCCGTACTTTTGTTTGAATGCATCATACACGTGAGCTCCTTGAGCATATCTAGAATGATTATTAACAATTATTGTCATTATTCTGAGCTACAGTGTGTGAATAAACTAATTTCTTTGTAAATTGTTAAACATTTTTTATAAATTCACCCTAATCCTTCTCCTTGCGTATAATACATGAAAGAAATAATGACCCTAAAGATATGTGCATCAGACTTTCTTTATCTTTATAGTCTTTATAGCTTACTCGCTTTATGGCTTTAGACTCCGTTAAGTCTATCGATCCTCTTTTTCGGATAGTTATGAAATTATCTTGGTGCGCTTTTTTACTGTTTCCTTAACGAGATACGAAGAAATGTTTGGCACGCGGAAACCGCCATTCCGTTAATACGATGGACTTCCTTCAATGCTCATTTGATTCGTTACGAATTTATCTAGGTAAGCAATTTTTTTTTGTTTTTTCTAAGCGGGACATAAAAAAGAAATGTTTAACACGCTGCAGCTTTCCATTTTATTTTCTAGACTTGCCGCAGTACTAATTCGATTCGTTATAAAATTATCTAGGTGTGCTAGTTTTTTCCTTTTTTCTCTTCTTTCTTGAGGTGGTATTTCGAAAAAAATATCGCACGTCATAACGGCAGTGAGTGTTATGCACTGAGGGAAGTCTATAGAGTTCAGGGGGTGACAGCTGCGCCGTGTCAAACATTTCTCCTTAAAGTAGCACCTTAAGGGAACGAAAAAAAGCGCACTTAGATAATTTGATAACGAATTAAATGAGCCCTGAAAGAAGTCTACCGAATTATTGAAACAGAATAAACTGAAACAAAATCCTTTTAACAACAGCCACGGTCGTTATCGCCTGCAATACTGTTTTTGAATGAAATGAAATGAGCACTATGGAAAGTCTATCGTATTGAGGGAATGGCGGTTGTGGCGTAACAAACATTTTTATCTAATGTGCCATCTTAAGGATGTTTAATACGTACAGTCCCGCCAAAAGTGAGTTTCGAAGACAATTTCGATCACTTCCCGATGGGATAAAAATGGGAAAAAAGTAATCGATATTAAACGTGCTGAAGAGATTGAATCTGCATAATAATAATCCCAAAATGATTAACAAATTGGTGAAAAAAACAATTGTTCAACAAACAATCAGACAAAATAACTTTTTTTCTAATGAAAATAATATTTTAATTTATTTGAATGCATACGAATTTATTCAGATTTTTATCTTTATTTTTATTTTTATTTTTTTCAAAAATGTTCGCGAAATAACGAATTTTGGATATGTGTTCAGCATGAAACCATTTACTACACTCAAGATTTTTTTGCAAAACGCATATCCGAAATTTGTTATGTTCTGCGCATTTTTCAAAATAAAAACAAATAAAGAAAAAAATCTGAAAAAATTCGTATGCATTCAAATGAATTAAAATATCATTTTCATTAGAAAAAAAGTTAGGTCGACTGATTGTTTGTTGAACCATTTTGTTTTTTCCACCAATTTGTTTATAACATTTTCGGATTATTATTATGCGAAATCAATCCTTTCAGCACGTTCTATATCCATTATTTTTTTCCGATTTTTAACCCATCGGGGAGTGATCGAAATTGTCTCTGAAACTCACTTTTGGCGGGACTGCACGTCTCATACATCCTTAAGGAAACAAAAAAAAAAGCGCACTTAGATAATTTGATAACCAATTAAATGAGTTCTGAAAGAAGTCTTTCGAATAATATAGACGGAAGCTACAGTGTGCTAAAATTGTACTTATGTGCTCATTGTAGATGACTTGGTTTTAGACAAATTGATTTAGACGAATTAATATTAGACCAATCGATTGTAGACGGATTGTTTCCAACCAAATTATGATTTTAGACCATTTTATTTAGACGAATTGTTTTAGTCGAATTTTCCTCAAATCTCCACGGGTCCAGTATGTCGTGCCACTGCAAGACAGTGCTTAATCAGTAATCCCTGCCATCACAGAGCCGTGTCTCATTTGAAAGCAACTAACGGCACCGTGCTGAAACCGCACGCCGTGTCGACACGAGATGGGACGTTTTTTTATCTACGCAGCTTCCTCCATAAGAAATAAAGAAATCTCTGCCTAACCATCTCTGGCCTATCCTACCGAGCACCAATAATCTCACTCTCATACGTAACCATCTGCCAATAATATAGACCTCCTTACTGACAATAATAGTGCATATCTACATCTCCTGTAGGTATCATCCTTTCACTTAAAACCATCAATTCTACTTATTTACTTACCTCGCATGTCCCCGATCCAAAAACCGACATCGCCGAGCTCCGCTTTCGAGGGTTCGTGTGAATGTCGCGAGTAGTTTACATACTGTGACTACTCCGTGCCACTCGATCCCGTGCGCCGCGCTGCTGCAGTTGCGGATTACCTTAGTGAGAGTCAGTACGAGCGCGGCTCGTCGCGTGTGTTGTGTTGTGCTGGCTGGCTGGCAAAAATTTTTCACCACTAGCCCGAGATTCAGCCTTAAAAAATGGCAGGGTTTACGGAAGGTGCACTCGTCAAGAAGCTAATGGACCTCAACCCTTCGCAGCAGAGCATTCAGACGTTGTCACTATGGCTTATACACCACAGAAAACATCATCCAACTATCGTCAAAGTGTGGTACAAAGAAATGTGCAAAGGTGAGCTCCAAATAGTATTTCACCAAATCGCGGCTTAGCGCAATTACTAAACAATCGCTATAAAAATCGCCCGCAACGACTTTTTTTCCGTGTACCAAAATATCAGTACTATAATTCGAAACATCTTTTGGACTTATTGGCCTTCATTTAATAATGGAGCAACGACTGCGGAAATTTTCATAAGCTTCTAGGTTAACATAGTCCATTTTTTGAAACTTTATTTTCGTCCTGAAGCACGTGAAATGTAGATATTTTTGTTAATTGGCTGTTTGATATGTGATGATTCGTGTGATGTAACATAAAAGACCATGAATCACACAAATGTTCTTTTTTCAAAGTATTTTTATGATTTTCTATGTATTACTTTAGAAATTTAAAGATTGCGTTGCATTACAGTGAAGGACAATCGGAAACTGATGTTCATGTATCTGGCGAATGATGTTATACAGAATAGCAAAAAGAAAGGACCTGAATTTGGGAAAGAATTTGGTTCGGTGCTTCCAAAGGCCTTTGAACATATGAAGGGATTTGATGAAAAGACAAGAGATCGTCTTAACAGGCTGCTCGCTATTTGGGAAGAAAGAGGGGTTTACGACAAAGCGCAGATTACTGAATTCAAGTCAGCTTTTGATGCAGCTACAGAGCCTGTTAAAGAGCCTGGCACACCTCCTAGAAAAAAACCTAGAAATGATGTTGAAAAAGAAAAGAAGTCAAAGGTATTTGTAATGCCTAATTATTCATAGAAATTCTTCAGTACATAACTAATATTTCACAAGGTTACTTACATAGGAATGGACTATACATATTTTTATTGGTACTTAAATATTTGAACATCTTTAGGATAAATAGAATAGAATATTCATTAATAAAAATCTTTATTGAACTCTATGACTGTTCTTGTGTATCATTGTACATAATTTTGTGAACAAAAAAAAAGTCTGTCTGGCTTTATTTTGTATCGTAAAAAAAATTTATGTCAGAATTGCAACACCTTAACTGTTTCTTTATCACTTTTACTTTCCAGTTTCTAGGAATGATTTTATATCATTCATCTTATCGTTCTTCGGCACTAATTATTTATTCCATGGAAATCTTCATAAAAATGATATTAACAAGTATTGCTTGTAACCATTCATTTTAAAATTCAATAGAAATCATAATAAAGCTTGTGTTGGATTGTTCTTGGTTTTTTCTTATCCAACCATGTAAAAAATCTGCCTAAGGAAATAATGAAGAATAATATATATATTTCCAATTAAAAGTAAATAATAATGGGCAAAAGGTAATCTTTTTTTTTAAATATCTTTATTCAAATATGTTTATCATCCCCTAAGAGGCTATCTACATTATATAAATCTGTACGAATAATTTGGATATAATTTGTGTTAAAAACAATTCGAGTAATGTGTTGTATTTACAGAAGAAGGAGCCAGAGAAAAAGGAGAGAAAGAAATCGGAAACAGAAGTGGAGGTGGACGGTACCAAAGAATTGCACGTAACACTGAGTCCACGAACGCCAGCGGGAGATCCACCGGAAACGGAGGAGCTCATAAAAGCCTTAATGGTATTTGTTGTTTGCAGAATAATCGCTGAAACTCAACATGTACTTATAAATAAACTGTCTACAATCGAGAATAAATCCAAGAATGATCTTCAATCCATAAAATCGAAATCCGTAAAATCAAACAACCGCGCAAACCCTGCCGCACAATTTTAATTTCAACGTCTCTTTTTATCATTGTCACTCAACTATAATAATCAATATGCCGTCTACTTTATCGAGATAAAAAATTTATTTGGAATTTTTAAAACTGTTCACTTTCCGGCAAATTCAGTTCTTTTTTTCTTTTTATAAACGCTCCAATATTTGGTGGATTCCAGGACTTGGAGAATACCGCCTCTTCGGACGCTGGCGTACGAGAGCGTATCGCATCGTTACCACCCGAAGTTTCAGAAGTCTCACTGCTAGCGAATCTCGCCGATCGAGCGGCCGCGGATCAACTGAGCGTAGCTGTAAACGAGGCCGCGGCTCTTTTAGCCGATTATAATGGACGACTGCAGGGTGAAATGGAGGATCGTCGAAGACTCCTAACAATGCTCAGGGATTACACACTTGCGCAAAGACAATTGCTTCAGCAGGCACAAGAGACACTCGAGGTAAGACCCGACTGACTAATTAACGATTTCCCGAGCGGATTTCAACATTCAAAGGCTGACTAAACACTCAAAACTATCGTTCATGCGGAAAAGCAACCCAAAACCGTGGATTTTTACACTTTCAGTAACATCGTCAGTTCTCCGGGAATCGATTTATGCGGACATTATTATTTATGAAAACTCTAAACTCCTCATTGGAATTAAATGGTTCACCACACAACGTTATCGTTATCTTCGTGTTAACGTGCGTATTGCTTTCACAAATAACGGCATTTTTAGTCGCGAATTTATCAGCACGTTACGAATTATTGTTGAATTATTGCGATTTTAGAAACATCATTACAAAACCGAATCGATAGTGATTCCGAAAAATGTAGAATCACCTACTATGTAATTCCTATGTAAAAAAAAAGCCTAAGCTCTAAAAAAAATACTGTCGTTTGCTTCCGAATTCGTCAAGACAGTGAACATTCTTAAATTAGTCAAAAAACTAAGTTATTTTCGAAAAACTGAGGACGTTTCACCTTACATATGTAAATTTCAGAGTGGGCTCTGAACACTTGATCAATTTTTTCTAGGCTCATAAAAAGTAATATTTGACAAAATATTTGTTTTTATCATTGATAAATTTGTATCTTAACGCTAAATCCCATTTGCGCCGGTTTCGCTTCCGGTCATAAAAATACCATATCCCATTCAGATCTCACCCCAACATTTACATATGATATGTGAAAAATTATTAGTTTCTTAGAAATGAAAATAGAATTGTCATTGAAGTGGCAGAACCCTTTTAAAAAAA
This sequence comes from Tromatobia lineatoria, assembly GCA_949699805.1. Classification (NCBI taxonomy): domain Eukaryota; kingdom Metazoa; phylum Arthropoda; class Insecta; order Hymenoptera; family Ichneumonidae; genus Tromatobia; species Tromatobia lineatoria. The sequence goes on along the minus strand of OX453042.1, from coordinate 6,990,336 downwards.
CAGTTTTTTAATTAATTTCTTGATTTTCACTGCTTTAAAACATTCGGAACCAAACGATAGTTTTTTTTTTTTAATAAAGCTGAACTGTTTTTAGGTAGGAATACGTTGTAATCTTCCATTTTTTTAAATTCATCAATTCAGTACAGAAATAATGTTCCTGAAATCGCAATAATTCGATCTTCAAGAAACCTGTACGATACTCGAGGAAGAATCTTTAAAAATTCAAGTGACCTCCACTAAGGATATACTTAACATTAAACAAGTTAAATCTAAATCAGAGAAGGAAGATAGAAAGTCTTTTCGACAATTGAATAAATACTGTTTATTTCTTTCCGATGCTTCAACGCTTTGATTATTTTTTACTACTGCTGCGGGTATTTCCATAACACCCGATTTCCGACGTTGAGAAGTCGGAGGTTCAAAAATGAAATCGTGTGTGATTGATGTAATTTTTGCAAAGTTTTAAACGCATAAAACGGAAAAAATCATTTTTGTACCTTGTGAAATAAAATTTTTGGTGATACTCGTACGAAAACGTTTTTTTAAGTCGTTTGATTGCAGCACTCGTAAAAAAAGTATTGGATAGTGAATTTCAAAGTTAGTTATAAATTTTGCAATATATAAAAAATGTTATCTTTCAAATGTAAAATTTTCATATCATTATCAATGGTAAAATTAGACATCTATGATCCGGCCGTATTTAAAATTCTTTTGCTTGAACGATTAACGATTGAATTAAAAAACGGCGAGATTTCGTTCGATTACAAAACTCGATTATAAATCAGTTTTCACATGATTACTCTTATAGACTGCAAGTCAATTCTTTAGTAAAATTTCCCTACAGTAACTAACAATCTTATCTGAAATCGATCGGTTATTAGTAATCAATAAATCAGTCAAAAAACTTACGCAGCTTACGTTTGTTTTAGTCCGCAAGAGAATTCGCCTGTAGAACGCAACAAAAAGAACCCAAAAATATTTACAGAACCTTAAAAACGAATGAAGTTTCTGAAAAAGTTAATAGAAAGGCTCTCATAAAATAGTTAACGAATTAATTATCTTTCAGGATTACAAAGAGAAGTTGAAAAAGGTTTGCGCCGTTAGATCAGAAGTCAAGTCACACATCTCGAATCTTCCGGATCTAACGCAGCTACCTGACGTCACCGGTGGTCTCGCTCCTCTTCCATCTGCAGGTGATCTCTTCTCGCTTCATTAGCTTTAAAAAAGTCCAATTGTGCCCTTCCTTTGATACGGGTTTGAGACGATTATTGTTCGAGTCGTGAGTGACAAGGGAAGCGATTTTCCGTTGCAAATTGCCCAAGTGTTAAGAAAAAAACATAATTTTTTCTTGAACAAATGAGCAGGCAGGGAAGCAAAAAAATCGAGTAGCGTAACGAACATGGGTATACGTGTCTTAATGGAAGACAAGAAGACTGAGTTCGCGCGCACTCAGCCTTACGTTCTTCCTCAACACGTGAACTCGCGCATCCGCGTGTTCTCCACGCGGAACCGACTCCTGTTGACATTGTGATCATTTGAAAAAAAGAGAATAAACGAAAAATCAAATAATTGATGGACCGCCGATGTAATTTCAATAACGAATCGATGACCGTTAAAGCCGAACGGTCGTTATCGACAAAGTTGAGAGAACAAATCATTCGTCGTCCCGTACGCCAGATAATTAAATCCGAACCGAAGAATAATTTTATTTTTAAACGGAACTCCCTCTTGTTGTAAACGATCTGAATTGCTCTGGGTTTTTCCAAGTAACGCTGTCTGAAATTGGCGATAAGAGCTTACTGCCGTATCTCTATTAAGTTTTTCAAACGCGTCGTCATTTTTTTATCAAGCGAATTCCTTGGGCTTTACAATGTTATTGCACATCAAATTTGAGTCAATAGAGACCTGCATTTAATGAAAATTTTACGTATACTTAATACACTTTTCATCGGTTTTGGATTATTCAGTCGGAAGTTACATATGGAACAACTTTTTCGAGATATATGAATTATCGGACAAAAATCTGGCCTTCAAATTCTTAGTGCTTAATTTTTTTCATGATTCGATTAACGATACTAAAATAAGGAGAGAGCCGAAATTTGAGGTTCTATGCTCATCATTCCCAGAGGGAATTGTCTACTTCAGTTTTCAACGGGAAAATTAAACTTTTAATTCAAATTCAATAAAAAAATCCTTTAAAAAGAATTATTCTTCGCTGGGAATATTCCGACGACGCATAAATTTAAACAGTCCTTTTCGATGCTTGTACCTCTTTTTGAGTAATTTATTTTTTTTCGACGAGGTCAGAAAATTTACATATGTTTTTCGGAATTTCGGAAAATCTCCGACAAAATACCTTCGGATTTCCGTGATCACATCCGGTAAGAGTTAAACTTTAAAGTTAAATTATTCAGGTGTAAACCAAAATAGGTGATGTAATTTTAGAATGATCAGCGAAAAACGTTGAAGTGGGGTTTTTTCTTTATTTCAGCTTAGTGAATCGAATTATGAAAAAAAAAGAGCATTATAAAGTTCAAGGCCACCTTTCTACGGATATTTAGTGGAATAGCCCTTATATAAAGATACATTTTCTTTTAAATTCGGTCGGAGGATTCTCTTTTAGATAACAATATGCAAGATGTACGAAAAATACAATAGAGATATTGAGAAAAAATATTTTTTTTATCGTCAAGTTTAGCGTCTCTAAAGATATTCTTTCAATGGCGAAGCGATAAACTGTTGTTAGTAACTTGCTGGAAGCCATTTGCACCTAAAACCGTTGTGAGAGCGAATAACTCGAATTTTCGTTACTAAACGTGTTTGCCGAAGAGCCGCGACAAATCGTTGAAAATTTCGAACCTATCATGGCCAAGTAAAAGTGTTTAGCTGCATGATCACAAAATTCGATGGACTTGAAGGAACGCACGTTAAACACTAGTTCGTTTTGCATTCTCTGCGGAGTTCGTGTGCAGAACCGTTTCATTTATTATACACATATTTCTTCTTGCTTGAACGACGAATCGTTTAAGGGAAGAGAGACAGGTCAGAATTAGTGGTATTCATTGAAGAATATTTCACTTATTTGGCTGCTGGCTATAATATTTTAAAAATATGAACATCGGACATCCTAAATGAAGAATGTTTTTCTAAGTCCCATATAATGTATTTTTCCAGCATGAATGTAGCTTTTATTTGTTTTCGAAAAACTGTCAGCATTTTATTTATTGGAAGGTAAAAAAAGTACAATTATACAAATCCCCTGCATGCCTGCAGTTTCTACTGCATCGTAAAATGCTGAACACATTTCAGAAAAAATTAGCTCTCATACAACTTCCAATTATTTAAGAATATTTGGCTTACCGATTTACTTATGAAAGTGTGTATAATGTGAAAACGAAATGAAATCTACATATTTTTTTATATGTCTTGATGTAATACTAGTAGCCTAACGAATGAAATATCCATGGATGCGTATCTCTGATAATGCCCTGACTATCCGCCGTTAACGATAATGTTATACTGAATACAAATTGCACATTGTACCGCGAATAAATATGGTTATCCCCTGTACATATGTCTCTCCGTTGAGACGATTTTTTGGGACTGAGAGAATACTTGTTTAAGGTAATCAAACGTTGAACTTTTGGTTGGATAGTAAACGAAATAATGAGGGAAAAAAACGAATGAAGACGGCAAAAGACATTATTAATATTCAAACTGAACATCCATTATTCAATGAATATAATTATGAATCGAATGCGAGACTATGTATTCGCTTATTAGCATGATATTATGCGAATTATGAATTGAAACACGAATAAATGTTTTGAACGTACGTCCACGTCTCATTGATTAACCCTTAACTCCTTATATATGACTTTTCAAAAACTGACCGATATTCGAATTATCATTTGTTAAACAATTGTTAGCTGCTCTGAATAAACTCTTAAGCGATCGAAATATCGAATCAATTAAACAAACGAAATAATTAAAATATTGTTTTATTTTTTTTACTGACAGACGCGCTACCGCCTCGACTACCAATATTACCAACAAAAAACGCATTAAATCTTCTAACGACCGTTTTTGTTGAACAAAAATTCTAAACGTCTGACTTTTCTGAGTCATCATTATTACCATGATTGGGGATTGACTCCTGTCCTTCCATTTTCCATCTCCTTCTCTCCCATTTCGTCCAAGCCCAAGAATCAAAACGCTGAGTGATAGGTACGTATTTTATTTCGAAGTATTTAAAGGGAAATAATTTATCCAATTAACATTTCAGTTCAAGTTTCGAACCCTCTGCCGAATTTTATTCCCGCTGCGTATAAATTTAAACAGTACTTAGCTTTTGAAGAGCCTTTTGAAATAGGCTCATGCGTTTTGTTAAGCAAAAATAATTAAACGATTAAAATCAACCGTCGTTACTCAAGGAAAATTATGCCTTGTTAATCGATATTATGGCGTGAATTCGTCTTTATGCTGATAAGCACATGTTATTGCCCTGTCGTTCATGATAATTGATTATCTTGCGTATTTTTTCGTCTTTGGCACATTCAACTGACACTTCAAGGAGGTAAGCTTTTACATGCTTCCGCTGGTGAATATTTTTGAAACTGTAGATTCTTTATTTCCGTGGAGGCCGAAAGAGCTGACACAGTAACAATGTCGAAGTTTCAGCGTCGACTTCGCATTTTTCGCACATTGCGTTCATAGTTAGCCACAAGTTATAATGTGATTACAAGTGATATTTTAGGTGACATACTCAGCAGTCGCACAGCTCTAAACTCACCGCATTTACTGATCATAATAGTGGACAAACTATTACATGTAAATGCATATTTCGTTTAGAAAATTTAAAACAAAATGGAGGATAGTTTGCTCATTTTATTGTTTGCCAATTATTAGAACTTTTTTTTTCAAAATTTCAAAGGATATCTTCAAAACCGGCGCCTCAGCGTAAGAAACACGCTACATTTTTTTTTTAAATTCCTACTAACGACATTGCGAATATAAAATTGATGAATTCTGGTACTTTTTTTCAAAATCTGTAAAATATGTGAATTTGTTTTCATATTTACCTTATAAACTGAAAATAAACCCATCCGCGGTGAGGCGTAATGGAGAAATTATAATCGAATTGTTTTTTTTTTTTACGAAAAGTTATATTGCCAACATACTAATAAACATACAATAATTGTGTACACGTTGTTCTCAATTGATGTAACAACAAAACCCACACCCCGGCAACAGGCACGGACGAGTAAAAAACTCTGACTAATTTTATCGTTTTTTTGTTGTTCGAGTTCTCTGTGATTGTCCGCAAAAATGGTTCTTCATGTTTCTCTGGACAGAGAAAAAATCCGTTACTTGTAGCCTGTTGTCGTCGCCGTTCAATCGACGAGTCTCGTCCATTGTATTATCGTTTGTTTCGTGAGTTGAAGGAATGGAGAGTTTTTAACTAACAACGCGTTTTGAAAGACGCGTCGTTAGTTATCATAATGTTTTAGAACATTCCTCGTGCTCGACTCTCGCGCACCATTTCGTCAAATTATGCTATTAACACAACATCCCCCCCTTAAGGACCTTCGACACCGTGCGCACAATTCCGCACAACAACTTGCACGCATTTGTCGGCACTTTTGTTTTTCGGCTCATTATTTTTTTTTAAATGCCCCGAACGAACCGTCCAACGGTCCTCTTTTCCAGCATCTGGATAAGGGAGGGATGATTTTTCGGATCAGAGATCCTAGTACCATCTTATTCAAGTCTCGTGGGGATGAGCGGGCCTCGTTGGCTTTAGTATCAGCTTCCCCGTGTCATCGCAACTCATATTGAAATCTCCTAACACCTTTCGTGCTCTTTGGGTTATTATACTCGGCGCAATCACCCGTCTATGCACCCCCATCATGAACAGTATAACTGCAATGTAACACAAACAAATTGTGATTTTTTTTGGGTACTATTGTTTGCTTCCTCATAGAAAAAGCTTTGTTTTCGTAAAAGATTTTTTTCATTCGCAATTTTCTTGTCGGACACTCAAAATACTCCAAAATATCGCCAAAGGTTATATACAAAAAATATTCGTATGTACGTGTGTGTGCAAAGCTTTGAAATTTTGAGGATGTACATTTCAGCAGAAATATTTTGAATATCAAAGCCAATGGATCGTTTCATGAAAAAAATGAAGTTTCAGAGGCATTGCTAAGCAATTCATTTGCTGGACAAATAAATGTCTGGCATTACATGAAATGGATTCTTAAAATATTTTTAATATAATTGATTTGTTAGAAATTTCACAGCAAATAACTTCTAATATTAATTATTAAAATTCATTCAGTGAATTTTAATGTAGATAAAATATTATAAATCCTCATGTCACAGAATGCTCCACTTATTGTCAAACATTAAATTATATATGTGTAACAAAAGAATAATTGTGTCTTACCTAAGAGTATACTGGCTAAAGTAAATATAGGATGATTGTAGAGGCTCTGAGCGAATGAAACAGCAGAAGTGTTTGGATCAGTGAGCCAATGCCATGCACCCACTGCTGTGCAGACAGAGATGAAGCCCAGCAATACTGTAAGATAAAATTATACTGCACATATATACGATGCTTCGATATTGCATTCTAAAGCATTTAGGTAATATCCATAATTTACTTTGGATATAAATAAACTCGACTGAGGTAATATATTAAGATTAACAAATATGCTACTGCATAGATGAATATTGTTTTTGGAAAAACCTTTAAAAAAATTATTCAATCAAAATATCAAACAAAGGAATTTCCAAAGTGGTAAAATTACATAAACATACTTCTCCATCGTAATGTAGATGGTTGAAGACTCGCAATGACTTCAGTAAGACGCCTTTCAAATGCCTTAAGATCTGCAATGATAGTCAAATGAATACGTGATGATAATTAATGGTACAAAATTATAAATGACAAAACGTCAAATAAATAATAAATAGTACAAAGGTGAAGGTTGAATGTTTATTGGTTACGTCTCTTTATCCTTTTAATCTCGAATGAATCACAGAAGAATATATTCTGAGTTCGATTTAACAATAATTATCTTGTATTTTGCGTTTTACTTTCTTTTGTTTATTTCAGTATTACCCTCGCACACCGTCTGGTCCAGAGACATTTTTATTTATTTACAACGAATCGGCATCTGCACACACAATCCGCACGATCTAAGTCTGATTCTACACCTACAAGGAAAATACATAAATGCGATTCGAGTACTCATTGCTTAGCGTTTGGAGCGCTGATTGGCGCTGATGCTCTTTCGGTACTCAGTCGGTAATAGTAGTAATTCTTTACCGGTGATTGACAATCTGTCGACCAATAAGACTATCATTTTTTAATCTGAAAAGTCGATAAACTTCTGATATCTATTGAAAGGATATTATAATCAATTCGCGAAATTATATTTTTTATTAGAATCCTCTTGAACAGATATATTATCATAAGAACCTGTATTTAGTCCACTTAGTATAATAATGAACGTTCTTCGCATGCTTCGCGTGCCAAAAATTTCAGAAACGAAAAACGTCCGCAAAATTCAGTACAATATTTATCGTAAAAAGACTTTCTACAATCGTGTCGTAATGTACTATTGTGCACATAAGTGGATTATTAATTACATTGAAAATTTGAAATCAGTAAAATGTTATTCACAACCACGGTTAATTAACCGGTTATTTAAAAACTTTCTCATCAGTCGGTAAGTTAGACAGTCCCGAAATTATACGGGCGTTTAATTTCGACTATCATTATTCCCGAAGTGTCGCTTGTTTCGCATATGAACTCGCAACTGAAAACATAACCAAGCACAAGGTGCTCCAGTAAAGCTGCTAAACTCCGCTAAACTGTCGTAAAATAACAGTTTGTTGACGTTTATGCACGAGAGCCGCGTAACGCTTCGAAAAGTTAAATCACTCTTACGCTAAAAAACCTAAATAATGCCGAAAGTGAGAAGAAGCAGGAAACCTCCGCCAGACGGTTGGGAATTGATTGAACCGACTTTGGAAGAATTGGAGCAGAAAATGAGAGAAGGTTAGTAGATCAACTCTGATTGAGGTTATGTTTTGACCGCGTACTTAACGATTAAAGATCTTCAGGATCGTTTAAATCCTAAATTATATTTTGCTTACAGCCGAGACGGAGCCGCACGAGGGCAAACGAAAGCAAGAATCCCTTTGGCCTATTTTTAAAATTCATCATCAAAAGTCGCGGTACATCTACGATCTGTTTTATCGGCGAAAAGCTATCAGCAGAGGTGAGTTAACGTTAGTCTAGATTTTTTGTGCAAATACCAAAAATTTGAGAAAGAAGAAAAAAAATGTTCACTTTTCACATTTCAAAAATTATATTTTGAGCGCTAACAATGAGTATTGTAAAAGGATAGGTTCATATAAAATTTTGTGAATGCGGCCACATTCAACTTCCCCCTCTATACCGCATTCATCATATCATTTCTGCTGAGCGCATATAAAAACTGCAGAAAACCTGTGCCAACAAAGCTGGTCACGAGTTTGCCTCACGGCACCGGAACTACAGACGTTTTGGTCCAGAATGTAAACATGCGTTACAGCTATGTACATGTTACCCCCACAGATGCGTTTGCGTGTCTCATCGACACATCTGTAAATAAAGCTGTCATCAACGATCTTAAAGAATTGAAGATATTTAGAAAATCTAATATTAAATAACAGAAGTAAAAAATATAAAAAGATATGAGTGATATTGCGCAACACAATTCATATTCTACTCTACGTTCTCCTACCTTTCTTTTGCTCCGTTTTACAATGCCTGATCTTTCGTAATATTTCATAAATTATTGTTCCAACAATTGTCAACAATATACAATGTTGCTCTGCAAGCTACTAATAATTTTTATTAAGTCAACTATAGGATCTTGATCCTATAGTTGATTTAATAAAAATTATCTGAAAGAAACAAAGCTCACAAATTGTATCAAAAAGTGAATTGGTTGAAAATGTCTATCTGTGCACCAAGCACAAAATGTTGTTATAAACAAATAGGCACAATTGTTGAAAAATGAACACTATAACTATGGTATTGTGAAAAGTTTTAAAAAAAAGGCAATGAGTCGTTTCGCACGGAAATCGATAAACAATAATGGATATGTATATATATTTTATTTTTTAAATTTTTTTCAAAAAAAGTGAAAAGAAATGTATCTACTTGTAAATGAATGTTAATTATTCAGTCAATGTTTTAAAAACACGTTATCTGACACAAATTACCCACCACTACTAATTACCGTTTGATTACGTTGAAACTTAACTCTCCGGATAGGAAACTGGCAAAACGTTGTCATCTGCGACTTTTTCTTGCACTGTATTATCTGTTTAGTAGGCAAAGCAAAAGCTGAGTTTTAAACTCCGATTCCTGTTTCTGCCAAGTACATTATTTCTCACAATTACAACAAAATTGTTCTAATTTTATTTTACAGAACTCTACGACTACTGTTTAAACGAGAAGATAGCGGACCAGAATTTGATAGCTAAGTGGAAAAAAGTCGGCTACGAAAATCTGTGTTGTCTACGATGCATACAGACGAGAGACACGAGTTTCGGGACAAATTGTATCTGCCGTGTGCCGAAGGGAAAGCTGGAAGAGGGTAGGATAGTTGAATGCATTCACTGCGGTTGCAGAGGATGCTCAGGTTGACGATTAATCATACACTTAGATTTTCATAAGGCACACATCTCTTTTTTCTTCTTATTACAAATGTAAATAATCATAACAAAACATACGTGTAAGAAAACGAATTTATAAATAAATAAAATACGAGTTCTATTTGACCATCAAATTCCACTTGTTATACTCTTTGAATCGAGCCGCAAAGTATAACGGCGTTTGTATCGTCCAATCATACGTAACCGCTTTTTCACCAGACTCAATGTTTATCCTAAGCGAATCTTCGTCTTTTCGTAATATCGTGAAGACTATTCGAGAGCCGAAACGAATTCTCGGCAATCTCATGAGTTTTTCATCACCGTCCATGAATATTTTACCCTGAGGCGTTATTAGCAGAGTTCCGAATCTCTTCAAGGTATCATCGCTGTCTGTTGCCTTGGAAACCAAGGCGATACCTTCGAAGTCCTTTCCGTCTTGCGACGCTTCTAAAAACTGATTGTTTGATTGATAAGAAAATCGATTTTTTACGGAATTCAATGCATTAACTTTTCAATCTATTACCTTAAACTCTATTATCTGATTAGCGTCAACTTGAGGACTTCGGGAATACAACGTACTCGTTCGATCGGTTATTTTTGCAGCCACTTTTCCGCCATTTGTTACCATGTAATCCTTGTTATCCGTAGTCCAATCTGAAGAGAATAAAAAAAAATCGTAGAGTCGAAAAGTTTACAGAAATGTTATGAAATTTTCTAACACTTGAAAGATAACATATTCTAACATAACTTTTTGGCTTGTAAATTTTCTAGACCAATTAAAAAATATATATTTCCATTTTTATTTTAAAAAAACTCAAATTCGCCTTAAATGAAAAATCCGAAAAGATGCTGAAAGTAAAATTTCGGGTATCGAACATTGCAACCTATTGAATATCGAGCAAGAATCTTTTTTTCATTTTCAGAAGCATCTACGTTGATTAAAATCTCTGTGAGTATTTTGAATGCGAATTAACTCTGACGTAAAATTTTATGGGTAACAATGTGATTCTCTACTAAACATACATTATAACTTTATAGGAAAACATTTTTTTTAGCAAATGAATTTTTTTTAATACTAAATTTTGTCTCGTGAAGTTGCGAGTATTTCGAAAATTTCTGAAATTTGGACGATCCAAATGCAATATGCAATATTTAAATAAACCGATTAATAGAATTCTGGCCGGAATTACGTGCGATATAATGTGCAAAACTGGCATTGAGAGACGATTACTCACTGTAAGCCGCTATTTTCGTTTTTGCAAACCGATGAATACTCCAAGCAGATTCCATGCTCTGCAAACCGACTCTGAGGGTAACAGGGTGATCAACGAGAATATCTCGAACGAAACACGAAGTTTCAGGGCCTTCGTAAACCGTTTCGAAAGCATCTGAAGCAACATCGTGAATTTCTCCACCAGCTTTTTGAACGACAAACATTTGTTCTTCGGTTGCATATTCGGGGTCGGTTATATGCCATTTTACGAAAAGCGACGCAGGCCTTTCTTCAATTTCCACGATTTGTGCCGGTCCCATGCGCAAAACGCTTCCCAGTTCTGAAATCCCTTTAACGGTCGCTTCCAGTACAGATTTTGAAGGAGGACTGAATATCACATAAGGAAGTTCTTCAGGCTGAGGTACCGCTGGTATTCTGCAAATATTTTATTAGCAAAAATCGGCTAAGACGATATAAAGTGTACATAATTAAACAAATAAATGATTAAAAATTAATTACCTTCCCAAATGGCTGCTAGCTTCAATAATTTTACATTCGTGCGACTTCTTGAGCTTCTTATCTACGAGAGCTCCGTTAAGCTCGGTAATCAGCTTCCAGCTGCTAGTTATTTGAGCGTTTACTTGTTGCCTACAAGCTCTGAGAGGAGCGAGGCTCTCATTTTTATAAATCTCGGCTTCCAGTCTCATAATATCTCGTTTTTTATTTATTTCTTGGCACACTTTGTTCATAATATCCTGATAAGTCTCGTCGATTTCTTTCATTACCCTGTCTGTACTTTGTACAATCTGTAAATATTAAAAAACATAATTTTCAGGTGTTCCTTTATTGGTATGTTTATAAAGCTGCCTCTTCAGTTATTGAAATTTTACCCATGAGTAAAAAGCTCACCTGTTTGTCAGCAACGTCTAAATTACCCAATTGATCCTCCAACTTTCCTCGATATTCTTCCGCAGATAAGATAATACCTTTAACGTTATCTTCAACATGTCGTGGCAATATTTCTTCTATCGATCCGAAGTCGTCTTTCATATTCGGTAGCGAATAATCAAGCGACCAATTTGCCTCAACGCGCTGCTCCGACTGCTCCAATTTTTTTAAAGAACTTGTCAGTCTAGCCTTGAGTTCTTCCTTGCGAAGATCTTTATTAACATCTCCATTTTCGCAGCTTGAAAAGTCTAGTGTTGGCATTAGGGGTTCCGTTTCTTCGGAGAAAGAAGCGCTGAGTGTCTTGTCCAGAATATCTTCATCGGATCCGTCCAACGGCGCATCGACTTCGGGATCCATGATCAACAATTTTTTTTATCTCTTAACTTTTCTTCATTCTTTTTTGACCAAAAAATCCTTTGTTTCAACCTAATGCAAGATAAGATTCATCTCTTAAGAAAGCCTGTGATTATTGTTCAAAGTTATTTTAAGGATTACACCACCGTCCTCAGTTCAACAGATATATCCATGTACTTCATATAAAATCATGATCTGCAAATACCATTTCAACGGCTCGACCGATTCGTGTCAAACCCGAACCTAAACTTTGTTACGTGGGGACTAATCCCTTGAGAATCAAATTTGAATCAAATATCTCGTAATTTGCACAAGCAAGTGCGAAAATAAACGAACGTCAATTCATCGATAATTGAAAATCCTATAAAGCTTGAATCTCTTTACCGATCTTCATTAAATTGAATATCCACAGCAGCTGGGTAATAATTCGTCCTTTTAAAATATTTGGACAAAATTGGACGTAGTTAAATTGAATTAAAACTAAGACATACATTTTTCGAAAATTCAAAATTCTCTGAATTCTGAAATATTTTATAGATTCAGCTGAAATTTAATACAAGCCGTCCTTTTTTATTGCTTTATTTGTTATCAACTATTTAGTGCTATTTAGCTTTAGAATATACGAACTTTTGTCGAAAAATTCAAAAACTTATAAAATCTAAAAAACTTTAACATTTTTTTTTGGTAAATTTTCACATAGAAAGAAGCATTGCTACTCCACTGGTGTTACGAATTTCAGCTTGATTGTTAAAGCCGTTTTTGAGATACATCGCTTTAAATGTTGCAAACTCAGTAGTCATATTTTTCTAAACATTATTTCACATTATTTTTTCTAAACCACTTTTCTCGATGTTTTAGATCATTTTGAGTAATCTGACATGGAAATCTGGAACAATGTTTTCTTTCATGCAAACAAAGCTCTTCGCGGAAGAAAAATAAATGTTTTTAAATCTGAAAAAAACCTGTAAAGTAGGACCTTGCAAATTGCTACCGTATTATTGATTTTATTAACAAACTTTCTTTATAAGGAAGCCAAAACTGATCAACATACTTCCTGATAGAGATAGCTTTGTATAATAAAAATTCACAAAGCAGTTTGTAAAATTCTACTTTGCCGGCTTTTGTCTGTATTGTTATATGGTCGGTTACGACCAGATGAACATATATTTGGGCTATTCCACCAAATATCGGATAAGAATCTGGATTTCCAATTTTTGGTGCCCTTTTTTTTTGTTATGGTTTGATTTACTTTACTAAAATAAAGAGGAAGCCCAAGTTTGAAATTTTTGCTCATCATTCCCAAAAGGAATCGTCTACTATAGTTTTCAACGGAATATTTTCACTCTAAATTTTTATATTACCGAATTCGATCAGAAAAATTCGAATTCGGAAAATTTCCGAATTTTCCGAAAAAATACATATGTTTACACTCGAGGTGTAAAAAATTTGAAAATCCCTCTTCGATGCTCAACCTACTTTTTTTTGAAAATTTGTTTTTTTTCCATAATTTCAGAAAATTTAATAAAAAAACGAAAAATTCAAAATAAAATAAAGTACAAGTGGTAGAGTAGTTGACTCGTTAGTAGCGGTTTTGAGTTATTCAATTCCAAAAAAATTTCTTTGAGTATTTTAATCATTCGAAGTTCAAAGAATAATGAATTTTACGTTTTTGTGCTGTGAGAATCTAATATTTGGAGAGCATAAGTAAAAAAATCGGGTATTCTTCGGCAAATTTTCTGAATTTCTCAACAATAAAAAATGTCGAAAAAAAGTGACTCAGCGTCGAAAAGGGGTTTTTGAAACTTTTTAAAACCTTTTGGTCTTGAAAGTGTCGTCGAATACTTTTTTAGTTTTCGGATAATTCGGAAAATGTCCAACAGAACACAATTTCCAACAAAGTTGAAATTCCGAGTTGAAAACTGAAGTAGGATTCCCTTTGGGAATAATAAACGAAATTTCGAATTTGGCCTTTTTCTTTGTTTCGTTATAGTGAATTGAATCATGAAGAAAAAGCACAAATAATTTGAAGGCTAGATTTTCGCCCGATATTTGGTGGAATAACCCATTTTGTTTATTAGGGTCGTTTGCCACTCTTGATTCGGTCACGAGTGAATTTTGTAAAATCTATGTATAAGTATTAAAACAAATGACAATTACGATGATTAGCACAATCCAGTTCTACTATACTATTCTCGACTCAACCCTATCAGTTCGATTATGTAATTTTGCGTGAGGATGACCCAAAACCAATCAATCAATTTAAAGTTAAAATTTAGACTGATTTTCATATTGCAGTTGCAAACTATGTTACTGTAAATTGATGAATGGACATTTCGTATTTGCGAACCTTGCGTATATTTGCGATCGTAATTAAAGTCTGGCCGTTCATCGGATACAGGATTAACACATTTTCACAGTGAAATCTTTTTTGAATAGCATAGTCATGTCGTTACAACAGTTGAAATTGTAGCTCAACATAATCTGTATTTAATTAAGTCACAAAGCTCTTTCATAGCAATTAACCTGTGAGTAAAAATTAATTTATAGAAAATAAGTAGCAATCAACCTGTGAGTAAAAATTAATTTATAGAAAATAAGTACCCGTTAAAAAAATTACTGAAAATTTGTTTAAATTTCACCTTCTTACGGTGATGTAACCCATTGAGTTAGTAAAAATTCAATCAACGATTTTCGTACTCGTTTCTCATCGACAAAAAGCAAAAAATAGTTAGTAGATTATAAAACTATTATTGCCGTTTTGATTTTCTTAAATCAAAAAGACAAGGTTTAAAAAAAATTCATCGAAATTGCCGCAAATAATTATTTGAAGTTGAAAAACGAGCAAAAAATCATCACCGCTCTAGAAAACTCACCCCCGCTGGCACTCAACCGTTTATCATCATAACCATTATGTATTAGCAAGAAAATGGTACTCGGTGCGCAAAATGGTCGCTGAAAAGCCGCGGAAAATGTTTTCGTTTATTAGTAAATGCTTGCGAAGTAGCGGGGTCGTTAAATAAACAGGATTCGGGCATTTTTAAGCAAGTTTATTTTCCGTCAAATAAGATTTTGTCAAATTCTGCCAAGAATATTTTGCCCGACAATCAGTCATATCAGTTTGATGGGATTGCTCAGCGAAAGTCTGTGTTCCTTCGCTGTACACTATCTTGTATTTAGAAGCTTTCTGGACCCCGTTATTCAAGCCGTTACATTCAGGGGATCGTTTGCCTGGCGTTAATATTTTTCCTTCCCAATACTCATCATCATTTTCCATCGCGTTTTTACCACTACTGGCAAAAGACACTTGAGTACTCGTTCCAATAATTTGCCAAGAGTATTTAATAGTACATGGATAATTTTTAGCTTCGATTTCTTCGCTTTGGTGAATTTGTTTATGCGACAAAAAATTTTCCATCAAATCGTAGGACGTTTGAGCAGCTGTGCCTATTACTTGCCAGGAATATTTAATTTTGCAATTTGAATTTCCGGCCCTCGAGTTTTCCGAATGCTTAATACTTTCTGCCAATTTCTTCTTCTGAGAAGGTGGTACCCAATTGTCTAAATCTTGCCAAGAATATTTTATCTCGCATCTGTTGTCCGTTATCGGTTGAAATTTTCCTTTGTCGACTACGATACTAAGTTTAGAAATGTTATTTTCAGAACTCTCGATCCCCGATTTTTTGTCTGCATTCAATTGAATTTCCTCTTTGTCACGAAGTTTAAAACTTTTATCTTCGGAGATACAACGATGAATTTCATCGATACTATTTGCACTGGACTCGCGATTAATTTTATCCGTTATGATTTTAATCTCATTTCGAGGACAGGCAGCTTCATTTTCAGTAGACTTTTCCAACGACAATTCTTCACTTTTCTGGTCGTCAATTGCATCAATTTTCGGACCAGATTTCAAAGAGTCCGACGAAACTGTTTTGAAAATTTTTCGGGTTCTGCGTTTGATTTTATAACTCACGACTTCAGGATCTTCATTTGTATATTTGAGCCGTTTAGCGTCATCTTCTTCGAAAGCCGTTACGGTAGATTTTCCATTTTTCTTAATTCTTACGTGATTGTCTTTTGGATTCGATACTAAAGATTTCGGTAACCTTGCCAATGGATTTTTTCCACGATCTGTATCTCTTTGAACAGTCATTGGAAAACTCTCAGATAGAAGAGCTTCTCTTCTACTTTTAGCATTCCCAACGTATTCTTTTAAAGTATTGTCGTTGGCCGCGAATAATCGACTATAGAGATTTTCCCAATTGTCTTTTCTTCCAAAATTAATTGAAGAATTGCAGTTATAATGAAGATAATTAGTGGTGGAAATTGTTTTCTCATTGGATTTATCTATTCCATATCTACATGCATGATTAATATCTTCGGTCTTGGACAATGTTCTATATTTCTTTGTCTTGACAATTTTTGTCTTCTTTCTTAAGGAAAATGGATTGGGAAACAATTTGTTGTTGGACACTGGCAAAGTATGTGGAACCATAACATTCTTCGTCACCAGCATAACATCAGGTTTAATCATGGAGTCCGCCATATTCTCAAATAATCTTTTTTCTTCTGCTCTTGAATATAATTCCAGAGTAAGCAATTAGGATTCAAGGGTTTGGGTCTTTAACTATTTCATGCGGGAGAAATGAAATTTTTATTTTGTAAAGAGCGCGATTACACAAAAGTTACTCTTAATATTGAGTTAGTACATGAATTAGGAATATAATACATTTAATACAGTGTTAATTTTGCATGTGCATTTATGAACATAATGTGCATCTGCATCTGAAAAATTGATGAGCATAATCTAATCTTCTAAAACAGATAGAAACGGATTCAGATTCATTGAATTAATGTATGTTTTGTTGAGAGAAATACCTTCTCTTACAGAAATAAACTATTTTTAATGTAATGTGGACTAACTGCGCAAGTGTATTGATCCTCGACCCATTTCAATTTGTCCCATGATTTTTCTATAGTAAATTGAGAAAAAAGACTTTTGAAATGTTTTTTATATTATCAAATTTTATTTTTGTATTTGAAAGTCCAGATTGTTGCATGAATTACAATATAATTGAAACCTATCGATAAAGTGGATCAATTCTTTTTTTGTAATTGTTTCGGATTTCAAATAGTTTAAAATCTCTTTGAATTCTCTAACGAAAGCAACATTTACAAAAAAGTACAAAATATCCAATTGTGATTAAATTTTTAACATTTTACATTATTGTTACAAAAAAACTAGAAAAGATTAAATATTATGGAAAGTTGACAAAAATCAAAATGTGAGTGACGGAATTATCATTATAATTATCCAACATTATAAATTTATGTTGCAGTAATAGCTGATTCTCAATTATGATCAGTGTATGAACAGGTTATTTATAACGAAATATACAAAATTAAAAAATAA
The DNA here is from genome assembly GCA_949699805.1 of Tromatobia lineatoria. NCBI lineage: Eukaryota > Metazoa > Arthropoda > Insecta > Hymenoptera > Ichneumonidae > Tromatobia > Tromatobia lineatoria. The sequence goes on along the minus strand of OX453042.1, from coordinate 6,972,691 downwards.
TTTGATTGATATCAAATGCTGAAGTTTCATTAATTCACAACAAAATTCAAAGTATCTATCGAATTTTCTTAAAAAATTAGGTTTTGCCCATCAGTGCAAGAAATAACTAATAAGTAGTAATATATGGCATTTACTTGTTTGAAGTATTGACGCTTTTCGTGATGTGTATATGACTTCATAGGTTAGTTTTAAGAGTTATTTGAAAGTTTACAGAATTGATAGATCTAAAAACATTTATTAACACGTTCAGTTACTTTGGTCGAGGTTATTAACAAAATTAGACGACAAATGTGTCAGAAAATATGTAAGAAGAAACCTAATTGATGATAAATACTCACAGGAAATGGTTATTCTATAAAATAATAAGGGGAGTTGGGTGTGGCGGCGATGAATAACACCATTAACTTTTTTTTATTCCGGAAATTTTTACGTAAATATCATTTCTTTTCTCTTGGTGGAAATTTTGAAGTTCTCGAATAATTGTTTATTGATATTATTGGTCGAAAGAGATTTTGCTTGGTCTAGGGGTGAGTGCTTTGTGTGACTGACGCGTAAACAAAAATAATAAGAAAGTTTGGACCAAGTGTGCAGCTTAGCAGCTACGACGAATCGGATTTCTTACTTATCAACGATAGGTTGATAAGTAAGAAACGAAGCTTATCAAAAGGTGGCACCGAAAGTTTCGCAAAGCAGTCTAAAAATTTTTCAAGGCTGACTCTACTTTTGCTCGGTTATAGAGAGAAAGATTTCGCTTTGGATTTTTTTTCGGAACTTTCATGTCGGTACAGTAAAAATGATCAGAAACATCAAGAAGAGTAGTTGAGAAAAATTGTCCCTATGTATGGGACATTCCATTTCGATTCGACCTGGATCTGACCTTGCCGATGACTCGGAATTTTTTTAGTGTTAATTAAACCCTAAAATGCACTAGATTTTACCTTCTTTTTTCTACCCAATTTAAAAAAATTTATTTTCTTAAGACGAAAATGTGATTTTTAAGTGTAAAAAATTATAAAAAATACTTTATTGAATATCAAAATTATCTAGCTCATAGCCAAATTAGGCAAGGTTTCTCTTCATATAAATTTCAAGCTTTTTTCATTTAAAAAATCGAAAAAAAATTAATCACCTACATGCGAGTGGTTTAACGTTTATTTCTGTGAAAACGGGCTTTTTAGATTTGTTTTCAGACTTTTCTGAACTAAGACGTACAAACCACATTCTAGCGTTTTGCAAAATTCGATCTAGCGCGCGCAATACACGTAAACGAATTAATTTTCGGCGGTACTGCATATCTTATTCATTGAAGATCAGTGGAGGAGTTTGAATTTTGAAGGAATTTTATTTTTTGTGTATTATTTCTAGGGGAGTAAAATTTCACTAAAATTCTGACATTGCATATTGTATATAGTCTTTATTATTTTTCGTTTTTTTTTCAAGCTTCCACAATAAGAAATCAATGTCCACAGTTCTACTTTACTTAATCGATAAACAAAAATTGTTTTATACATAGAGAAAAAAACGAATAAAAGAATAAATAAAATAAAGTTTTATAGAATAATTGCGCTAAAACCATTTCTCGTTATCTTTTAAACAAAGCGTGTGAAATTATTATTTATTGGTCGCAGATTTTTTTGAACAAAATATTTAATATGCCTATTACTTATGCTTCACAATGTATGTTATGTGACGCATTCATAGTTAATCAAACTCCTTTTTTACCTATTAGATATTCAAATTATGTAGAGCATAAACGCGTGTGTTAACTAATCTACTAAAAGATGTATTGTTCGATGAAATTGATAGTATTTTCGAACCTTAATATTTAAGTTAAAAGTATATACGCGCCAAGAAATTTAAAATAATGCATTCATATTGTGATTCGATTTTTATGATTTTTTGTATTATTTCGGAATGACGAAATTTCCAATTGGTAAGACAAATCTCACATCAATCACACAACGCAAACGAACTACTATAGAAGATGTAACTGGCTTTTGATAAATTTTTTAAGTCTTCGTCACTAAGGTGACTAAAAATTTTATCAATTATAAAGTGTGGTAACTCACGTCCGAATAATAGATAAGAAGACATAATATTTGGTTTCAGCAAAGCTTCCCTTTTCCTTCCTCTCCAAAAATTACTGTCTATCATATCCGAATAAATGGGAAATTTTGTTTTGTAATACCCGTGATATAAAGCTTTGACTATACTGCTATTAGTTGCGTATATTGCAGTACGATTCAGACTTTTTGTCAGTATATCGTAAAAAGAGACATTGGTGTCACTTATTATCTCTTCTCTCATTCTCTCAATTTCTTTTTCGCATTCGTTTCGGAATTTCTTCAGTACAGCGCTTGAACGAATTAATTCCAAATTCTGTTCACTGACATACAGATTTGCAGCTGTCATTTTAACAACGAGTTGTTTAAGAAAATTCAAGACCTTATAATTTCTAGAAGTCGAACCTATAGCCGAGTTAATCGGTGTTAGGCCGTTTTTGCTCGTAGTGTTAATGTCAGAACCATATTTTAGAAGAGCCTCAACAGCTTCAGTGCTTCCTCGCTTCGCAGCATAATGGAGTGCTGTTTTACCGTTATCACATGTTAATTTAACATCAGCGCCATAATTCAACAACATTTCTACTATTTCTCCGGATCCTCGTCTACTAGCGATATGAAGTGCGGTAAGACCATAGTTGTCGGGATAGTTAACAGCAGCATTATATTCTAGAAGACTCTCAACAACTTGGAGGTTTGTTCTTTCAGCAGCAGCGTGGAGAGGAGAAATCCCATTTGTTATCACACCATTAACGATAGCTCCATGCTCCAATAGTAGCTTCACGATAGTCTCATTTTCGCTGAAAATAGCAGCATAAAGTGGCGTCCCTCCTTTGTCGGTTTTCGCATTGACATCAGCGTTATTGTGCAAAAGCAATTGAGTCATTCCTTTACGTTGAGCCTTAACAGCAACATGTAAAGCGGTTTTAGAAAATTCTCCTCTAGCGTCAACGCTTACTCCACTTTGTAACAGTAATTTCAGAATATTTTTGTGTCCGTTTTCAGTAGCAGAATGAATAAACTGTGATTTGTCTTTATCATTAAAATTGATGTGAGCATTAGACCTCAAAAGCAATTGAACGATCCTATCAAAGCCTTTTTTAACGGCAATATGCATTATTGTTTTATCACATTCATCTCTCGCATCAGCTTTAGCTCCGCGATTCAAAAGGAGATTAACAACAGCAATGAGTCCGTTTTCAGTTGCCGTGCGAATTGGCGTTGATCTGTTCTCGTCAATGGCGTTTATATTAGCGCCATTGTCAAGAAGAAATTCAATAATTTCTGTGTGACCTCTTAAAACAGCAAAGTGTAATACGCTCTTGCCTTTTACCGGGGCTTCAATATCAGCTCCGTTTTTTAATAACAGCTTCATAATTGAAGGAGATTGTCTCACAGCAGCAATATAAAGTGGAGTCGCATTACCATTAGCGTTAGCGTTTATATCAGCCCCATTACGCAAAAGCTCATTGATTAATCTTTCATTGAGTATTTCAACGGCAAAATGAAGAGGAGCGTATCCCTCTCGATATCCATAGCAGGGTAAACATCCTGGTTCCGCGAAATCTTCCTTTTTTACAGTACACGCAAAATTCACGCAAGCTCCATGAGACAAAAATTTCCTCACTATATCAGAGTTTCCGTTCCAAGCAGCTAAGTGAAGCGGTGTCATACCGTATAAGTCTACAGCATTCATTTTAGCCCCCCGCTCTAATAAAAATTCACAAATCTTTATACCAGAATATTCAACAGCAACGTGAAGCAGCGTTTTGCCGGAATCATTTTCACCATTGATATTAATGTCTTCAGTCAGAAGAGCTTTAACAGCTTTTAAATCGCCCCTTTTAATGGCCGAAAACAGTGACGGAGAGGGAATTGAGCCTTTAGCGGCGTTGGAGTCTTCCATTGTTGCAGGTTTACCACGAAAACGCGGCAATGCGATGAAGAGTTCTTGAGGGGAATCCCAGATAGAATGCGGCAACACCGCGTCAATTGGTAGGCCTGGATTCTGATGCAAGCGATACCTACGAATAAAGTAAATTGTTAGTATCATTTAGAATCGTTTTGATTGTAATATAATAAGGTGGGAATTTCTATCTCACCTCAAAAGAACTTTCGGGACGGCTATTATCGCTTTTCAATGATCGCGCAGGACCACAAGACAATTTTCAGTCGAGAAATTGACGGCTACCCTGTCAGACTAGGCAACCGTAGCCACAACCACTTTTCTACCGCGAAACCACCGGTTGCCTTTCGCCGCACGATTTACCGCTGAATGACTATAAAACAACCTTGGTGCTGGTAGAAAGACGGTTGTTTCATGGTTGGTGTTAGTTGCTGCAGTCGGAAGTGTAAAAAACACCGTTGCCAGTAACGCGATTGCTTCGGAGTTACAACGGTAGAACTGCGGTTGGAAGCGGTTACAATGGTAGAATCGTGGTTGCCAAGCGGTTACTTTCACGGCGTTTTGCGACCGTCGTTTTACGGGTTGTTTTGAGGTTGCGGTGTTCCGATAAGATATACTAGATATTAATCGTAATAACAACTGATTCACCGTTTCGGTCAAATTCTATAAAATAAATTGACTGGATCAGAATTATAACGCTTCTGTGAGACTAAGTGGAACTGAGAGAGATAAAAACGAAGCGGTACATGTTTGCTTTTTATTTCCCCGCATTAAAAACGTCGCGCAAAAACGCTATCGACTCGTAATTAAAATCCAGTCTTAAGGGAAAACACCATTTATCACCGTAAAAAAGTCAAATAATTTTTTCCATAAAATGACAAACACCTCAACAATATGATATTCAATCATAAATTTTCGTCAAATACGTTTTTCCCGAAATTGCATTCTTTTAAACTGTTAGCATGATTTCTCAAAAACTATGGAACCGATTCTGATTTAATTTGGCACACATTTTCTTCATACCTTTTTAGCGATTAACCAACGTGTGAAATTCAAATAATAACATATACATATACCAATGGAACGGAAGTTCAATGAGATATTACAACATGTACTTAGACAAGTTGCCATTTTGCAAATTTGCATGCATTGTAATTTTCCTTCATGGACAATACAAAGGCAAATTACATACAATTTACGACAGTGAAAGTTGAAATTTTATGTTTCAAATGTTTATTGGCATATAATTTCACATTTAAGGTTAGGAATCGTAACTCGTATCAACATTGAAGTGATCTAAAGCTCAGTAGATAAGATGAAATTATTCATATGCAAATAATCAACTGAGAACTGATATGAATTTATAAGGAGATTAAATATGATAATAGTGAAAAAAATATACTTACGAAAAACAATAGATCCAATTATCCAACGCTGTTACAGTAACTGCGTAAATTTAACATTAGCACAGAGCTACGAATACTGAAGAGAATTAGCATAGTAAAATTTCGTAGCAAATCGATCAACTATATATTCCTCTTAGATCATCTATCAGCTTCTGACCTAAGCTGCGTGTTCATAAATTCGATATATTTTGAAGACTATAATGAGGGTGCCATCAGAAAACGATCGATCCTATTGTTGTTGTACGTCGTTAATTGGCACAGACTGAAGGTCTGTTGCTCTCGCTTTCATCCAATCTATTATAGCTCCGTGGTCAATTCGAACCACAGCCAATCGAATTGGCCATCCGCCGAGTTCAAATGAAAACTTGAATGTTTGTTTACGAAGCTTGAAAACCGAAGCTTGAGAAACTGCTTCACCAAAAAGCGATTTAAGGTCAAGTTTTTTATCGTAACTTCTGTATTACAATTAAATCGAATGAAGCCTATAGTTTCCATCATAAAATTGAAAAGTTTCGCCTATTACTTGACTTCCAATTTAGGCCCTGTTTTTTTCCGGTTTATTTAGATAAACGCATAATGCATCCGATCCCAAAATTTGAGGGATGTTGCTTGTTTACCCAGTAAACTAAAAAATCGGTTTCGTTGCTGCTCTATTACAATTTCCCACTCAGAAATTCAATTTTTACATAACACTGTTGTTACATAGCAGTTACATTGCTTAGTGGGAAATTAGTAATAGAGCAGCAGCGAAACCGATTTTTGTGTTTACTGGGTAGTTACGTTGTAATACGATTCAGAAATTCATCACTTTGACCCAGTCAAAGCATTCCGTACATGGCAAAATTCGTTTTAGAGACAGCACTCACCGATTATTTCACATGTGTAGAGCAATATTTGAACTTGGAAAAATTAGTATTAGGTCAATAAAAATTCAAGGAATCTGTAAAAAAAGTGATGATTTAGATTATACCGTGTATATTTAACGCTTTATCGTTACAAAGTTCAGTTCAATATGCCAAATCACGAATAAATTGCACGCTTCCCTCAACGTGAACGTTTCTCAATATGACAAAATTAAAAAAAAGTCTTTACCGCAGATTAATTGCAAAAATATCGGTTTAAAGTTGTCATTGAACTTGCTATACCAGGGGAATTGTGCTATATCTTAGCGTCGGCTGCTTGAGAAACAGACGTTTAACATTGCGTCCATATGTTTATTCTATCGTGGCTCTAACAGCACCTTCTCCTGTCGCATACAGGACCTGTTAACTCAACTGTTAACCGCGATGTTGCCGCAGGCTTTATCTGATTTTATTCGCGCTAATCGAACCAAATACTTAATATTCAATTGTAATACCACGAGAGCTTCGAAATTATCGGATATTTCCCGGTAGGTTCGTTGCAAACAAATGAACGAGTCAAGTTTTCCCGGTTAAAAAATTGCGAGCGCATAGCGCGAGTGATTTTTTATCCAGTTTTTTTTTCATCCAAATTGCGATCGATGGAATTGCACCATAAGACGAAAATTACGGTTTATATTTAATAAAACCCTTCGACTGTCACAATTGAATTCAATCCGTCCGTTTGACAGATGGTTAACGCGGCTGAATGATCTTATGTTTTGTATATATAGCAACCAACAGACAAAATTATCGAAAAATTATCAGTATGATTTCGTGTAGGTTTTACCACGTGACGTCGAATGGTGCAATTTTATTGGTCAAAATTTGGATGGAAAAAATAGGTATTTTTATAATTCTAGGATGCTTAATATTTGTTGAAATCTTCATATTAATATTATGTGCTACTGCTCGGTCTGTAAAAAAAAAACAACTGGAAAGCGTTGTTCTTGACCACAATCGATGTTTGAGGCAAAAAACGAGAAGTACTTACAGTATCCAGTCAGAACTTCTCGACTTTTATTCGAAAAATCAAGCGTGGCGAAGAGTAACACTTCGGGAAGGTTCAGTTGTCTCTCTCGCACTTCAGTTATCGTCTTAAGGTCTATAAAATATGTAACCTTTGAATAATACACTCTCTGTCGTTTATGAAGTTATAAAATTGTAGTTGCACATTTAATTACAACGCTGGTGATCGATTTACGTTAAATCGAGATAATGAAGTATATTCGACCTTAAGTTTAATCTTGATATCAAACTTATAGCTCAAAATTCGGACCATAATAAGGGAACTTTCATTCTACTGATCAAATTCTCACGCTACATAAAAAAATTATATGTTCATAGGGTAGGGACAAGGCGGAAATCACTCTAAACGCAGTACGACTGAAATGTGAAAAATAGCAGTACAATATTTTATATCAAAAATATGTCTTACAGCTGATGATAATAACAAAACAACTTACTTTAAGTACCATTAATATAGAATAAACTAAACATCAGAACGAATTTTATGAAACATATTTTGTTCGACACGTGAATACTGAAACTGAAACGATAATAGTAACATTGTAACAAACGAAATGTAACGTACGTTTTAAGAATAAATAAAAAATGGTTCTCACAGTTGTTTTACATTTATATTGATATTTTTCATATCATATTAAAGCGTAAACTAAAACCGAACGTTTTTCTTTCATAAATTTAAAACTTATAATGATTTTTAAAAAACGTGATTTTGTCATCATAGTAATATAGCGCGAAAAAACAGAAGAGTCGTGAATTATTTTTATCTGTATAAGCGCTTAACCAAAATTGAAGTGTAATCTATTTAGTAGATACCGAAAATCTAGAGTAGTATTTGTAAATTAATTGAAGTAATGCACCATACATTAAATAAATAAGAACAGTTTAACGTCATAACTTATTAATATTTGATCGTTTATCACATGAGAGCTTCAGCTTAAAATAAATATATTGTCATTATATATTTAATGCTAACGACGTTGAAAAAAACGTGATATAGTGATAGAAGTAATGTAACGCAGATCAAGAATTTACCTGCTTCACAAAATCTTATTTATATGTAGTGATATTCCAATCACTCAGAAACTTTAGATAAAATAAAATATATATTTTTGTATAGTTGATTTTGATAGTGATAAGACAGTAGTAATATTTCGACTAAATGACTATAACGTTAATAAAATTATAAGGTCGATCGCGTTTTACAGACAATTTATACTTATACCGATATTTATTATCACACGAGAGCTATATAGCAAATAGAATATATTCTTTACGTCAAATTAATACTGATGATGTGATTAAAATAATGAAACGTAAATTAACGAAATAAAAATAAATTAACAAACTTTGTTACTTGTACTTTCTGTTACACAAAAGTTTGAGATCAGCATACTATAACAGACAATGTGATTTGTCTATTCGACCACCCGCTTTAATAACTGTATGCAGTTTCAACAAAGATCAGGAACTGAACGCAGGAATTACGCCTGAATAAAACCGTTAGACGGTGCATTTATCAGTGAGGGCTAGAGCAATGTCGTTTACAAGTTCTCTGTAGACCATTGGATTTACATTGTGCGCGAGCTGATACAGGAGAAACCAGTCACCGAAATGGAGACCTTTTGCCAGTGCTTCCGCTTTACTTGGACGCAGAACTCGAGTTGCGGCACGAAGAAGATACATCCGAGCCCACGGTTGAGTGAAAACGATGATTCTGTAAACGTCGATAACGTCAAAAACGTCGGATCTTGCCTATTGCGTCCTCATCTTATACCTTTATTAGAGTTACATCTACGAGAAAGTATATTTAATTAAATCCCGCTTCTTCATACAGAAAATTAGGGTGAATGCACCAATGAATGAACAGCTGTTCGAGAGTTCATGAGAATTTTTTACGATTTAACTGAACATTGGATGTTTAATTCGACTTTTTGTAGCTATCTATTGCAATTATTTTGTCGCAGAAGTCTACTTTCGACTTAAAGTTTAGATTAGATTGGTCGGTTCATTTACTGGTATTTGACAATTTTTGGTACGTACTATTTTTTTTTGTATACTTTGCGATGAAAAGACTACAATTTTTTAGTTGCCGCAGATAATTCGACATTCCGGTCGTCCGTTAAAATTTCCAAAAGCAGTCTCGACATATTACATTTTATAGAAACCCATGATTAACAAATCATTCTGCTTGACTGTTCATTTACCGGTGACTTCGCACGATGAGGAGTTTGATTGCAACCTTGGTTCAACTAATTTAAAGTTCCATAACGTTTTAACAGCTTCGTTGATTTTAACTCAATTTGGTTTTCGCCGACTTTGTCACACATTCCAAATTCGTAAAACTGTTTAAAACATAAAGCAGTTCTAGTAATTGAAAATTAAATTGATATAAATCCGAACCTCTTTAGCGATATTCACGGAATTTAATATCTACCTCAACTGGATATTAGTTTGTCTACATAGAAAATTCGTCAAAGTTGACCTGAGTTGAAATTACAACAAACATTTTTCAAAAAATTGCAAATTCAATGAAATTCGAACTTTCTTAGACATTTCGCTTATATTTGATATAAAATAAAATATTTTCGTTAATCCTTAAGCATAAGTTCATTAGTGAATAAAGATTTAGCTAACTAGGTTAATAGGATTGCAGCAGCTACAGCGCAGAGTTTCCACAAAACCAATAAAACCCGAACGAATCCATCAATTTTTGAGCGCATTACTAAAAGCAAGGGGGCTTAAAAACTGATGAAGCCGCTTTTGAGATATCGAGGTTCGATTTTTATAAATCTGTCTCACACACGCAAACATTCATGCAAATATTTTTCGGAACCAATGGATTCGATGTTTTGAATGTATTTTGATTTTGAGTATTTTCACATGAACATGAAGCTTAAAAAAAATTAACATAAAGCTTTCTGTACGACCGAGCAAAAAGGTGCAAAGTCAGGCCTTGAACTTCCTCCTTTTCGCCCTTTCATAAACCCGCGAAACAGCATTTTGACCAATTGTGGCTTCCCGGATGAAGCAAACGTTCCCTCATAGAGAAATCACTGAGAAAGGTGGAAAATAGGAAAGCGAGCTTTGACTTTGTAGCCTTGCTTTAAATAACAATTTCCATAACTTCTGAACCGTATTGTCAAAGTGAATCAAACGTACACCCAAGAAATCTTCACAAATATGCGAAGCTGTAAATATAAAAAATTAAATTTATATCAATGACAATCTATGAACTGAATGAAGGACTGACTAAAGGATGCATGAAAGCGAAGCACAAAGTTTTGAGAAACAAGTCGACCCTTACAGAAGCCTAAAGCATTAAAATATACCTTCACTTAAATTGGTTAGTAATTATTTGGCAATGTGATTTGTGTTCACAAAACTGTCCACAATTTCTTGAAAAGCTGCCAAGTTAAAATTTGCAAATTGCTTCCTCATTATTTTTTTTTTTACAAAGCTACCTTTACGGCGACGTATGTTAATCGATTTCAACGTCCTCATAGATGAAGCTTTGGAAGAAGAAACCAAAAATAATGAGGAAGCAATGTGCAAATTTGAACTTTACAGTTTTTTTATAAGAGTTAGAATTTTGACAAATTTGAATCACATAACAAATTATGACAAAAGTGTATATTTATTATTACTAATGAATACCGATTCCATGTACAAAATTTGAGTTCGCTATCTCATGTTTTGCCAAAGTTAAAGCAAAAACGTGAGTTTTGCGGAAATTTCAAAACTCCATAAAATCTGAACCGCTTTTTCGATTTCGGTCAAGTTCATTACCAAACAACATAAGCAGTACCTGCACGTATGAAGAATTATTTAGCAAAATATGGCTATTTTCACGAAAAGGGCGCACGTCCCTTTGAAAAAAATTTAAAAAGCTATAATATGAACATTTCTGCGTGAATTAAAGAAAATTGCATCTGTCAAAGATAAAATGTTGCTTCACTTTTGAATTAAATTTAATCGGTTGAACGGTTCTCGAGTTACAGGTGATTAAAATTTCGAAGTCAAATTTCGTGTGTATGTTCGAAGTCGACACACACGCGCGCGCAGACATTTTTTCCAAACCATTTTTCTCGATGTTTTGAACCATTCTGAGTGTTAAAATATGAAAATCTCGAAAAAATATTTTTTCATGAAAACGAAGCTTCCTCTATGGGGAAGCAAAACATGATCTAATGTTTTGACTATACCTGTAACAAAGTGCCAAAGCACTAATTCCAGCCAAGCAAATGAGCCAAAACCACACGAAGACAAAGATCTTTTCGTTGACGACATTGAGCGGAAGAACGCAGAGAGCGTCTATCGTTTCAGTCGAGCCTGATGGTCCGAATCTGTGTATCGTGCATTTGGTGATTTTCGGAAAGAGTTTTGCCATGGGATCTACTCGCTCGAATGGTTGTGTCTCGTAAGCGAAGGCCGTCACTGCTGCTCCATACGTGCTGAACTGTCCCTCCAGAAAAATATCCAGTAGATATATCTGCGCTACCTAGGAATCCGAATAACATTGTAAAGATTTCGGTCAAGTAACGTCCACTTTTCATCACCCAAAATGATAGTTGTATCGACCTTAAATTCGATTTTCATCACTTTGTGGAATCGGCCATATAGATAAAACATAAGAAAGTATTTTGCAGCAGTGATACTTGAGAAAAATGTCATAAGCCTCATAAAATGCTGACTAAGAACTATAAAGAACTATAAAGTCTATAACTTGGTTCTACTCAAAAATACAATTCTTCAGATTGATTTTAAATTGCAAATCTCTACTGAATGCAATACCTGTTTCATCACCAACAGAATGAAACATCAAAAGATAAAGATTGTTCGCCGGTGTCATTCGAAAGATGCATGAAATAAAGAGAAAAAAAAACTGTTGCACTCTTCTCAGAATTCTGGTGCATGATTTATATCGACAAAGTTTCACGTTTTCAGTGCTTGAAATGCTGCAAAGTTTCTTTCAAAGATTTTCAAAGCCACCTTACTACTGATAAAGATATTTTCTCATTTCTATTTCTAAATAAATCACTCACTTCAACATAAAATATTTAGAAAACTGTTAATTCACAAAAAAAAAACCAATATTACTATTCAATTTATACCGAAAACAACTTTACTGACTTACTGATTTATATTTGGTTTTATCTCAAGAAAATGTGAATAAATTGAAAAACCTATAAATTTCCTGTGACTCATTTGCAATAGTTAGAAGCTTTCGCCACAAAGCAAATAAAAATTCCAAGCTTCAAAAAATCACTTTTTTTAAAAGAAAACATCAGGTAATCAGGAAAGTACGTCGATGAATATCAGCAATTTGGGTTTGAATTTCTACCCTTACAAGTGCCGTTCAGTTTGGACAATAACGGAGAACATAGGGGAGCGAAAAAATATACTTTGTGAATGATTATTAGCAATTTTCTACTTTAAGATCTACCCTCCGTTTTTCGTATCAATTTCCACCTAAGTTTCAAAATTTACTTGTAACCACTCGTACATTTTCACGACAGACTGGATATGTGTTCACTTTACTTGACTGTACACCGCGTTGAACAGTGAACGGTGAAGTAAGATGAAATCGACTCGCCCGAGGCATCGGACAAATATACATAAACCCATACACTCACGCGTCGTCTTACTTACGGGTGAGCTTGTTACCGTGGGAGAGGCACTTTCGAAGCTCATACAAGTTTATCGTGGGGCGAAACTCACCGTGTTGAGAAAGTTGAGAAGCTCGCAAATGAGGAAGCGAAAGGCATAGAAGTTGTGGGTGTGGATGGTGGTGACTGCGAAATATTCGACGAGCCGGCGTTTCCTGTCTTGGGACCAAGCGTCTCCGGGGAGAGGAGAGGCGAGATCCTTGGCTAGGTGGCCGACGGTCCCGGCTTCCCAGACTCCCCAGAGCGCTCGAGGCGTGTAGAACAGAATCGCTTGGAGTGCCAGGACGAAGCAAACCTGTTGCGCGACACAAACCAGATAGTCAAGTGACACAGTCATAGTGAAAACCGCAGAAAACGAAAATGAGCTTTAGGGATTTTATGAATGAACTAGATTATCCCAAGGTTATACTAAATTACATATTTTCTCTGAGCGCCGATGAAAAACGCTGCGAAATCCAATCTCATTTCATTCCTACCTGTGACTTTACAATTCAATTTTCTTGATATCGTCTCGAGATTTGACCGGTAATTTTTTTTGTACTGGTTCATGACAATTCAACAAATTAACCGTTTAATAAATTACCTGTTCGGACATAAGGGTTTTCCGTAACATTAAATTTTTTTTTAAACTCGGTTATAGTGAAAGCAGCAGTAAACGAAAATAAGTCTTACGGTTTTCATGAATAAACTTTTGGATGATCCCACAGTTGGACTCAATTACTTTTTTTTAGCGCCGATGATATTATCTATCTATATTTTTTCCTACCTGTGATCTTGCGATTTAATATTCTTTATATCGTCTAGATCTGTGGCCAGAAAATTTTCTTTCACTGGTTTATCATTATTTAACAAGTTGATCATTTAATAAATCACCTGTTCGTTCATAAGGTTTTACCTGATATTAAAAAAACGCGGCCATAATGGAAGCAGCAGGCAACGAAGATAAGTTTTACGGTTTTCCATGAATGAACTTGTGGATGATCCCAAAGTTTTACTGAGTTAGGTTTTTTTTTGCGAAATCCGATCTCATTGCATTTCCACCTGTGACCTTGCGATTCAATATTTTTTACACATTGACCATTTAATAAATTAGCTGTTTGGTCATAATGTTTCAGCTGACATTTAAAAAAACCATAGTAAAAACCGCGAAAGTGACAGTAAACTTTATAAATTTTATAAATGAACTTTTGAATAATTCCAAAGTTAGTATACTAAATAACGTATTTTTGCTGAGCGCAAATGAAAAACGGTGCGAAATCCGATCACATTTTATTTCCACTTGTGTCGTTGCGATTGCATATTCTTTATATCGCTTTTGTATGTCTAAAGATGTGAACGGTAATTTTTCATTTATTGGTTTATGCTCGGGTTCTTGGCCACGCAAAAAATTACATGTTCGGTCGAAAAGAAGAGATTTCTGTTATGATTAATTGAAAGACATTTCCGTTGAGAAAGCGCATTTGAGAAAGTTGACGCGGAATGAGAAAATCTTTTTATTCATCTTTTCGAATGTACTTGGATCAATACTGACTAGAAATTATCCAATAGGATCGGTGGATTTTACCTGTTTTTAAATATGCGTGGTAAAGATATGATACCGACTGTGATGATACAGCGCATTAATACTACATTTTCATTTTTCCCATGCATGTTTAAAAGTACTGAGCTGTGCAAAAACAGCAGATATGAATATTATCTCTAATATTGTCTCTGGTCGGATTAAAATTAATAAAATATTAATTTATACTGTAACTTAAAATTGGTAAAATGATCATTAAAAAATTAGGAAACAAAAAAAAGGTATCGAATGAAAATAGGATAAAATAATCGCGAAATAAAAAACTAAAACAAACAAACCCATTGATAATAACGGTGATAAAGTATTTCGTCATTTTCGTAAACTGGGCCAACGCCTGGAGCTGCTACGTCTTTACCAGGAATACCGCTGAGATGACGAGCGACCGTGAATGTGCTATAGATCCAACAGTAAGCGTTCACCGGTTCTTTTGCTACAAAAAAGAAGGGGAGTTTCAACTATGCATCAACGTGTCAATATCGCTCGATTTCAACCCTCATATAGATCGAGATTATTCTGCGAAATCAATTTCTAAACATTCAGCAAAAGAATGGTTTATAAAACAAATTTTTTTCTGCCGCACGCGTGTAAAATTATCAACATCTAAAAAAAAAAAATTGCTCTGTTGACCATATTTGACCTTTGCCTCCGAAAACTAAACAAAATATGATTTCTATTTCGCCAATTCATCCTTAAATTTAATCGCTCGAACTGTTTATTTTTTTTGTTATGGAAAAGTTACACCAAATTTTGTTCAATTTTATTCAAGAGTAGAGATTACATTTTTTAATGACATTTCGTATCGAATCTTTAACGAATCGGAAAATACGCTATTATAAATATAAGCGAAGATATTTTAAGATTAAAAAAGTGCTATATTTTTCTTTTTTGTTATCAGGATTGAAGTATTTTATTTATATTGTGGTAAAAATGATCTTAGCTTCTTAAGGTTGTAAAAGAATCTTAATTTTATCATAAACAACTAAGCGATTACGCAGTATTTACGTTTGGCCAATATATAAAAAATTGATTTTTAAATCGGTTTTTGGCAAATTAAATTTTGTTATCGAATTTCAGCCTATGAGAAACGCGAATAAATTTTTTTTTCACAGCTCATACCTTTTGCATGAGCTTTTGAATCTCGCTAAGCAATTTGATTTTAAAAAAACATGGCACGTTTAATAACCAGGATATATCTAGTAGTATATCTGTAGTAGTTGTTCATTTTCCAGGGCATCGGATAATCGTACAAAAAAGAATAAAAAACGAAGTAAGCAAAAGCGAGTTGTGCACTGAGAAATAAAGAGCAGGAATTCCACTTTCGCGGATTATTGTTCGCCGCTTATCCAACCCATCCAGCGAGTTCCTGCGGAAGCATTCCCCGTGGCACGACTTAAGCAAATGAACTTAGCCCGGGCTTAACGTCATTCTTTGATATTGAACTTTCGCGAATCTTTGCGAGAACAACGTTGAGGGGCTGCGACTCGGCAAAACCGGATCAGCCGAAACGCTAAAAAAGGCTTTTATTTTTATTACTACTACGAGCGTCAAGGCTCTACCGCATTTCTTGATACTTTTCGCTAAGATTGATGTCGCTGTCATCGAATAGATTACCGTACAGCCAAAATAATCTACTTGAAATGTAATGGACATGTACCGGAAGTTTTTAATATGCATAAGCTGGTATACTAAATTGACTATACATACAGATGAGATGTCAAGTTTATTTTTAGTACAGTAATATTAATAATTCGCTCTACTTTACTGTTAAGGAGTTTTTATTTCTGAAATTTGCTTTGATTCAATTGAAAAAGTACCTTAATTTTATATCACAATCGTAGGGGTGAATGGGGGAATTAGACACTAAGGATTATTTGCTATTTTCTGTAAATGAAACGTCTGATCTACCAGAAAGGGATGGCTGTTGGATACTTCATTAACTTATATTGATCTTCATTCATTTCATATTGATGAAAAGTGCTAGCATATAAATCATGAAAATAATAAAATAATTTGGTTTCTTTTTAATTATAAAAATCTGTTCATTGACTGCGATTGCCCAACGATTCGGGTAATTACAATGAATTTTCGAGTAATTATGAGGTACCTTTCAAATGTATAACGGATTAACAGCGCAACTTTATACTATCAGCGAGACATTTGTAATACCACGTACAGATTTTAATCTATGGTTTATAAAATAATTGAAATTCTAGCTTCATGCAACCACCGGTATCTCAATCGAAACAAACATATTTCCTATATATATCTTTGAATACTTTAGTTTTCATTCCATTCTAAGTCATCATTAATTGAATACCTATTATTAATGCGACTACTATTGCCCCGCGTTCGTGACCACTGTTATCCCGACAACCACGAAGATTCGTTTTATTAAATTTCAATACATTTATTTGTGGAGTCAACCTTTTAACATTGGAAAATTGAAGCTGAAGAGCCGACAAAGACATGAATACCGGTTGGATTCAATTTTAACGACTATATTTTTCGGAAAGCCGTATTCAAATTACGGCTTTTCTTATAAAAAAATAGTGTATGAATGAAAAATCATTAGGTGTTTCAATTCATCTCGATAATGTTAGCACAGATCATTAAATTAATTTATCATCATGTACGTAAGCTGACTGAGTAAGAAAATGTTGGATATAATCGCTAGCTTATGAAAAATTAAGGTGACTGGTATCGCCCGGTGACCGTAATTCCTCTCGTTCCCCCCAACATTAAATTTAATTCACGGGTTTATGCATAAGAACTTCCAGTCTTTTATGACAGAATAGAAATCGATGTTAGATCGTTTTCGTTAATATTTATATGATCAAAGTACAGAGATTAGATTACTGGCGCAGTGGTCAATGACTGAGACATCTGCCTTAGCTTTAGTTAATTAAAGTGGCTATTTCGCGTGGCACTCGTAAAATCATTGCCATATTCTAAAAAAAAACATTTTGACATTCTTTAGAAGGATGATTTTTTATATCACAACATATGTTATTGATATAGAAAAACATTTATAGTCACCTCATTCAATTCAAAATTTACATGTAAAGGATAATTTCCAATAAGATGATTTATCGCCATTAGTTTGAGGAAAAAAAAAAAAATAGTATTGGTTTGGTTATGATCACTGCCTCGAATTCTTATAACTATGAATGTTCTCAAATTACAATCATATTTGTATGCTCAATATTGGATTAGATAAGGATAAACAGACGGTCATCATTTAAAAATACCATACAATATATAAAAAATCTAGCGGTGAATTAATGGAGCGTAATTTTATAAATTATAAAATGAGCTATTGCTTTCTATAATCGGATTAATATTATGATTTATTCATCGAAAGTACTGGACTGAAAATTATCTCATTGGATATTTGCATATATCCCTCGATTTTCGTTTCAAAACGTGACTGCGAATTTTATATGATAATTCGTGCTACTGCGAAAAGCGCCCTTTAAAACAGAATACAATTTATGATACTACGGCACCATCAATTATGGAAACTGGGCTAATCACACGCGCTCGCGCAGGTGTCTGAAAAACTCTTGCGCTGCTGCGCTCTTATAAAGCTCTAAAAGGTTACGAGCGGTGCAACGTCCGTCCGCTTATGACAAAGTCGACACCAAACTGAACTTGTTCACCTCGAAGAGAATTGTTCTTCTGGCAACCAATCACAGGACGGATTAAATAATGACAATATACTTTCCGTTACTCATGAACTTTATAGAGAAGGATGCTCTCAAAAGTTATTCACTGATTTAACTAATATTAAACACAATAGCTACCAATGTGCAATCGTTTTTCAAATTTGCAAGAAAAACTTTTTCTTCTTTCCTCTAAGTAACAAACTTTTTTGAGTGTGATTTGCTCTCCATAACTACATGTACACGCAGTAACGATTCTTCTAATCCAA
This sequence comes from Tromatobia lineatoria, assembly GCA_949699805.1. Taxonomy (NCBI): domain Eukaryota; kingdom Metazoa; phylum Arthropoda; class Insecta; order Hymenoptera; family Ichneumonidae; genus Tromatobia; species Tromatobia lineatoria. The sequence continues at coordinate 6,954,215 of OX453042.1, read as the reverse complement.
GGATAAAATGTGACAAAAAAAATAAATGATGACAAAGTTATACGAAAAAAGGAGTCTAAAGAAAATTGCAACAAAAATAACCGTTAAAACTACTAAGACAAAATGAAATTAATATATGTAGTTGATTGAATAACGTATATAAAATCATTTGTGGACGTGTCTCAGTACGCCTGTTAAATTTCCTCCCCTTTATCCATCGATCTATTATAAAAGACCGATGATAGAATGTTAATCGCATTCGCTCTACCAAACGCACGACTATATCGCATTTTCACAGGCAACTTTGTTTTTACTGAATTTCCACTGTATGGGAACACGTTAGAAATTCAGAAAAATCATCATAACATTGTATTACATGCTCGCCTAACAAAACAATTTCCGAACAAGCAAATCAATTCGTTGGTCAAGCAAAACAATTTGTTGGACAAGTAAAAGAATTTACTCAACAAGCAAAACAATTTGTTACGTTAGCAAGTAACGAAATATTGAAACTATCTTAGCACAAGATATTCTGGCATAATAAAATTCTTTTCTCCATGCAATGCGCGGCTAAGTGGTACACTGACCGGGTCTTCGGTGCTGTGGGTTTTCGAATAAACTATTTTTGATTTTATCCTTTTATGAAATATTTTCAGCTACACAAAGTGTTCGAATATTTAAAAATGTACGTTGAACATTGAGTCTTGAACTTCGCAACTCGAATCAACTACAAGAAATCGATGCAGAGCAGGACAAGTAATTACACGAAGCAAAACCGAATTCTCAGGTTTATTGGTCAACGGTCACAATCCAATTTTGCGCGTCCACGTTGCTGTCGTAGCAAAGACCATGCATCGGAGTTTCGGGTCTCGAAACTTTAGCCTAAAGTTATCACCCACGTAGACTATATCCATTAGAGTATAGTTGAAATGACTTATTACTATGAATGCCTAAGTAATCTAAGCCTTGTTATCTATAGTGTATCTTTATTGGAATAAAATAATCTAGAGATAAATAACAAGTAGTTATTCAATATCGATGATGCTTTTCGTAAATTACTCAAGGCAAATATATAAAAAGCAAGAGATTTACAAAATTTCTTTAGGATTTCTTTAGGAAAATATTTTCCACAACAAATCATCCGTATTTCATCAACCCCTTGAACCTTCAGTATATACACTGTGTATTCTGCATGTATCTATAAAACTACTAGTACAATCGAAGGGTCAGTGCCACTTATTCTGATTCGTGTAAGTTGCTTCACGATTTACCTGGAATCATTTTGTTCATATTGACCGTCAAAATACAATAGCCTTTGGTTCAAGTGGAAAAAAAACTTTTTTATAAACAAACTGTTGTATTTTCAAACCAAACAACTCGAAACAAAGATTTACGTTAAATAAATTAGGAAAGCAACTTTCGAGAAAATAAATCAATACATACATCTCGATCGTTGAAAAAATTGGGATTGAACTTTCAAAAAAACTAAATCGCAATGTATCCGCATAAAAAATTACAACAGTTATCGTGCTTACAAGAGAATCTGCACATACGAATGTATATATACAATATACATACATCAACGATTGTTATCAATCTCCGACGATAACAGCCTGTGATATTTATCGATGCAACTTTTCGGCAAATCGTAACTTGGGGTCTCAGTCAACCGATGCCGAAGATTCCGTTGTTATCGATTTTCCTATACGGGGACTTTCAAATATTTGAAATCTTTGTATTTTTGTCCGCAAACTTCCATCAATAATTGATATAACAGGCTGTCATCGTCGAAGCTTAATAACAATCATCAAGAAATATTCAGCCGAAGTCCAATAAACAAAAATGCATCCATACACACACACATACACACACACACACACACACACACACACACACACACACACACACACACACACACACACATTTTTCTAAACCACTTTACTCGATGTTTTTTACCATATCCTATATGTCCTGTTCCACGAAACACGAAATTCTACGAAAATAAAGTTTCCTCTACTCATAAGAAAGCAAAAACAAACAAAAAAACATTCCTATACATTTCGTAGTCTCGATAGCCTCCTCAGAACTCGATAATTATGAATATACTCTACAAAAGTAAGATAAAATATTAAAAATATTCTTGAAGATGACTGATAAAGTTGTTAATGACGAAAATAATGTTTACATTGCTATGCATTCCGCCAACTGTTATTCTTCGCTTTGTAACCTTAAATTCGTATGTACTTACGTATTGACTTGGTTGGTATGCAGGCGATCGGCTCCCCGAAGTATTGTTTCGCTGTGACGATAATAGCGCATACACTGAGAAGTATGACTGTTACACGCGAATGCAGTCTGAATACGACATTGTCGATTCTGACGGGTTCATTTTTCAGTAGGTGTTTGAGCGGCTCGAACAGACTAAACATGGTGGACGAGATGACAACGAACCGCAGAGGCCAATGACAAAGAACTAAAAATCTCGAAGACCGGTATGAATGTTGGGAGGTAAACTCTCGAAGCTATCAACACGGGCATCAAGCGCGCACGTGTTTCGGGGACGCAACTGCCGCCAGCGATCTGTTGTTGTACTGCTTACTTCGCGCCCTTCGATGCTTCTACCGCGTGTCGAAAAGCAAAATAGGCGGCGCGACTGCATCATCCGCGGATTTGCTTGTTCTATCGAAACTTTTCTCGACCGGCAGGTTTTTACAGTTGCCGAATCAGTCTCATTTTGCCAATAGAGGGCACAGGCATGTTGAGGTTGAAAGGAAAAAATTACGCCGTTCCTTTGTACAATTTAGAGGTCATTTTTACGAAATGTTTGTTATTTTAGGATTGTAATGTAATTTTTTGCAATAGATGCAAAGTTGGAATTTGCAAATTGCTTCCTCATCATTTTGGGTTATTTTTACAAAGCCACCTTTATGAGGAAGTATGTTAATCGATTTTTCTTTCTTTTTTTTCATGATACAAATTTTTCTTTCTTTTTTTTCATGATTCGGTTCACTATATTGAACTAAAGAAAAAACCCGAATTGGAATTGTTTTTGCTCGTCATTCCTAAAAGAAATTACCTACTTTAGTTTTCAACTGCCATTTTAACTTTGAATTTTAACGAATGTGATCAGAAAAATCTAGAGAACAATTTTTCGTCGGCAATATTCCGAAAAAAAATGCGTATGATCACATTCGAAATGGTCAAGATCAAAAAGTTTTAAAAAATATATAAAAAGCCCATTTGGATGATTACCTACTTTTTTTCGAAATTTTTTTATTTCGTTTCAAGTTCTGGAAATTTTCCTAAGGATACCCAATTCTTAACTTGTGCTCTCCAAAACTCAATTACTGATAGCACAAGAATGTAAAATGAGAAACGTAAAAAACATTACTTTTCGAAAATCAAATGATTACAATAGTCAGAGGACTTTATTTGCAATCGAATAGTTTAAAACCTCTACTAACGACTCAACTACATTTACTATAGTATATACTTTATTTATTTAGTTATGAATTTATCTTTTTTTCATTGTCAGAAATTGAATTCAAACAAGATAAAAATGTGTTATTCTTCGGCAAATTTTCTGAACTTAACAAAATAATTTTTTTTTTTTAAACGTGAGATAAGAATCGAAAAAGCCTTTCCAAATATTATATAACTTTTTGACTTTTAAAATGTCATTGAGTCTGTATATAAATATTATTTTCGGAAAGTTCAGAAAATTTCCGACAAAAGTAGTACTTTGGATTTTTCCTGATCGAAGTTGTAAGACGATAGAAATTTAAAGTAAAAATTTTCGGTTGAAAACTACAGTAGACGATTCCTTTAGTGAATGATGAGCAAAAATCTCGAAATGAAGCTCACTCTTTATTTCAGTACAGTGAATCGAATAATGAAAAATAAGAGCACCAAATATTTAAAGTCCAGATTTTCATCCGGTGTTTGGTGGAATAACAGACTTACATTAATAAATAAGAGTTCATTATTGTAACTTCGGACTATTCTGATATATCTACTCTTCCATACTACTTTCGGTACAAGAAGCGTCCGTATTAATTTTCCAGAGAAGTTATTGAATATGCAGTACATTCTAGAATGAAATAAGCATAAACGTCACCCAGTTATATAGCATTACCATACTGCATGTTTTTCTTGAAAGTTGAATATAGTAGTTCCGTTGATAGTTCAGCGAGAGGATAAAATTATAATGATACGATAAGACCGTCACGGATGAAGTCGTCTAATTTCAAAGGGTGAAACGAAGTTGCTACATATAAAAGCACAATTGCTATACATGAAATTCTCATTATGTCAATAGAGGGCACAGCCATGATGAGTCGAAAAGGGAATAACTTTTCTATCCCTTTGTACCATTGAGAGGTGCCTTTGAGAAATGCTTATGGAAAAGGGTTTTGCATTTCTGAATAGTTGCTGATAAAAAAATACAGCATGGTACATAAAATATTACAGAAGTATGTTATAAATAATGGCAATCTTAATTTCTTAAAAATTAAATGAGTGATCCTACGACTCAACTTTTGTGGATAATCTTATGAAAAATAAATCTTTACAGTTATTCAAAAGGTCAATCACAATTGATGCTTAATTAGCTAGACAATATTCAGGCGGCCAGTAACTGGGACATGTGCGATAACTCGCGCAATTTGCATGATATCAGAAAGAATTGAATAAAATATGTTACACGGTGCCAATTTGATTCAGTTGTCGCTATGTTTTCATCGTGATGTGTCTGTTAGCCGACATACCATTGTCGAAGATGAGCCGCGCGAAGCAACGCCGACGCTTTTATCGGAGAGTCGATTTTAATCTTGATTAAAACTTTTATTCCGCACGCTAAAATGAATTAGTGAATATGACTATCCATCAATAAAGGTTAAAATCTATAATCCAATTCGAATAAATAAATCTGCAATTTATTTCTCAGTACAATATTTGAACGGTACGTGAACCACAGACCATTCATCATTTTCTGTAGACCAATCTAAAAAGTGGGAAGCAAAATCTTCTTCGCAACGCAATATTTCTCTTGTATTCCGACGAGAAATCCATTTAATTATATTTCTCTTCCACTAGTGAAGATTTAACTTGTCCTTACCGCTTAAACAAATAAAATTTGGATCAACAGTATGTTGCACATTTCCATCGATTGTCGCCAAGTTTTCCAACGATTTCAAATGTTAATTTCCAAGACACAATCTTTCCCTGGCGAAGAACAATTCATTAGTGAATATAATTCATTAATGGATATAATACAATAAAAAAAAATTCAGTTAAATCACTAAAATTTTGTTTGCTTAAAAAAAATCGCACTGGTTTTTACGTTCAAGTAAATATTATGTACCACGAACAAAATATCATGTTGTTTATGCAAAATGAAATCCAGTACTTGCAATATGATATTGAGTAGCTTAAATAAAATTCGCTTTATAATAATCAAATATTTCCTCAATTTGACTTGTATATTTATTTGAATAGAGTAACATTTTGTTGCTTTAATTACCTCGTCATTTAGAGAAATGAAGATCATGTTCTTCAAATAAATATTTTTTAAATAAATCGTCAAATTTCTAAATAATAGTCAATGGGTTACCGTAGTATAGAATTTCTTTCATCAAAATCAATATACACATTCACGTGCTAAACGATTTAGCTCAATTGCCTCAGATATTGAATCAGATATATAACATGATTCAATAAAATCACGAATATATCCGTACGTATTTTCAAATTCAGCTTAACAAAATATTGTGTCAAATCAAATAAACTAAACTGTCCGTTGAATCCAACCAAAACAAGCATGTCTTCGTATAAACCACCCATTATTCAAATCAACTAAATTCATATCTGTTTTTCCAACTAAACACGATAATAAACGCGTTTCTCCGAGTCAACATTGTTCATTTTGTTGATTCAACTAAAATTTATTTACTTTAAACAAACGTTTGTTGACTTAACAAAATTTCCAATTAACAAAGCGCATTTACTTGAATCAACTGAATTTTTGTTTTCCGTGTATCAAACAATAGATGTTCCAAGACTAAATACTAAGAAAAAAAAAAACTACAATTTAATGAGTATGTGAACTGCAGAAAATTTTTCTGAATTTTTAGCAGAATTTGCAGTTAAGAGGACGTGAAATCAGTGATAGAGTCTATTTCTCTTGCTCCTGCCGAGAACGTCGTTTAATTTCATCTCTCGTGCACCAGTGAAGATTTCACTTCCTCTTAGAGCTTAAACGGGTAAACAATAATGTGCAGATGGTCAGTAACTGGGACATTAGCGAGAAACCATGAATTCTGGAGGAATTCCGAGACAATTCGATAAGCGACGTGCTGCTGCCGGTGGTGGCGCTGTCAATTTTCTCAGGTTGTCGCTGAGCTTCCCATAGCGTTGTCTTTGTTAGCAGCAGCCGACGTGCCATTGTCAAAGTTGCGCCGCGCGTAGCAACGGCTCCGCCCGTTTCGCGAAGCTGATTGTTAAAACTTGACAATCTCTCCCGGAATTGAATTATTATCTTGTCCGTGTGGCCTGGTAGTGAACGCCTTTCGCAGAAGCGTCGCCAGAGTTATATAGGGGTTCTCTATAGAATGACGAAGACTATGAAACTACGATGAGTGAGACCGAGAGAAGGATAGAAAGGCAACTCCGAGTTTCGCGTTCCGCAAGTTCCAACGCAGCTTCGCTTTTCCTCACATCCACCTCGTGGCGAATACGGCAGGTTGTGCGCCGCTCAGACCCTCGCAACTTCCGCGAACGCCTTTAATCGGAATAGTTCGGTTATTATTCGAAGCGGGAAATCCGTTGAAGCGATGGTTCCGCGAAACGGGGCTAATTGTGGATGACGCTGAATCAGACAATCGATCCCACTTGAATGGAAGTAATATTGCAGCGCGAGGAGCAAACGCTAGCTTAGAATATAAATATCATCCCTGTTGACGATGGATTGTAATCATAATGAATTTAACGATTAAGCGATATGCAACGTTTCTTGCATATTAATCCAACTAGATCTACTGTCATAATTACAACTATAAGATATCCTTTATAATAAGTTGCCGTTCAGATATATCCAAAAGATAACAATATTGCATTTTTAAGTTCATGTCTATATCGGTGTCAACTTGATGGTCCCATTACCCAGTAAACCAAAAATCCGTTTCGCTGCTGCTCTATTACAATTTTCCACTCAGCAATGTAACTGTTATATAACACTGTTGTTACACTGTTGTTGGTGCGTTTTTGCAAAAAACACAATCGTGCGGCAATGCCGCCTCGTTCCCAACAACGAAAAGTGAATATCAGTCGTCAATTCGAGTTCAGTGTGTATTGAGCGCGTAAGCAGCCCTACGCGTACCTTACGCCCACCTACACTGCTAAGTATATCTACTGTACTATACTCCTACCGGTACAGGAAACGACCGCAGGCTTATTTCAGGTGAGTTATTAAATATGCAGAGTTTTTTTGAAATCAAATCAGTATAATCTTCGCCCAGACAAATATAGAACTGTTTCATATTGTATCTACTTCTCAAAAGTTAAATTCACTCGCTGCGGTGACGACTGATCCACAGGAGATGAGATTATATACTGACGACAAGCGTCTATACCACGGAGAAAGGTTTTCTAGGGTCCCACGTTCAGAATAAGCCGTTGTATAATAGAAATAGCAGTCCTCTATTTGCTTTAAGAAACCCTATATCGGTTTCTGATTTCTGAAAAGGAAATTGTTAAAAAATGAGCAATACCCTGGTTCTAAAGAATCCATCCCTACACAGATCCATTTGTATACACGGGCATGTGCACGACTAAATTGTACATAACACGAATTCGACGAGGCAAAATAGAAAACGCATGACACGACGAACGATTGACAAAATGTAATTCAACCCAGATAAATTAATCACGACACTAATCGTTACGACAGAACTTTGCACAGCATAACTTGAACACTAAAAAACTGATCGTGGCATTGCATCGTGCATGCATACTGGGCTTAATTTTTTCGTCTTTTCAACAAAAAAAATAAAGCCCAGTTTATATGTCTTACGACGAAAATTAAGGGTGTTATGCCGTGTCAAATGTTCCATCTACACTTTTTTGCTGATATCACCGAATGAAAGGTTGATAAAAAAAATCGAAAAATAACGGCATCTAGAGAATTTTCGGATGAAAATTAAGGGTGCTGCATCGTGTAAATGCTACAAGTACACTTTTTCTGTTTATGTCACCAAATAAAAGTTTTATGAAAAAAAATCCAAAAATAACGGCATCTAGAGAATTTTAAGACAAGAACGTTGAGTGTAGTGTGAATGTCTTACGACGAAAATTAAGAGTGCTACACAGTGTCAAACGTGAGATCTGCGCTTTTTTTGCTGATGCACCAAAGAAAAAGTCAATAAAAAAAATCTAAAAATAACGGCATCGAGATAATTTTAAGGCGAAAAAATTAAGCCCAGTATGAATGTCGTACGATTAAAATTAAGGGTGCTATGCCGTGTCATAGGTCACATGTGCAATTTTTACGATAAAAAAAATCCAAAAATAGTGGCATTTAGAGAATTTTAAGACAAAGAAGTGAAGCCCTGGTTGACTTCTGTAGGATGGAAATTAAGGGCGCTGCGGCATGTCAAAGGTTACATCTGCACTTTCTTGCTTATATCACTTAATCAAAGGTCGATAAAAAAAACTAAAAATAACGGCATCTAGAGAATTTCGAGACGAAAAAAATAAGCCCTTGTTCATCTTCGTGCGATGAAAATTAAGGGCGCCACGTCGTGTCGAAGGTGAATGCAGATATCTTCAGGGCCATCTTCAGAACTAGGGCATTGCCAAAAAATGTTTCTATACGTAAGTAAAATTCTAATGTCTTGATCATAGTATAAGTTTACTGTTAAAAAAGGTTAAGTTTTTATGCTTAAACTAGTACATTAAATTAAATTTACAATACTGATAGAAAATTTATTGTACATCGACATTGCATTCAGTGGAACTATTAAAATTGAAATATTACCGTGAACTCAAAGTTAATTATTGAATTCACTGTACCATATCTTAATCATGCAACGCATTAATTGAATGTACTATATCAATTTATAAACGAAAACCTCCACTACTGGTGAATAAATTTTCAGGTACTTTTTTTTTCTATAGTGATACATAAATTAAGAGATGTACTTATAATCGCCGTTAAACTGGCAGCAGATATGAAATATTATTAATGATTGTGGGTCGTGAAAGCTTTTACAACGGTCTCCACCATTAATCGGTGCCCTACTAGCTTCCGTTGTAGATCTTAGAAATGTGCTGTGCAAGCAAAAAGTAGAAGAATACGCGACCTCGATTTTCATCAGCGAAAGGCGAAAGCTTTTCAGTCTTTTCGCGGCGATATGACGATGAAAATGAGGCGGGATTTGCGTGGATTAAGAGATTAGAGTCTCGGTGGCGTGTTGATAATAATAATCCTCGTTTAAAACTTCGTGGGGAGGACGAAGAGGTGCCAGGAAGGGGCGTTGGAGGGGAGAGGGTTGTCTGGGTGGAAGGAAGCTTGGTGAAGATAAAGACTATAAATCATTATGATAACCGAGGTTTATCCCGGTCTATATAGCGAGTGGGAGACTGCGAAGACCTCAGGAATTAGTGCCCGGAGGCACTTTGCTGCTTCGCGACCGGAAACCCGTCCGGTAATCTTGCTCCTTCTCAATTTCAAGTCCCCCCTCTCTCTCGCACTTATTCTCCTTGTACCTGAGTGTCTGGCGAAGGCAGCGAGGAATTCGTAATTGCTGACGTTGAGACCCCAGATAGAATGAAGTAACGAAGCGTATGAAGAATAAAATAGAAGCATCTCTCTTCCGGCTACTGGGGTAGAATAGAAGGCAGTGTAACTGTACCGAGAATATCGCAGTCTTGCTCTGATTATTTAATTTACTACAAGAATAAGGAAATACCTGAAACGAACATAAAGTTCGTTCATTTCTGACAATGCGTTTAATTGTTTAAAACTTTGTTGCAGTATTCATTCCGACCATATGCAATTAAGGTATTTCGAAAGTGGAAGTTATCAATAAAATATAGGCCTCTCAGCAATAATTTTATTTTAAGCAGACAGTGATTTTATGTAACGATAAAAAATAAATTATGTATTGTACTTTACAGAAACTATTGCAAAAAGGCGACACTAATTTTGATATCGTAAAACAATCTAATATTCTAAAACAAAGCCAAAAGTTTTGTGCGAAATTTCATGTACTTTGACATTTCTCAAAACGGAGAAACGTTAGTCGTAGATTTTTTTCAGTTTTCAGTCTCAATGATGAGCAATCATACTGAACCCTTATTTTGCTGACTGTCTTTTACTTTTAGAATGCGATGTCAGAAAAGAGTGGATGTTTTCATACATAAACTTGTGAATTAGATTCACTGTACAATTGTGATATCAAATTAGGGTATTTTTAAATAAAATTAAAGTCAATTTTGGAAATTATAGTACTTTTACGTACAAGTGTAGAAAAACATAAAAATTACTGTACCATAAATAAATTCGACATCGCACCTGTATAGTGAATTTTATATACCAGTTTATGCATTAAGGGAGACCACAAGTGTAAAGACTCAAAAACAAGGGTAATTTTTGGGAATTTATTGAAAGAAAAGTATTGCATTAAATGTTCTGGAATTAGTACAATATATTTGTGTATAAATTATGTCTACCCGATGAATTTTCAGCAACTTATTCGGCATCTCCTAAAACGTAAAAAACGAAGATATTCTACTGCTTCAGTGATTGTGGTCTTTAGACTGCCTGAGATGACAGAATGAAAAAAGTTCATAAAGCTAGAAGGACTGTACAATGTCGCAGGATTATGGAGAAAAACGAAAATCTAGAAAAACGGCGGTATTTTGAAAAATTACGTCGAAATTACATAATTCCAAACTTTTTTTTTTTCAAAAGTTCGCCATTTTGTTGGATTTCCATTTTTTTTTTAACAATCCTGCGTCATTGTACGAGCAATACTTTCTAATATACCGGAATTTTTTTATTTCTTGATTTCAGACACAGCAAGATATTTTTTTTCAATTCGCTGAAAATTGATTATTTTTATACAGAAAAGTTATCATGTATACAAAATTTATACACAAATATATCCTCAAAAATTCACTACATTTGATGCCATACTTTTCTTCAATAAATTCTCGGGAACCACTTCTTTTTAGGGGCTGTCATACTTTTTGTACATGTACATTTTTTTCAGTTTGATAAAAATTGTAAAATACACAGGAAAAAGGCACACAGATCTTCCATAACATTTTATTTTTTTCGTTTTTTTTTACGACCCCGATGTCGAGGACACTTTATTAGTAAAAAATATAATAATATTGAATCGTTACAATAATATAATTACAATAATACGTTTTATCAGTTAATACGATCGATTCAACGGTGTGGACAGCTATATTCAATGACATTTGGTGGAGTGTATACATAGCTCATGCATACGAATATGTGGATGTGTATTTGTTGTGTGGTTCGAGGTATATATGTACTAAGTGTACTTATACTCTTGTATGAGAATAGCCCGGGCGCTTTGTGCGTCCTTCGCGGGTTATTGTCCCGGGCCTTTAGCTTCCTGCTGGGCAGATATAGGGTATCGAGCTTGACTCTCTCGAACGGGGAGCAAAACTGCCCATCTACTGTCTACGTAAACATGGTCTATGTACAAGCGGGCGTGTCGTCCACGAGGTGCATTCTTGATCGGGCTTCAGCGCCAGCGTTGCATCGAGTGAATACCGTTCTGTTGACTACTTCAGCGTCGACCTCATCAAGATAAGAGACGTACGATTCCGCACAGCGACCAGTGGTTCGCTTTTCCATAATTCTCGCATCGACATATTTATTTAAATAACCTGCTTATCCTGAAACCGTACATTTAATTAGAAATACATTATTTATTTATTTCTTCATCATCATTTATTTTCCTATAAGAGCTGTAAAGTCGGCATATTTAGTTTTCGTCCTTCGATAAAATTATTTACAGAGATATCGTTATAAATATTAGCATTATTATTTATTTTTCGTTATTCTTATAGTTCCAGGTTGAATCGCCCTCATGAGGACCATTATTTTTCGGCTTATGAGCAGACTTCTCGGTGATAGTCTTAATCGTCATCTTCGTTTGTCAAGGATCGACAAATTAAAAATCGATATCGATTTTCTAGAAGATCGGGATTAGCAATAATGCTAATCCCGAATTAGATCTTACGTGAAAAGCCGGCAATGCTTTATCCGGGGAGTATATACTGTATAGCCTATGTATTGAGTGGATTGTTAACAACGATGGTGATTTGCCGGATAGTTCCTCGTTCCAGATTATTGTCGGAATCCCTCACCTCTTTACTCGTTCCCGCAGTACCGATGGCTCGTAAATGCAAACGTAAATCCGTTCACAGAGGGCCTCTCGCGATGGCGCTGTTTCCTACAGATATATACACGTATCCTCCAAGTTTCAACGTCACTGTATATTGGGATAGTGTTTCGTATAGCCAGAATCTATCTTCCTCTGTTCGAGTGTTGCCATTTCGCTCTCTCGACTTATCGAATATCCCAACGTCAGAGGAATTTCATTACACCTACCGGTATAGTTGCCATTCGCGAAACGGCCCTCCAGTGTCCTATTGCTCGCAAACTGATGTTCAGCCAAAGCTTCCCGGTGTATTACACAGAGACAAGAATAACCAGGAATGGCTTAAAGATATACACGAAGCACTATCGATGCAGGCTTGTCTATGTACCGCTCGTTAATAGAGTTTCAAAGCTCACCATTCGCTTCCAGGAAAATATCAACATACTGTCCAGGCAAATCCGATTCGAGCTGATGAATTCTCTCTGGTCATCAGGGACTCGCAAACCCGATTCAGAACTTTTTCTGGCTTATCTGTTACTAACGATTGTCTTGTCGATTATCAAAACAACATTAATTGCGCACCACTTAGACTTTAGTCGTATCGATAAAGCAGTTGCAGTTAGAAATAAATTATCGGGAATATTTGAAGTACTTCCAGTCCTCGGTGCTGATATTCCATATTTCAACTTTTCCTTCTTTCCCAATTACAAATAAGTCCCGGGACCTGATTTGACAAGAGTTTAAAAACCGGCAGCGCAATTTGCTCAATTGTTCGGCTCGCGAATCTTTAACGCTACCCAAATGCTGAGCAACCTCGTACAATAATAACAACAAGGCAAAAAGCTGAAATTTTATGCACTCGTTACAAGAAAAGTTGAATTATGGACATTGTAGATGTTTGAAATCGCTTCACGAGCTATATATTCGATGTAGTATCTGCAGCAAATTTTCTTTACGGATTCTCTTAACGTCGTTGTTTCATTGCTACACTTCATTAGGATTAGAACGGATCCGGTAGAACGGTGAGATCCATTTCGGAAAACGATCTACTCGCAAAGCGTACTAATATACCAAAGCACGTAAGGTACACAGGATACTCTGTTTTACGTGTGTAGTCTCTCAGTATCGTAGTTAGTTGCTCGGTGAACCGGTAGAGCCGACCATTAACGTGCAAACGATGTTTCCTCCCCGTCCGCGCGGGAGAAACGACGTGTCTCATCAAGATTTAGGGGGTAAGATAGCGCGGCCGGTTCGGGTCATCCATCGATCCTCCAGAGCCCTTACAGTAGAACGAGCGGTTAACCACGGAGGTACTCGGCTGTGCTTCCCAACGAACCGCGTCGAGCAGCCGCGACACGCGTGTAAACTTTGCAGCTAACGTGGTTAATCGATGAACCACGTGAGTGGGCTCACTGAGTCATTCATCTCATCCTGTCTTTCGCCCTCCTTCGCTTCTATCTCGTTCGCTTTTCTTCCAGCAACTTGAACTCCTATATACGTAGGGCATAAGCGCGTTGAAACCTTCATCTTAGGGGTGAGAAGCTTATGACGAGCAGAGAGCCGGAGGTGTCTTTGTTCAAAGTAAAGGAGGCGTGGTACAAGGTTCTCACCTCAAGGAGCTTCCAACTTTCACCGGTAACGATGCGGCGAATTGTGTCGTGAACCGTGATGCCTCAATCGTCGCCCTATTTTTTAATCTTCCTCCCCTTGGCTTCTTCTTTCAGTTGCGAGAAGTCACTGACCTTTCGTCGTTGTCAGATTTCAAAGATTTTATATGAGCCGTCGAGGCGTCTATGTGTCGACCATTGATAAAATTGTTAGGGATTTTTTTATGTCTTCACAGCGACCTTTTAGATACGACAGATTTATAGATGTTAGTGTACATCGATGCTCTTATGATCAATGATTTCTTATGTTATCCGTAGGCGCCAAGAAACCTAATTCATTTCACACTCCGCCTTCATTCTCTTTAAGAACTTTGTCCTTTTATCGCGAGGATATATTTTGAACAACGTCGTTGATTGAGCCGATCCTTTACTTAGGAACGGAAAAATCTCACATTGCGAGCATAGCAGTGGAAGACGGCAGTGGTACTCAGCACATAGGTTGTGCGCTCTTATGTGCGCACTTAAAAACTTTCGTAAGTAAGGAGGCGCAGTTTGCGGTATTATATATGGACTAACATTGTCGTGGCTGGGCTCCCTTAAAAAGATACCCTTCTCTTGTTGCATATAGTTCCATATCGATACTGTTTTGAGCAGTTTTCTGTATAAGGGGTTACAATTTACGTCCGAAGTTTCTCGTCTTCCTGAAATCTTCAGCGATTGATCACAATTCGAAGAGAAAAAGTTCATTTACGTCCTGCTTCTAACCCGGATAAAGTTACACTGCAGAGGAACGATTCCAAGCAGGGCCATTACAAGTGAAATCAATAGGGCACGTGGATATCCCGAGATCGGCTCCTTCGCCGACACAGTCGACATACGGCAATGAGACAGGCAAGACCGAGAAGTATGGCGAGACCTGCACCAAGTCCAGCCCCTGCCCAACCTGCTGCACCGACCGCTCCTCCACTTCCACCTCCGACAGGCCCTCCGCATGTCTCCAGAGCTTCATCGTCCGGCTCTAGCAGGCTAATATTGACAGTCCCCATCGGAAGATTGGGCGTGGGACAATTGACAATGCCGTTACAAAGAAGACGCTCCGGTATACATCCGGTGTCGCCGGGGCACTGAAATCCGCAATCCTCCAGTTTGGATGTCTTCAAAGCGCCTGAACTATCGCGCGGAAGATGATACAGTTCGGTCCAAGCGATTTTAAAAGCTACTCTGGCCGGTGCCATGGATCCCGTGAATTGTATAACTACTGGATGCGGTTCTCCATCAACTGGACTCGGTGGGCCCAGTTTAGCGGCATCGAATATGGGCATTTCTTTAACGACACTGACGTTTTCACCGCAAACGCCTAAATGGGGCTCCAGCGAACCACCCAAGAATATCTCTAGCTTCCCATCCTCGCAGGATCTCGAAGCAAACTTGATCTTGTCGAAATGAAGCCACAGATCTTTCTCGGCATTTATCTTAACCTCCCATATACATTTTATGGAGCGGGGCGGAGTAACATACCCGAGTGCTTCGTAATGAGGGAACTCGATCTCCCCGTCGGTGTTGGCAGGTAGCAAAGCAGGTCCGCAAAGTGGACTGTGCGCGAATTCGTACCTCGCCTCGAATAACGGCGCTGGTTGCTTGAAATAACTTGCTGCAGCATGAGCGCCATCGATTAGGAGTTTAAGATCAAGCTTTTCGCCCCTCGAAACCACTCGGAGAGGCGATCCCACTGGGAGTTTGCAGAGACAGTGGCCTTTGTCAGTTTCGTGTCCTGGTTCACGGACGATTACTCTGTCAGCGCGACTCTCCCAACATTGGCCGCACTGAGCGTAGGGATTGTTGTCTTTGAAAGTGACTGACTCAACTGTCAAAATGACTCTTGCATAAAGCCTCTTATCAGTAATGAAGCTGTAAGTGCAAGACAGATCGGCTGGAGGATCTCCAGGTCTCTTGTAAACGAGGGTGTTCAACGGCGAACGTAAACGACCAGACTTGGACTTCCAGGCAGCGAAAGTTTCATCGCAATCGGTATTGGGAACCGGTTCTCCGAATCTCGTGGCATTGAAGAAATCGTAATGAGCCCAGTAGTACAAAGAACTACCGGAATAACTTCCAGTTTTGCTCTCGAATCTCACAAACAGAGAATTTGACGTTGATACGAAGTCGTGCTTTTCCATGGGTTTGCTGAAAGTATCGCAGAAGGTTTTAATGATCCTGGAGTCGTCTGGCCAGTTGGCGTCATAGAGTGTTAAACTCTCGCCGCAATCGCCGTCGTACGGCACAATCGGTGATTCAATGCGGTTAACACGGAAACTGGGAAAATACAGCCTTGCTATTTCACCGGGTTTTCCCTTGAGACGGTAAGTACAACTCGTATGTGGTGGATACCAATGGGAAACTGAGAGGAATATTCCCTCTGTACCCGGGGCGAGGGCCTCGCTACTCAACAGCCAGTCACAAGTACTGTTTTTTACTCCGGATGTCTTCATCTGGCCGGGCCAGTTACCAACGTTGAAGTGGAAACCGGTATTGAGAAGAGGACCGGCTGGTGATGAAACAAATTCGACGTACAGATCTTCGCTGGTGCCGATTATGCTGTAAGGAAATTTGCCCATGCCGCAGAATGTACCGATAACAGGCGCTGTCTCGTCTTTGCCATCGTACAGCCTTATGTAGTCATACGGGCAGTGCTCGGATCCGGAACTTATGGGTCTCATCGGACAGGTCATGATGTTCTCGCAACGCTGACCATCTATGTTAAACTCCTCGTTTTCGATGTAGAGCTTGATGAACGGCTGCCTTGCGTTAAGTCTATACTTGCAGTGAAGTGCCCGGGGGTATATACCGGGATACGCTGGACTCTGAACGTAGCACGTTTGCAATTTGCAATCTTTGAAGACACGCTCGCAGTAACTTCCTGGCACTATTTCGCCGCGTCTGTTCGGATACAGTTCCGGATGTTGACCGTAGCGCAGATAAACTTCAAACTGTTGTTCGGCTCGTGAATCGAAACTGAAGTAAGTCTGGTCGGTGAAATTGTCGGCGTGGAAAAGCACTCGAACAAAACTCGTCTCCGAGATGAAGGTTTGTGGCTGCTCGGATTCACCGCAAAATACACCAGGGTCCTTGCGATTGTTTATTTCGGTCTTAGTGTTGCCGTCGATAATCTGAAACATAAAGGTTATGGAGTGTTAGCGGATCTTAACTTCAAAGTCATCGCTTAGGTCGTCCAATACACTGCCTTTTAATTGTAATTCAGTTTCAACAATACGACGTATTTTCGATACCAGCAGAATGAAGTTACAAAATTGTAGAATCATTCCTGAACCAGTTAAACGGTTTGAATATGAGAATCCATTGCACTGGTTTTTTCTAATATAAAACTGGTTGACAACGATCTCATCCGACACTTGTATGTATCAGGGTATTTTCATTCCAAACCGTGTCTGTGGATAGATTTATATATATTGAACTAATGCTGATGAGCAAGCCACTCTTTAGAAGTCAGCAGAACTACCAAAATCTGTAGAAAGTGCGATTCAAAATTTAGCACTGATATGACTAACTGATGCGTAAGGTCTACCTATACCTATATCTAAGTCCACAAAGCTTGTTGTAATCTCTAATAGATGTCACCTCAGAGTTTCATTTTTAACATTTGGGCGAAGGTGGCAATATCAATATCTTTTATAAACCTAGCATTTAAAACACAAATATGGTAAGAAATTAGAAAAGTAGAACAAGTAAGAAATGTCAAGTCGTTGCTAAATCTCCATTACTTTAAGCAGAAATTCTTACGTTGAATTTAAACTTAATTTAGAAATTCATAGAGAGAACAAATGGTAGACGATACTATAAGCTTTCATAACTCTTCAGATCTAAATAAATAATAACTGTTGTAATCCTACTGACAAGTGAACTTAACAAACATTTGCCCATCTATTTATTTTGGTCCCGCATACGGGAAGCTTTGTTTTTATGAAATTGCATTTCTTGAGATGCTGATGTCAGGACACTTGGAATGGTCCTTAACGTGGAAAGAATGGTTTAGAAGATAAAAGTCTGTATGTTAGTATGTGCCTGTGTGCACAGGGCTTCAAAAATTTGAATTGGTTAAAACTCGAGAACGGTCCAATTAATTGAGCTTGAGTTTAGTATACAAGTGAAGCAGCACCCTGTCTTTGAATGTTCAATTTTTTGACAAAATGTACATATGGAGAAACCTAGATTTGATAGCTCCTCGATTTTTTTTCCAAAAAAAGAGGTAACTGCTCTAACTATCGTGACACTTACGATATTTTGCTTAGTATTTCTCCATCAGTACAGGTACAATTAATGTGATTTTGTATTAAATTTTACCAAAATCGGAAAAGTGAGTCAGATTGTGTGAACTTTGACAACGTCGAAAAATCATCGTCATTGCATCACAATTTACGAAACGTGGACTAGCGAGCCGAAATTTCGTAACCACGATTGAAACTCAGTGATGTTAAAAACACAATTGATCGTTATCGATGGAAGGTTTGGTCTATAGGAATATAATTTCTCGATATTATTTCTTAACGACTAAAATTTCGCTAAGCTCCAGTTATTCGCATTCTTCCAAAACAAGAATGTACAGGAAACCCTTGCTTATTGGTTTCACATTATTTCTACCTGTTCACAAAGCTTCCTCTTTAAGCAATCCAAAATTGATGAACGTAATTCTTCACAGAGGTAAATTTGTGAATCGTTAAAAATAATGAGACATATGCACGTTTCTGGTTCCATAACTTTTATTATTTCAGACCCAACGAACCGACTTTAGTGGTTACGCGGCTCTGGCGATCCCTCAAGTTAAGCAGCATAGTTTGCGGCCATAACTTGGATTGAATCGCCGCTTAACTACGCACTGACTGGCCCATCAACCAGTAAGCGAGAGGTCAGTTTGCGGTACAGTGTAGCTAAGTCGGCTACTACGGACGCATTGGAAATTAGGTTAGCTTAGTAAAGTGCTGGTAGGGGGTGATAGGAGTACGAGTGGCAAGGACGGTAAAAGCGATTGAAGCAGTTTCATGGAAAGAATGACGAATCAAAACGAAAAAATCTATTTTATACCCATCGTAGAAACAAACTCCTTTGGCGTGAATACGTTTCGGAGTTAATGTACAAAAAGTCGAAGGTCCGCTAAACGCGACAGTTGTTCCAGACTAACTTTTCACTGCATAACGATGATTGAAAGTAAATCGTTTTAATCAAGCCCAAGTTCCCGCAGTGTGATTTTCGCCGATCCACGACCTGATTCCCCGCATATGCACGAAGATATCGTGGTTGGAGGAATCATCAGCGAGAGAAGGTACGAGAGGTAAATGAGGTAGAAGTTCAATTCCGCTCTGGTACTGAAACTCTCTTCCTCTCCCAGCACGACGCTGTTCTTGATTCCCCTGTGCTACTATCACCGAGTATTCGTCGACTGTGACTTACCGCTCGAACTTTACGTACCGGGTCTTACGTATTACACACACATATACAGACTTTGTTATATATAACAGCCGTATTATATTCTCTACGGCTTAACATATGTACACCGACTCGCTCTTGGCCGATCCACCGTGAAATTAATTCAGCGGGTACTTTGGGAGCCGTTACTCTCTTCGTCATTATATGGTGCGGCATGTCCCGTGGGTGCGTCCTGCGCTCAGGATATCTCCAAGTGCATTTGGAACTGGTTAGGCAGACTGAAATGAGGGTGGAGAGTTTGTCCCGTGCGCGGTAAATTAAACTTACTGCCTAACATGTAGACGTAGGTTTTGCTTCCGGTTGCACCCAGAGAAGAGATTTATTAGATTTTAATACTATTTCACTGTAATAAATAGATTTTCTAATTTGTACAGGAGTCTACTAGTATTTTATTAAAAATGAGTATATATTTTTATTGAAATGCGTATTTCTTTTGCGCTTAGTGCACTTACCCGCTGATTTGTATACACTAACGTTACCTTTCATTAAAGTATCATAAATATTTTATTTGAAGCGATGTTTAACTCGAATATTAAATTTAACTATCGTTTATTCTATCTAAACCAACTATATGCGTCAACCGCATATGGTTGGCTCAATGACAATTTCACTGTCTTAACGAAATAGAAGTTGACTCAACAGAATGAGGTTGGCTGAACCTGTCGGCAAGGTTATGCGGCGAACATAATGATGAATTTGAGTCAAGTGCTTTCGATGTGGTTGAGCCAACCTCTATTAGGTTGTTTTGACTGATTCGGGATTGACTCAAGCTCATTTTAGCCGATTGACTCGAATTCACCATGATCTTCGCTGTATACAACCTCGCCGAGAGGTTGAGCCAACCTCATTCTGTTGAGTCAACCTTTATCTCGTTAAGACAGTGAAATTGTCATTGAGCCAACAATATGCGGTTGACTAAATTTCTCATGTATGTTCACTGCACCCACAATTTTTTTTCTCAGTGTAACACTTACATTGCTGAGTGGGAAATTGTAATACAGCAGCAACGAAATCGATTTTTCGGTTTACTTGGAATTTAATTCGAATGAGAATCGGCGCTCGGGGATTTTCGAGGTCACTGATTACGAATATGTCCTCAAAATAAAAAAAATCAAAGGTCCAAAATGGTTGAAATAGTATGGCCGCAAAAAATACAATAATTCCCTCAATTCTCATAAAACCGAAAATCGAAATTGTAAGCTGTTCGCATTCGAACAAAAATTTGCACTTGTGCGTTTTAATATCCCTTCTAAATTTCCATACGTCATTTTGAATTTTCTTCCAAAATTTTGAGGACAGATTTGTAACCAACCTCTTCAACAACCGTTGAGTGCCGGTTTTGATTCGAATTAATTCAATTTTGAATTACCACCCGCTATATCAGAACCCTTATTATTCAAAATTTCTGCATGTTGACCACAAATTCACAATAAGCAATTATAAATACCCTTAGGGGTATGTTTCATTTGAATTCGAGCACCAAGTAAACTAAAAAATTAGGAATAATGGTAGCAGTGAAAATGATACGATTTAAAGTTGCATGGGTGAATTTATAAAAATCACTTGCCCGGCCGTTCTACTCTTCCCAATAACTGTGTTATTGGGAAGCTATTGATGGTTACTGTGATGGTTACTGTGCTGGTATTGTTCGACTCTTCAAAGGCGTTTGACTTTGTGCAGCATGGAGCTCTACTGCAGAGACTAGATACGCTGAACTTCTCGGGCAGTACCATAGACCGGTTCAGGGAGTACCCGATAAATCGCGAGCAAGTGGTTTATGATCATCATGGACAACGCTCTACGTGGGGAAGGCTGTGGTCGGGAGTGCCGGAGGGGTCTGTGTTAGGCCCTCTGCTGTTCTCGATTTTCGTAAATGGCCTTCGTGATGTACTCAGTGAGAGCCGGTATAGCTTTTATGCCGATGACCTGTAGACATCTGCATTGCACGGCTGATGATATCGTGGTCGGAATCGAGCGTGTCAACGCAGACATAGTTGCGCTCCAAGAATAGGTAATATCGTGTGGACTGCGTTTGAATAGAGCAAAAACAAAAGTGATTGTGTTGGGATTTGCATACTATGTGCACTTAGCATAGATGATGTGGCTCCCACTGATAATGTTTGGACCAGATGCCATTCTTTTTGCGGATTCTGTTACTTGCCTAGTCGTACGGATGGACAGCGGCTTATCTAAGCGCAAACATGTTGTAAAAACAGTGAGGAAAATGAATAGTATCGTGCAATGACCAAGCGGAGAGTTTGGGAAAGTGTAGATAATTGGCATTGTGGATGAACTGACGAAGTATCGAAGAGAGACAATACATGTCGATCACCGGGAATCGAACCTGGATTATTCAGGTACTGGTTATGAGCGCTAACAACTGCGCTAATGTCACCTATATATTTCTCTCATTCGATCGTCTTCTTATGTGCAATCTAGGGCTGACACAATTGTCTATTAGCTGCGTATGTTTCGAAGATGTCTGCCAGTTAATATATGAAGAACCCTGGTGACTTTTTTCACCACATTATAGAGCATTAGGTCGACTGCAAGTCATAGATCGGCGCAAATATATGATCACGTCGTTTGTGTATGCGATGAGGCAAGACGAGCGGCCGCAATACTTGTCTTACAGATTTATTAAGCGTAAGGTGAATGCAGGACGTGCGCTCCGCTAGCGGTGTATCAGCATGGATTTCATTATCCCACGGAGCCGAACGAACTATGTCGCGGACTATGTTTTATAGTCGTAGCGTGCAGTTTCTAGAACTCTATACCAGAAAATATGCGATGGTGCGAGACCTTGGCGAGTTTTACATCGGCACTACATAGGTGAATCCTGGAGGGAATGCCTGACCGGTGAATCCAAAAATATTGATCAAATATAAGGGAGTGTGAGTGTGTGATTTTGCATGTGTGTGAATATATTGCTTATTTTCTTTTATGCCCTACGATTACTATTATGTAATAACATATGTTATTCTATTATAGAGCATTTATTATGTAACAAACTGTGAACTATACAGTAACGGATAGCGCTAATATTTTTGTAACTGCACGGTACGCTTAGGAGACTGTTTTCTCAGGGTAATAAATAACCATAACTATCAATCTATCTATAGAATTAACAAGAAAATTAGTAAATTAGCTAAATTCACAGAATTACCTGCTGCGTCGACCGCCAACACCAACAGCTAATATTATAGGCCGAATAAGTAAATTTTATAAATTCACCATGCAACTTTAAGTCTTATAATATATTTTCGCTGTCACTATTATTTTTAAACTTTCGAGTGTACTTGGTACTGTGGGGCGTTTGTTTATTTGTTAACTTTTTGCAAAGTATGGGGTTTAGATTTTTTCATTCTTTCCATGGTATGGCTTGAATCGCCATTTACCGCCCTTCCCTCCCTTACTCCCATCGCTTTCTACCTGCATTTCACTAAGCTAACCTAACTTCCAATGTACAGACGGTACAGACGGTCGAATATTGTTCTGACTTCCCCGTGTATATACGGAAGTAATTTACTCAAGCATTTACACCGAGGCCTCAGAAAACTGACCTACCGCTCACGAGTTGATGAGCCAGAAGGTGCACGGTTAAGCGGTCGGCCATCCAAGTTATGGCCGCAAACAATGCTGCTCGACTCGGCGGATCGCGAGAGCCGCAAACCGACCGCGCAACCACCAGTGTCGGTAAGTATGGGGTTTATTACATTTATAAATTTATTACTAACTTTGTTCGAGAATTGGTACGCCTGCTGATGTAAATGTACTCGCCACAGATTTCGTGACATCCAAGATTTTTTTGGGGGATTAGACTTTACATTGACTTCAGTCACTCCGTGAGTTTAGTCACTCCGTGATATTAGCCACCTCGTCACTTTAGCCACTCCATGACTTGAGTCACTCCATGACTGTAGTCACTCCGTGACTTTATTCACTCCGTGACTTTATTCACTCCGTGACTTTATTCACTCCGTGACTTTATTTACTCCGTGATTTTATTCACTCCGTGACTTTAGTTACTCCGTGGCGTTAGCTAATTGACTACACTACCGACTTATGCACAGGAACAGCGCCGGTCAACTCGTTCTTTAATATAGTGAGATTAACGGTTCCCTACGGCCATATATATATATATATGTACACTGTCCCGTTTTTGGTTGATTCACTGTAAAATTAATTCAGCGGTACTTTGAGAGCCGTTCCTCTCTTCGTCATTATATGGTGTGGCATTTCCCGCGGGTGCGTCCTGCGCTCAGGATATCTCCAAACGCATTTGGAACTGGTTGGGCGGATTGAACCGAGGGTGGAGAGTTTGTCCCGCGCGCAGTAAATTAAACCTACTGTCTAGCATGCAGACGTTAGTTTTGCTTCCGGTCGACGCTCGAGTGTCAACGCTTCAGAATACTCTCATTGTTCAGCAGCACTGTGTATGCAGACATCCGGTGTATGTACTATACAATTCCTGTATTCCACGCCGCAACTACGTACAACAGAAGCTCTTCGCTTTCATCGTCCAGAAACTATCGGGGAATACGGACTGGGCCACTCACCGACTATCATTTAATATCTGGCTTCGGACCGCGGGTTTATTGACTCCATTCTATCGCTCGAGTATGTATCTCAACTTCTACTTTGAAATTGAGATCAACCAAATGTACAGGATTCGTGATTTTTTATCATGGTGTTCACTAATCTTTAGTTTTTATCGTCAAGTTACTGGGGTATAGTCAGGTCTTAGATAGAAATTTTAGATATCAGTAGATTAATTGAAATTTACTGTAACCATTCAGCAAAATGAATTATTATGAATGAACGAAAGTCGGAATGCTTATTAACCCAAAATTAGAATTGTAATCGTTTCGTAACCGCGAATACGTCTGCTCACGTCAAGGTCCTGTAAAAGACCATTTGGAAAATCTACGATCGTGAGTTCGTTTGTCTTGTGTCGAATCGTTGGCGCGGTTCGTCATGACCGCTTACCGATCAATACATCGTCTATTTTATACGGTGCACGATAATCGTTACACTACGTTTACTGGTATAATTTTTTAATATTGCATATTGAAATGTCATTTCCAACATCTTTCTTCCGTTTTGGTTTCATTACAAATGACACTGCAATAATTTGACAGTTCACATAGTCATTTCGGTGATTTTGATATGATTGTATATTACGGTACAAGTGCAGTAAAATATTTTTGATGAGGATGAGCACGAGCTGAAGGCGCAGAACCTTCATTTTCAAACTTCGTGAAGTAAAGGTTATCAGAAATTATGGTGTACCTAAGAGATTCTAAATCTTTCAGGATATGAGTATTCATATCCTGCTTTGAATCATAAGATGCTTTGACTAGCGTTATAACGACTTACAATGTCTCATTCCAATCTCTTGGAATCGTCGAAATTATAGAGAGGATGAATATATGCACTTTTTAATGGTAATCGCAGTTTACACGAAACTAGATTCGCTAGTATTTTCGGATAGATGTCAAATAGCGAATGACCAAAATAGCGAATGGCTAAAATAGCGAATTTAAAAAAAGGAACGTTTGAATGTAGAATGTCCGTAATTATGGAATTCGGTTTTTCAGCCATACGCCATTTTTATCGTTCGCTATTTTGAATGCAGTTTAATAAGATGGAGGTCAAAATAGCAAACGGTTGAAATAACTAAGTTTATGATGATTCCATTCTATATTCAGACGTTCCTAATTCCGAAATTTGCTATTTTAAACATTCACTATTTCGGTCATTCGCTATTCTCTATATGAGGTATTGCTCAAATCCAAATCCGCCAAAGTCGATAACCTTTGATTCAGAGTTTTTTTGAGTCGATTTGAGTGAAATTTTCACTGTTGAATTGGCTACCAATTTTTGTCAAATGGAAAAAAAGTCAACAGAGGAACTAACCATCACATAAATTGCAGGTATCTTGGAGACGGTATTACAGGTCAAGTGAAAATGTCTGGACGTTGTAGCTCCATTAAGCTGGTGGTAGAATGAGTTGGCTATTTTCGCTCGACGGCCTCAACATTGTTCACCATTACCCTCAGGTTGTGGTGTCATTTAATATCCCACACGTGTGCCGGAGTGGCTTCATTAACTTACCTTTCATCACGTCATCACGTCACTTCACTTCGAGTTACTCTCCTGGTGTTCATGTCAGCGATAGAATCTGTATTCTAGCGTATCTGTATATTGTTCACTTTTGGATTCTATGGTTACGAGTCTTTTATTGAACAGTTGATTCCGAGTAACGAATATTCTCTGCTGTATCCATTTTATGTGCTAATGCATTTCAATATCGTGCAGCAAATATTGGAGAAACGTTAACTGTTAAAGGAAATCTTTCCAGGATGTGTATGAAGCAAACTTTTTCTCAAATACCTCTGACTATTCAAATATCATCACAGCAGCAAGAACAAAAATAATATCATTCCGTAATTTCTTGAATGGGATCAACGATGAATACAAATCATTAATTTTCTCATGAATGCAATTTAATTTAAATGAATAAAGTAAAGTAATTTCACTGATAAAATCGTGTGGAATCGTGGAAAGCTATAATTGATGGCACGAGATAGTAAAACTGCAGTTTGATATATTTCATTTTCATTGCGAAATTCAAAGACGCGTTGAATTTGTATGTGCAATATCAGTGAAGCACTAAAGTAGAAAGACTACCCACTTAATTTCACGAACTCCATCAAATCGTAATGAAATAGCCCAGCGGCACTTGCCGGAAATCTTGCGGCGATCCCATTAGTTTTAGTAGGAAACGAGCGCCGCTGAAGCGCGTTTTTTTTTTATTGGCCATTCGGCAAAGTGGATTTCGTGGCAGAGATTCGCTGGTGACTCGATGTAGACGGAATTGGCAGGCTCCCCACCTGGATAGGTGATAGTAGCTTTATGTTCCGCGGTACCTATGTTAACGCCGCAGAAAGCTGTAATAGGGTAAACTTCAGTGGCGTGGCGATGGTGCGTTGGTGGTCCACGCAAGATTCTGCGCCGTTGGAGGGGACATAGCGAGAGAGATCGCTTGAGAGGGATGCTAGGGATGGTGATTTTGCTGTGTTGCTGCCTCGCAATGCGATTTAGTCAAGAGAGTCGTATTCTGCGCTTTTAATAGGTTTTTAATGGTGTTTTAATGGGGTTTGGCCAGGGCCATAGCCGCATGTACGAGAACCCCTGGCCTACTTCCATCAACCAAGCGCTGTTATACTTTGAGGATGCGAAACGTGGTTAAGAGACTTTCAACTATTTCGCTTTACTATTCAATTTCAGCAGATGTATTCAGCTTGTCAATTGCTCATAACACCAAATTGACGGCACAATTGGAAAGCTTTGTACTAGTCAAATCAGTGACGAATTATTCAGGACGTTTTCAAATTTTTACGATTTTATTTTTACCGTAATTAAACATAAATCTTATTGCAGCATGTATCTATGAATACTGTCACTTAATTTTAGTCATGACCCAAGATCTGCTGAAAAGTCTGTTACATCGGGGTATAAGTGACATATATTCGAGTCAGTGGAGATAAAATTTAAATTTTGAACCTTCTACAAAATACAACCCAGAACCCAACCAAAAACTAACCCAAAAACAACAAAAATAACCTTGCACCGCATCAAATTCTAATACTGGTATTTACGTTGCAAAATAGTGGACAATGAAAATGAAGCGAACATTATGATTAATGTTTTTCAGACATTTTATAGAATGTGTTTTAGGTAAGATATATATATATATATAATTTAACTAAATTTTATTAACTATTATTATTTAACTAAAATGTTGGTGCCTCGAGATATCTCGAAAGTCCCAAAATTTCGCAGCCATTGGCATTGTTTTATTCGTGCTGTGATTGGCCGGATTGATTTGATTTTGGCTGGTGATTGATATTTTTTGTTTATGCCAAATGTCAAAATTCACATGAAGGGACAAATGTCGGCCTAACCCTAATATATACATGAAATTGATAGCGATACACGAATATGAGATTTAAAAATTACAAAACAAAAAAAATGTATAAATGTTAAATGAAAAATCAAACGATTTGCTACTATTTTGCTTTATTATTCAATTCTATCAGGTGTAAGCAGTTTGTCAATTGTTTATCACGCAATCAGTAATAAATAAATAAAATCGTTTTTACAGTTTCACAATTTTTTTTTACCGTTATTGAACATAATTCGTATTGCAGCATGTATCCATGAATTAAGTTAACATTTACGATGATAAATTTACAAAAAATACGAACAAAAATATGGCTAATTCCAAAGAGGTACATTTTTGTTTAATTTCGTTGTAGGAGTACTATATGCAAAATAAATCTGTCATGAGATACATACGAAATAAGCTTCATGTTTATTTTCCGTGGGATAAATATGCAAATACGTATGAGCTGGATGAAATGGTAATAAGTCCATGTAAAATAAAAATATATGAAATGTTGGCTGTATGACTTTTATTTTCTACCATAGTTCCAGGCTTCCAAAACCATATACTGTGCCGGTATACATTTACCAGTGCCTCATATGAAGATTTTTTAACCATACAGAAACAAGCGTCCGTTTTTAGCTCTGAAAGCGTGAAGAATCACTTCACACTAGTCAAATCAGTGATGAATAATTCAGATCGTTTTCACAGTTTGACGTTTTTCCTTTTACCGTCATTGAACATAATTTGTATCGTAACATGATTCCATGAAACAACGAGACATTTATGGTTATGGATTTACAAAAATACAAACCCATACATGGCTATTTTCGAAAAGGAAACATTTCCGTTTAGTTTCGTTGTAGCATCATCATAAATGTGGAAGTAATATATGTGAAATAAATCTGTCATGAGATACATATAGAATATACTTTACGTTCCTTTTTCTCTAGGATAAACATGCAAATACGTATAAGCTGGACAAAATGGTAATAAGGGCATGTAAAATAAAAGTATATGAAATATTTGTATGACTTTTATTTTCTGCCACAGTTTTAGGTTTCCAAAACTTGTCCGCTGTACATTCACCAGTGTCTCATATGAAGATTCGCGAACCATATAGAAAGAAGCGTCGGTTCATAGTTCGGAAAGCTATGGACCAAAGTAAAGTATCACCTCATACTGATAAAATCAGTGATAAATAATTTAAATCGTATTCACAGTTTTACGATTTTCCTTTTATCGTCATTGAACATAATTTGTGTCGTAGCATGATTCCATGAAACAACGAGACATTTATGGTTATGGATTTACAAAAATACCAACTCATACATGGCTATTTTCGAAAAGGGAAAATTTCCGTTCAGTTTCGTTGTAGCATCATCGTCATAAACGTGGAAGTCATATACGTAAAATAAATCTGTCATGAGATACATATAAAATATACTTTACGTTTCTTTTTCTCTAGGATAAACATGCAAATACGTATGAGCGGGACGAAATGGTAATAAGGGCATGTCAAATAAAAGTATATGAAATATTTGTTGTATGACTTTTATTTTGTGCTATATTTTCAGGTTTCCAAGAACGAATACTCTTCCGATATACATTTACCAGTTGGCAATGATTCTAGTAGCGGCAGATCGTAATCCCGATCCGTGTTTATAGTCGGCATGGGAGCTTCCCCAAACTCTCTAAGTTCTGCAGCATCAAGCGGATGTGCTGGCCCACTTCGCTAGCCTCTGTACCTACTTCGACTCTGCGTACACAGTGCATGTGCCATGCGATGTCGAGATCCATATATACTGGCGAGGACGTGTGAAATGGCCGAGCGGAGTGTCGGAATAATAAACGAGAGAAGGGCACAATTCCCTCGTAAAGACCTTATCTGCACGGCGTTGGAGGAGAAGGCCAAGAGTGGCGAAATTTGTGCTTGACCCCGAACTTTACGCAACTAACTTCTCTTCTCTGGTAGCCGGTGGTAAAATCTGGCCATTATGGCAACTTAAAATTCTTAACTGGAAGCCCGACCTTATTCGATGTGACGTAGGAAATATAATGCTGCAGTTTTTCCTGAATTACCCTTCTTCTCATTAATTTTCTTTCTCGACTTGGAAGTAACTTTGCACGTTGGAATTCAAAAGCTTCCGATGAGAACGTTGAATGACATTTCGCAAAGGAGACAAACTGAATGACTATTTCCATCTTCAGTTTCAAATTGAATCTCAAGCGTATTCCTTAATATTAGAGTGTTTTCTCCAGCGCTCGGAATCCGCTCGAACTTCTAATTATTTATTGAAGTTCATTTATTTGAGGTTACAGATTTGAAATGCTTTCTAACATTAGTCAAAGCGCCTTTCAATGTAAAGACTACCAAGTTAGCCTCGAGATTGGAGAGCCTATTTGCGTTCGGTTTAACTTCCTTTCGAGATATCGTCTACAAGATCGGTATGAATTTTTTTGAAAGAATGAGATGGAATAAAAGCATGGTTTGGAATTTGAGTTATGTCATATGAAATTGTCCGAGAATTAATTGGTCCTCCTTTGAATAGTTATTTATAACCGAGGAGATCGGTAAGCTTTTTTTAAAGGAATGAGATGCGAAAAAAGCAAGGTTTTAGATTAAAGCTATGTCGCATGAAATTACACGAGGACTAATTCATTTTCTCTTGAATACTTATTTGCATGGCTTTTAATTCACAGATTTAAAAAAAAAGGAAAGCATGCCGCGTGCAAATTGTCACCGGGTAACTGTGTGTGCAAACAGGTTGGTACATGTTTATATTGCACAATGGAGCAAAATCGTAGAGTTCGTGCAAGGGTTATCCACACCCCTGGACCATACATCCCCGACTACAATAGAAGGTTTGCCGCATGTCCACGACGAGATTATACGTTATGGAAGGTAGAGTGGTGGAGCAAGACCGACAAACTGGCGGTAGCCATTGTACCGTGAAAGTCACGATAAGACCCGGTGCACGTGTGCAAATAGAATGGGCAACCTCGTTGGACTCTATATACATGCACCGCGGCCTTATCACGACCGCTGTGTGTCTACCCCTCGACCTACTAAGCTCCAACAATAGGTAAATACTCAGCTGCAATTCTGATAGCTAGGAGTTAACGATAATTAAACATTTGTATCTATTAATCCTTTTCTTTGTTAGACGGAAATGGATCCCGTTATCTCACAAGACACATAACAACGGAATGGTCAACGGGATCGGTTTATTCTTATTAAGGTAGGGCGATACATGTACCAGATGACCTACCTGTGTGGAAATTCAAACTTGCCACCAAGTTGAAAACGACAGGTTTTTTTACTAATGCTACAAGATTTAGGGCCGAAAACTAGCTGTATCTAGCCGTTATACAAGAAAACTGTCTAGAACCTGGATAAGATTCCACTAACATGTCTAGAAAACTTAGCAACTGATTAGCCAGCATAGAAATAGTGCGAATTTCTCTATCAGCCCGCGCGCCTAGTTTTCGTCTAGATAGCCTAGCATTAATTAAAAAAAACATATTGATAAACGGTCGTTTGTATCACGTTTATTCGGATTAATGACACGTAACGGACAAAGTACACTACGTACAATCACTTTTTCTTTGGAAAACGATTTTTCCCTTTACGGATTCTGTATGAAACAAAAATGAGTAATAAAATCGTTTACAATAATGAAATAAAAAAATTTGCGATTTCAGCTTCGTTTATATTCATTAATGAATGCGCAACCTCAACGAGAAGAAAGGGGAGGAACTTGATATAAACTGAAAATTTCCCCGTTCGGGTTTCGAATGAATCTGTATTAATGAATTGATCTCTGGCAATAGCTGAAATGCTATTAATGATTTATAACATGCCAATATTAAATCATTTATAACGGCAATTTACCCGCACCTCATTAGGTGAGAGGGGTGGGGGAGGGAACGGAGCAGGCACCAAAATAAAGTAGCGCTTAGCAATATTATTCGAGCAAAAGTGGCTCGACTGTAGATGACCCAGACGCTTATGCTGGATAGATCATGTCTAGCTTCTCGTCAGATAACCTGCGACATGAAAACTAGATAGATCCTAGATAGCCGTGCCATCTATCGGTGTATTCTAGCTAGATTATATCTAGTCCCTGTACAGAAAACCTTAATAAAAAAACCTAGCAAGACGCTCGATTCAAACCAGTTCATCCCGAACAGATTAACACACGGGTATGAGTACAAGAGTGGTTTTGACTACCCTCGATATCTCAGTTTCGTGTCTTTTTATATTGAAACAGAACGGCTTTAAATTCACATTAGGAAACAGTAGAAATTTATATACCACGATTTATCAATTGACATTCAAATTGTAATTTTTTTTCCATTTATTCTAAATATCTATCCGTCTATCTGATGGTGACTATGTAAAGCTTGGTTGAGAAACAAAAAGAATATGTAATGTAAACGATAATACTATGTTTATGAACTGATATTCTGTATAATTATCATTTTGGTACTCTGGACTATATCACATGGACCCGAAGCAAATGCGACATTGTGACATGTGATGTGTTATTATCATTTTCTCATTTTCTTACGCTTATGTCTAATTAAATCTTTTTTTATGCGTCTGGCATCCATTGTCTCGCATAAAGCGTGACGTTTTCGTCTCCATTTCTGTCACAATGACACAACCGAATTGCATTACTTAGAGATTTCATGCACATATCAGTATTCAGCTTAGATCTTGATAAAGGTCTGATCTTGTTGTTCACCGTATGACTGCTAGAATTTCATACAGAACTAATAATTGTGAGCAGTGGCAATTTACTTTACTGCGCTGTAATCACATTTCTAATAATGAAAAAACTATGAAACCTTGACCCTTTCATTAGCATTGATAGATTACTGTGTCAATGCCAATGAAGGAGATTCATTCGATCCAATTTCGAATACAACCGTTTTCCTTGAAATGACAAACATTCTGATAGCAACAATCACTATTTTGCAGCACTGGCAAACGAAATCACGCACATGCACTTCAGAACGTGCTACAAGGGAATCCACTCTTCCCTGTCCTAAAAAAAAACTCGTTAGATAGTGCCAACTGAGTTTAATCGACTCAAAGTAAATCTTTGAGCTTGAAGGGATTTCAGCCGGGCAACGGAAATCTCAACGTTACTTTTACGAGCTGATTGGATTTGATAGGAGGGATGACCATGAAGTGTTCAAGCGATAGGTTCGTTACGTTGGCCATTAAATTAAGAGAAAACCACTAACGTCCATGAAATGCAACTTACACTGTATTCATCAAGTTTTTTGCTAGATAACTAAAACCCTTTATTTCGACAAAAGAAATCTTGAAATGTTAGTAAAAATGTGATGAAATCCAGTTCTAAGAATAGAACATATCATAATATTAATTCATAGCTTGAGATAAATCACATGAGAACGCAGAGCCGCAAAGTGCAAAGAAGATATGTCAAGCAAATCGCAAATACTACATAAAGATAAGTTACTAAGAAACTAATATTTATTTTGTATATATACCAAAATCACAATTAAAACATACTCCACATTTTATAAGATAAGAGTCCTAATGATCACGTAAATTAAGTTGCCGCTACAAATTCATTGCCAAGAAGCAGAGCAGCCAACAGATAGCCAGTGCAGCCTTACACACAGGATAATCCAGCTCATCAGCGACATGGGAGGGGAGGGGGGTCCATAAATTTATCCCCACGACATTGCACTGTTAATAATCCGGTGTTAAAAACAGCACCAAGTCGTTGTCTATATAGGTCCACACGAATCGCGGTGATAATGAGCGGTGTTAAACAAATGGTGTTAAAATATGATGACGCGCGCGGTATTCGTTGTATTGACTCCTCACCACACACGCGTCAGTCACAAAAATCAGTGCCGATTCGTCACTAGCGAGTGTTAAACTGGCACCGCTAACGGTGTAAAAGTCACGAATCGGTGTTAAAAAAGAAAATTAACACGGAAATATATTGAACGAAACCGCTCGTGTTAATTTTACGCTGTAAAAAGTGTTACTATTAACACTATAATGGGTAACACCGAGAAAAAGTCCACACCAGCAGCGTTTGACACCGTGGATTTTTAACAGTGTAAAAGATCTAGGAATGGAGAAAGAAATAAAGTTTTCATTATATGGAGGCGAACTGCATAAGTAATAGCTGTCAATTGGTCCTCGTGAAGAACGGAAAAGAATAAGGTGAATGATCCAATTAGTGGCCTAAGTTCAGCACCGCGTTGTTGACGCAAGAAGGTGGACATAAATAGCAAATTGATTAAATTTATTCCCGTGAAGCTTAGAGTTTTCATTGAATTTAACGAACGTTACTTTTCTACTTTGTTGTCATTTTGAGGCAATATTATTTAAATAAACGCCGTCATGCAAAAGACCCGATTAGTATCCTACGATTTTCTCATATGACTTATTTTATGTCGTATGGAAGACCCAACACTAACCATTGCCGTTGTAAATCTATACCCGATTAATGACTAAATAACAAGATCTTGTTAGATATTTTGTCACGTCCGCGTGACTCGGGTTCGATTTTTACCCCGAACTAACCTTTTTTTTCTGGGCGTCTCGCCGACGTCCCATACGGGCGTTTACCTCCAAATTAAATTGTTTATTGGTTCAATGCAAGGATTTATTGCAATAGAAGTGAATCGCTCTTTATATATATATTTAAAAAATTTTAAAAATGGTACACGGATTATGCCCTATATCTACGCAATGTTAATTCGCGGCTATTACTTATTAAACGTATACTCTCACACAATCATACACATACATCTAATCTCGCTACTCACGCAGTTTACAAAGTATCGCAACTGTTCCTCTGGAATTATCCGACAATTTCTCGACTGGATCGCAAGTACATGACGAGCCAGAATTACTGAGGAGGCGAACGGCACCGAAGGAAGTCACTGAGTTTCGTTCCGTTTTCAGTCACAGACCCACTAAATTTTGGTAACCACTTGCGAGTATTTTCTGAGTTCGATAAGTGTCACAAAATATTACAGCCCGCACAAGAACTCGCGACGTTCACTGTTCCGCCTACACGAGAATAGATTTTAAGACCGAATGCTGAGGAAGTTTGGAGAAGAATTTTTGTGACTTCGAGGGAAGAGTTGTTAGTTCTTCCGCTGATTAAACTCGACTGTTCTCTCCATCATCCAGTAAAGTGGGATTTCCTCCTTATTAAGCAGTGGGAAAAACTTAGCAACTATAATTTTACGCGAGAAAAATGCTATATGGCTGAACGTTCATACATGCCTTCCTTCGGTGAACATCTCAAGTAGCGAGAGATGCTTCGTTTCTGAGCTCAGATTTCGCGCATACATTCGTTTATCCTCATGCATTCGTAGTCTACTGTTGTGGATAAAAAAAAAAATTTATAAAGATATATATATAAAAAAACAATTTATGAAGTTATAGGGATGTAACAATTTTATCGGTTACGGACAAACCTATCAGTCCGAAAAAGTGTTTTACAGAAAACATTTCAACAATTGTTTTATGTAATACATATAATATTCTTATATAGCATATTCTTATATACATAGCAAGACTAGTCATCGATGCGTCAGTTAGATCGAGCCGTCAACTTGGTCGAGTTATGGACACAAATCACAACAACTCATCGTTTCGATGAACTCTTTCTGACCTCCATATTCTCCTTCGAAAAAGTAATTATTTGTTCCTTCCGCACATGCTAATCTTTGTCTTTGATTCTTAATAATACTCTGTTGTTTATTACAACTTTCTCAACAAAACATTGTTTTTTTTAGCCGTAATTTGCGTATAAATTTACATGTTAATAAAGTGTGATGAATGAATGTCATTAACTAATCAATAAAATGTTTGATGCTGTATGTATCGATACCTTTTTCTCGATATGTTAAGAAATCGATACACGTCGGTGAACGATACGATACAATACCAAATATTAAGGGCCGCGGTAGCGACTCGACACCAAGTTTTAAAAAAATGATTAATTTTTCCCCACCGATTCCGAGAAGAATCCCTACGGTGAGATCAGGAATACTGCTCGGCGAAAGCCAATTGTGTTGCCTTGAGGTCGCGGTGGGGAACGATTCATTACTCCACAGAGGCCGGTAGGGTTGCCGCATTTCTCTCCGTGAAGGGGTAACATGGATGGTAAATAAAGAATTTCGGTTCCTGCTTCAACCAATCTATTCGGTGTTATGCAGGGATGTTATCGTCACAAAATATAGCCCACAATAACTGTTGCAAGCGAATAAAATTATTTCAGCTACTTCCGATTTTTGTATAACCACAGTACGAAAAGTTTCCGTTCTCTCCATATAACAATTTTTATGTCAATGTACAAAGACAACGTCCCTTTCAGTATAATTCCACTCACGGCAAGCACAATTCATCCGACCCTCTAAAAAAGCATCAACTTTGCCAAACGTGAACATGTACCCATGACAGACCGGGGTTATTACATTATTCACATTCAGCATCACTTTCTGATTGAGAATGATGGTGTGTGTTGCTTTCGGCACTGGTTGCCTGTCCCGATTCATGGCAACTAGAAACTACGAGCTGGCAATGGAAGCACAAGCTGGGTGTTGACTGGTGTAGTCGAGATGCTGTACGGAATAGTCGTAAAGTCGGAAATCCAGGGTGTCACGTGAGAGTGAGCGAGATGAAACAGTGAAAGGAAAGTGACGAACGTGCCATGGTTCACATAAAACCCGGCGAAGTGTACACGCCGCTGGGTCTGCGAGTTGCCGATGGAACTGCAACCTAGCTGTAGGGGCTTTTCGTAGTTGCAGCGATGGGAATATATATATTAAAGGGAGGTGGAGAGGGGGATTGGTACAAGCGTCACGGCCAGGGGCAATTTCTACGCGTCAATGGTGGCTCGCTCACGTCCGGTCCATTCGGCAACGGGCGTTAGAGCTTTGTGTATGCGGTGTATATAGCCGTTCCGGTTGCCGGTTCGTTCGTCGGCTCGTTGTCGAACGCTAATTAGCCGTTGCGTTGTCGTGGTGGTCTCGAGCAACACACAACAACGCGGTCGAATTCAATACTATCCAGTGGGTTGGTGGGGTGGCGCATGACACGAGGGAGTATAGTTCTAACACTCGGGCAAAACAGGCAAACAGCCCGTGGAAAGGGATGAAAATTACGAGGTGGGTCAGGGGACCACGTGAACGCGTAGTAATCGCGATAAGCTTCAGGCTTGTGTATTTTACATATGGGTCTAAAGGGGAACTAACGTGCAGAACCCGAGCGACAACGATGACGGTGACGACGACCAAACGACGGTGAATTAATAGAGCCATTCATAATCTCGCTGGCGAGATCAGCTTATATATATATACCAGAGTGCAATTAACTATGGTGTGCAACTTTGAAGTCACGGGATTAACTAGTCACGGCATCAGTGGATTCGAATTAATGTTGCTTGGTTAATAGGCCGACTATATGTACGACAATAGTGTGACATGCTCGTGTATGTACACGGAGAGAAAAAAACTGGCAATGACACATTAAGATGTTTGGGAGTTGTCCACAGATAGTTTAGTAAATGTCGAAATTCTGGAGTTGTGTCCCATGCTGTTGATGGAAACGAAATAATTGGCCAATCTCTACAGACGTGAGTTTTTGCGAAACGGTTTGCGGCTAAGCCTCTCGTTTGCAGTATTCGTATAAATTGAGCTTAAGGTGAATGACACAATTAGTGACCTTCTAAGCTCAGCGTCATGTTGATGAGGCAAGAAGGTGAATAGAAATAGCCAATTGATTAAAATGAAAGATATTGCAGTGAAGTTTAGAGGTTTGATTAAATTTACCGAATATTACTGATCTACTTTTCTATAATTTTGGGGTACTATTATTAAAATATACGGGGACATGCAAAAGATCCGATTAGTGTCCTAGGATTTTCTCGTATGGTCTCTTTTATGTCCTATCGAAAACCCAAACGCTGACCCATGCCGTCCTACATCTAGACTCGATTAGTGACTAAGTAACAAGGTCTTGTCAGAAATTTTATAGGTTATGGATAATCCTATTCGTCCGAAAGGGTCTTTCACAGAAATTATGCATTTCAAAAATTGTTTTATGTTATTCATAAAAGAATAACATAACAAGGTTACTCATCGATGTATCAGTTCGATCGAGTTGCGGACACAAATCACTAAAATCCAGCGTTTCGGTGAACCGTTTTCTGATCTATATAGTTTTTAGAGTAAGAGTAATTATTTGGTCTTTCCGCACATAACTTTTTTTTTGGTTTTCAATAATACTCTATGAATAAACTTTCCCCTTTAAATACATTTTGAAAACATAAAATCTATATTTTTCAGATGGTAATTTCTTACCTACGCAGACAAGAAATGTCACTTCTGTCGAGTCTGCAGATAACTTTTTGTGAATCGACGATCATCGAAAATTAATTTTCGGCGCTTCTCATATCGAATAATGCAAAAAACAAGGAATACTAACAAAAAGTTTGATGTGTATTGGACATAAAGAGAATTTTTTATCGTAAATTATATGAAGAACGGACACTAATTGGGCTGCGGTCAGTAATTGGGTCGTTCACCTTATAGCGAGCTACACATAAGTTTTACGCCGTGCACAGTTCTCGGAACATCCATTGGCGAATAGCAAATGAAAAGCATAAATCGAGGAATACACTGAGAAATAGTCTAGTTATTCGACATAAAAGTGTATAATCGTAAACTGGAATTCCTATTGAAATGCTTGGGTGTGCGCGTCGAAGTAACATTCGCTTATCTGTTTAGTTAATATTACGAATGCACTTTTATCGCCTATTATCTCACAAACTACATGAAGTAATGGGCCTTCTTGGTTTGGAATACATAGAATCCAGTTTCTACGACTTGACGTCTTAAGCATTTGATCCATTTCACCGCGTTACGATTTCCTTCCAATGGAAATTTGCGCGTCGTTGATCAAGCCAAGATTTGAACGATGTTGCTGTAATCGGGGTTATTGTGCCTACTTTACAATCTGCATCTGATGTTCCTCCGATTAACAATCGGTGACTTAGAGAATTAAGAACGCGCGAGAACACGAACCATAAGGTATTTAATACCGCAGTGTCTCACGAACAATTGACGGTTTTTTTTCTTTTGCGGTATTGGCGTGTCAGTTGGAAGTCGATATAGCTTATATAAACCGTCGATGGCCCGCCGCTGTACAGAGTTTGGCGCGGTTTGAACCTTATGACGTCTGAAATAAACCCAGGCATTTAAGAAACACCGCTAGAAATAAAGGTGTTTTCTATTTACTGCGTAGCTGCTCACATTGTAATTCGCATATAGCAATAAGCTGCGAATTTTGTTTAAGCTACAAGTAAATTTTGAATTATCTATAAGAAATCATCTTAATATACTTGATATGCGTCGGCTGATAACTTCCAACATTCATGTACGCGAATTATGGAAGTAATACATACTTTTCTGTAGTACAGCGAGATACGCATTCTAACCCTCCGTGTGTAAAATATATGTCTTCATACATGGTCTGTGCACTGGGTTCTCAGGAAACAGTCGAATTTTCAAAATGTTCTAAGCTTTCAAACAATCTGAAAAAATTCAGGGATACTTCTCGAAGTGTCTACTACAGGAGCCGAGAAGTTCCCGAGGTTGAAAGTTTATAACTATTGTTAATAAAAATTTAATTGTAGTCGAAAATGGGGACAGAACGGGTTTTTGTTAATGAATTCATAACTTTGCAATGAACAAATATAAAAAAAACCAGTTATAGAGTATTGTAGCTTAAGTGATGAGCTTTCAAAAAAATATAGGGTCATTGGGGTGGGGTTAAATGATTTAATGGGGTTCGAAAAGTTAAATGATTCAAGTACCTAAATGTAATGAATATTTCACGAAGTCAGGCATGTTATAAGTAAATTGCACGGTAATTATCCGGCGCAAAATTGATATTTTTTTCGGAAAATACAAAAATGTTATAATTTTATTGACAACACAGAACAAAAATATGAGTTCAGGTTGCGCAGTTGTTGCAGTAGTGCGTTCGTTGTTCCTCGCAGACCGGCGTTTCGCATGAGGGATTTTTCCTCCGCATTACCTTTGTCAGTCGCTACAATAATGTAATACGAACTAATTTTCAATACGAATATTAGAACTCTGCAGCCCAATAAGCCAAGAATACAAAATATCTTGTTTACAACAAAACAAAAAGTACAATGAATATGCTCATCAGAAGAAGCAGAAAATTACAAGAAACATGTAATTTAGTCCTGAAAAGACCGAAAACTTACGAAAAAAGCAATAATAAAAAATTGCATCCGCTTACCTATCAAAACACGGACTCTGTCTGTACACACTCTTTGAGGGAAAGGTCGTGACGTGCACAGACAGGTCACAGGCGTTTGCCCGCTATCCGCTAGACTAGGGCGCCACTTGAGCCTTTTATCAACACTACTTAATAGATTTTTTAAGGATGGAGAAGGGGAAGTCGAACTCCGCACTTCATTTGCTGGAATGTTCCTTAAAAGACCCAGTTTACGCACGGATGGCTAATGCTCCTCAAACGCTTAGGGATGAATCACAGTTTTCCAACATAACTTTAGATTACTAAATAAGTTTGAGGGTGAATCCCAAATTTTTCCTTCCGTGTCGACACATCAATTTAAGCGGTTCTTGGAACAATTTATTAATTGTGATCTTAATGTCTGTTGATGTTATCAGTTGGTTTTGAATATAGGTATGGAAGGTGATTTGTATTCACAGAACAGCTAGTAGTTCTTAAATATGATTGGTCAGCCGCTAAGGTAGTAGTAAAAGTCGTATTCTGTCAGCCCATTATACGTGATAACGTAATAATTCATTTTTGAAGATTGGAGATTGCTCGAAATGTATTGAAGCATGCGAGAAAGAGTCGCTGCTGAGAATAATTCATGAATGTAGGGTAATCAATGTAGTTAGTGGGGTTTGAGAAATCAATAATAAATTGGCACCCTAGTGTCATACAATATTATCAATGGATTCGAAATTACGTTTGAACTACGAGATTGTAATCGAGAAATTCATTTTATTCTTGATAGCTTAAGGGTGTAAAAATTATTGCAGTCTGGAGGCCACCTAGTAATTGTTGCTTTAACTAGGTCAATCGTCGAGCTAGTAG
The DNA here is from genome assembly GCA_949699805.1 of Tromatobia lineatoria. Lineage (NCBI taxonomy): Eukaryota > Metazoa > Arthropoda > Insecta > Hymenoptera > Ichneumonidae > Tromatobia > Tromatobia lineatoria. The sequence goes on along the minus strand of OX453042.1, from coordinate 6,913,589 downwards.
TATAAATTGTTTTTCGTCAGTCAATTGTCGGCGAAAAATATGTTAATCCATTCGTAGAGCTAAAAAAATTTTTTTTAATATTTGGAAATAACAAAGTTTTGTTCTTGCATTTTTGGCGGGCTCATCTCGGTTGAAAATAATTACTCTTAGAGTAAGAAAACTTTTAGTTCTCAGACACAAACTATTATTGCACACAAAAAAAACGGCTTCGTTGGGCCAACTAACTATTTATTAGTTGAGTGAAAATTTGTTGCCACAATCATCCGGTTAGTCGGTCTAACGACCTGATATTAGTCACATTTACCATTCCGACTTTGACTTAAATAGGTTACACAACGAATTTTATTCGTGATCCAACTAAGTAAAATAGTAGTTGGCCCAACTAACTATTTAGTTCAAGCAGCGATCAGAGCCAACCACCTGAAAATACGTGATTTAACCAAATAATCGTCTGTCTCTCAGTGCACTTTGTTGGGTCCTACTATCTTTTTCGATACCGTAACGAAGTCGTTTTTCCCGTGCATTGTCTTCGCATCGAATGACCGATTTGTGAAGCCAGTAGTACGAACCATTTTCGAACAACTAGTGATTGGCGTCAAAGTTAATTACTCATTAATAGAACCAGAGTCTTCTTCGGAATATTGGAAAGCAATTTATTAGTTGTTGCTTTAAATAACTCCGACAATGAACCAATATTATAACCCGTTTTCGATCCACCAAATGTCGATGAAGAATCGGATCATTTATTCTTAGCGCTAAATGATTCCTCAATAATATGAGCAAAAAGCTGCCTTGAGAATTCCTGACAGATACATAAAGGTTTATTTCTCCATTTCTATTTCCATAAATTCTCCTCATTATTACTGGATTCAAAATGCAAGGAAGATTAAACTCCGAAACTCTCATGGCAACGAGGGAATGAAACACAGAGGATACCTTACCTACATTTATAACGATGAAAGATTTTGATAAATTAACCGGTTAGCTTGTTAGTCCTCACTTTGAATAAGTAATCCTTCATCAGTCGAACCTCACTGAATATTCTAATTGCATATTCTTGATGAAAGTATAGTACTACCGCTTTGAGAAACGCCGTTTGACGTAATTATAGTAAAAACCAAAGTTCTTCCACAATTTAAGAAATAATGAGAAATAATAAATCGATTATAAATTAAATTAGTCATTAAAATCACATTGATGTGGGTTAGCATTAATTTACTTAACGTGTCTGTCTTAAAAAACTTTGTTGGTTTGGCAGTGTTTATAATGTAGTTGGAAAGACATGTTTGATTCTGTACTTCTCAAGAATTATAGTAATTGACGTAATTATAGTAAAAATCAAAGTTCTTCCACAATTTAAAAAATAATGAGAAATAATTGATCGATTATAAATTAAATTAGTCATTAAAATTACATTGATGTGGGTTGAGCATTAATTTACTTAATGTGTCTGTCTTAAGAAACTTTGTTGGTTGGGCAGTGTCTATATAATGTAGTTGGAAAGACATGTTTCACTCTATACTTCCCAAGAACTACTGTATGCTTCTTGCTCTAACTACGCAAATCCTTCAGCTTTGAAACGTCGTCCCCAGAGGGCCTTTACCCCCATATCGTTATCCCTGAATAAGCATCGCAGGGAGAGTTACCGTTTGACTTCTTGCTCGACTGATTGAGCTTTGATTCTGAAGCTTGGGTTGTGCGGTTTCGGAAGTAGCAGCGACGAAGGGAAAGACGAGACGAGCAGCAAAGCCCGATCTGGTGGCGGGTCCCATTAGCATATCCAGTTCCCGATGAATTTAGTGCACTACTATATAGAGTGCGTCGACTATTTGGATTCAAGCTCGTTTAATGCCGTTTTCTAGTGTTTGCGTTTAAACTTTTTGAAGGCCCAACGAATGAAAAAAAATTATATGATTTTCTATTGTTACTACAAGATTAACCGATTATTTACCGATTAATTTGTAGAGGAAATAAACATAAAAGAAGAGGTGTTATATACAATGAACTTTCATAGCAAATTATCCAACCTCACTCTTCGATACAGAAATTAACTATATAATAATACGCTTGTAAAAACGTGTTACGAATTCCTTGGAAACTTACGAGTCAGTAGAATACAAAAAATAAACGTAAAAATACTAACAATTTCGAAAGTTATTGGAAGTTGAACGAAGTTAAGTGTATTCAAATGCCATTATCGGGCTGAGCAGACGTTAGTTTGTGAAATAAGAATTTGTAAATCTCTTTTGCTGACGTAATCCGATTTGTTCAGTAATACGAAGTACTTAGAAATTCACATTTATTCTTCCAGTGAACAATTTAGTGGAATTTTGTTTTCAATTTACGATTTACAAACTACTGGGGATCATTTCGTCTATTTACTAGTACAAATCGCTTACACTCTTTCAATGAAGATAAAACTCCTTGACTTCTCTACAATTCCTGTACAATACACAATTCATTTCTGGATAGGTGTTGGCCAGTTTTTTACCTTTTTTAAATTTCGCCTGAAAAAAAATCAAAATAAATTTCCCGGTGTCACTCTATTCGCGTTATGTATAATCTTGTGTTTCAACTATCAAAAAATACAATGCACGACAAAAGAAAAATACGATGACCATACCCTTCATAAAGATACAAAATTCCGCACAAACTTCCTAGTACAAATTGCTAAAGTGTGGATAAAAAACTACGACGATATGTTCTGGATTACCCGAGCCCGAGTACATCGAGCCGCATTGCTATTTTTCATTCCCCCCAGTCTCGGTTTAATCGAGCATAGAAGCAGCAGGATAAAAATATTTCTACCAGACTGGCAAGGGGGGCAAACGAACCATATATCCCGCGGTATACAGTTCACGCTGCGGCCTGCATTTATATATTTTCATTCTCAACCACGAACACAGATATATATCTTAAAAGCGCCAGAAACAGTGAACCTCCCGAGATGTGCGTAAGCATTTTTCATTATATTTTCGGTAAATGCCGTGAGAATATACGATTGAAATGCTCTGGCCCATTGTTGATATTTTCCAATAGCTTTGATCTCAGGTTACCCCCTCCCATCGCCGCTTCCCCCTCCTCTCCCCTCCCCACTGCTGTTATGCCAAAATCCTCTGGCTTCGTTCGTTGCATCGGTTCACTGATCCGGAGATTTTGCTGCAATCGCACGAGAAAACTTTGTTCTGTATATATGCGAAACGTACAGTATATCTTTGTATACATGTTCGTATTCAGTGGAAGAGAACAAGAGTGGAAGGGGGTGGGGGTAGGTTTCGGATGAGATTCGTTATGACCGTCGAGCCGCAAGGAACAATCGCGAGAGTGCAGTCGACACAAAGGATGATTAACGAAGTAACATCAACTGACTCTGCGCGTGGTGGGAGCCCAGCAGTCGAAACACACGCGTCGCTGCAAAACCTCGACCCGGAGAAAAGGGGCAGAGGAGGAGGAGGAGGAGAAGAGGAAGCAGTTAGAGAAGGAGACGAAAACGCGTATCGCTTCGCCCTCTCCACATTGGCGGAGCTCGTCGACACAGTATTCGCTGCACTTGCGACCCCACAGTGTATTATATATAGCTAGAACACTAGCGTATAGTTTGCACTGCTGAGGCTCGTTGGTACATGTTCGTTGAAATCTTTCTCATCTCCATAGCAACGAAATTTGCCGAAGACCCAATTCCCCTCGAGTGTATGCTCGAATAAACTCCGAAGATCAATATTTAACAAGTGCTGCCTGGTTATAACTTTTTATCACATTGATGCATGGCCGCTTTTCCTGTATTACTTGGCGGGGATATAATATAACGAACTATCCAGTGCTTTTTGTTTCATCCGGTGTCTAAATATAGACTCAATTTAACTTTATTTTATGATTTATTTATCTTTACGTTTGAGTGGAAAATGGTTCGAGCTAGCAGTGTTTTATTTTTTTCGAATAAATACGTACATATTAATAGTAACTTTGGAACCATGCATTTTATATAGCATTATCTTTTATTCAGATTTAAAGGGGTATTCAGGTAATAACAAGTATTCAGGCTAAATATGGAAAACATGCATGAGCTATTAAAGTATTAGAGCGATTAAATTTTAGGTTTCAACGTCATCTTCGAGTGAAATAATATTGTGAAGAATACTGTGAAATTCATAGCCGGTTTAAAATCCCGTAGAAGTTATTGATTTTCTAAGTGTGTTGGGCCATAGAATTAGAACTGAGAAAGTTCTCGTTTATAGCCTTATAAAATGTTTGGCCAAGTCATGTCGCAAATATCTCGGGTAATCGAAGTTAATATGAATATTAACTTATATTATTCCAAAACGTCACGTTAAAAAACTTTTCAATTATACAACTTTTTTACAGCGTCTTTTTGATCCGGTACTTTTTCATTCTCTTCCTTCGATTTCTTGGATTTTTTTGGTGAAGCTTCACTGCCGCCCTCTGTAATATTGCTGGTATGTTGTGCAATGTAACCGCAACGTAACAGCAATTTAACCGAAAGTCACGAGTAACATTACCTGTCACTCACATAGGTGTAAGTTATTATTACTTACTCAACAATGTTACTATGTTATGTAACGTGCGTTACATAATAGTTACAATCCAGTTATGTTTCCCGTACGTTACGTAATATTACTGATATGAAACAAGTAACTTAAAAGTCACGTGACCGGATCTTCGCAAGGTAATCTCACGAGAGGTTCTTTTGTAGGCTGAAAGACCACAAAAAGGGCTTTTACGGTTACGAAACCGCTTTTACTTTTAGAAGGTCAAAAATTGAGCTGCTACAGTTAAAAATAGAACAAACTGTAGTCAAATAATGTCAACCAGTTGGAGAACCTCTGAAGAGTAGCTCCCCAGATAGAAATTTTACCGTGTCGACAAAAATGCGCCATGTACTGCAGCATTAAGCTGCATTATTAACGGCACAGCGTCCTGATGCCGGTAATGTGTCTGCAAAGTTCCAACACGCGTTGGCGTGCACAGCGTGTCGGAATTTAGCTGGCACATTACCGGTATCAGGACGCTGTGCCGTTAATAATGCAGCTTAATGCTGCAGTACATGGCGCATTTTTGTCGACAAGGTAAAATGTCTATCTGGGTCCCTCTGTTTATCTTAAGCTGCTGAATCGCTTAGTTTTATACACGCTATCACGATCACGAACCGCTTGCGAGAATATTTGAGTTGCTAGCCATCAACGGTCATAATATTTAGTATGAATTTGTAACGTCCTTGAAATGTTGCCACGTTACATAACTATAACATGGCCGAACTATCGCCACAGTTGCATTACAGTTACATACTTTCGTTACATAACTGTGTCGGATCTACGCCGTGTAACAGTTACATAACGTGCATGTTTACGATGTTACATAACCATTGTAATTCCTATGTTACGTAGATGGTACATTCCCTTGCAATGTTTTTGCATTGTTACCACGTAACATATCTATACCATAACTGGACCATCGACACAATTACATTACAATCGTTACATACATGTTGCATCACAGCTACAATCTTTCGTTGCATAATGGTAACGAAACTTCGGCATATATTCGTTACATAACCTGCATGTTCACCATGTTACAAAACCACTATAATATGCTTGTTAGATAAGTGTTACATTATTTTGCAATGTTACCACATTACATCACTGCGTCATTGATTCCTTGTCACAAAAGTAACGTCTCAATTGTTACTTGCACGTTACGTTGCGGTTTGAAACCTGTTTTTTTTCTGCGACCGCAACGGAAATAAGTCACATAACAGTAACATTACATCCATATAAACAAATGAAACACTCATGTTGTTCCTACGTTAAATAGCGGCAACATAACGCGAGCATTACATTGTTACAATCATATATTCAACTTCCAGGTTACATTGCCGTTCAATAGCGTGTTTACTGCGTCTAAAAATGAATCCCTTTGCCTACAATAAATACAAAATTGACTATCTTAAGAATTCTGTTGTAATCGTTTGCTCTCCTAAGCTCGGATTCCACCCGGCCCGTCCATTAACCCCTTGACTGTGAGTGACACACATATGGGCAAAAAAAAGTCGTGCCATTTTTGTGCCATGACACATATATGGGCACATATTTGTAAAACAACCTATTTCTACTGCATCGATTCGATTGTAATTTGGTACATCATGGTTTTTGGGGTCGCTAAATTTTTTTCCAACACAAAAATGGCAAGAAAATGTAATTTTCACCTCACTGCGAAAGGGTTAACTCGTCGATGCCGTCGATGGAAGTTCAAATGCAACAATTAATTTAAAGCAAATCAATATTTATGTAAAATCAATGAAGAAGAATTTTCATGTGCTCAAAAATTACATTGAACACTAGTCAACCCTCAATTAAAACTAGTCTACTGTAAACCGCAGTAAACTCCGATAATTGCATTGCGGAAACATCGTATAAACTGTATAAACTTAACTGTATGAATATGAGCTTTTGAGCCAACAGAAATTTAACGAGCATTCAACATTCATTTAAGACCGTCTAGGTATTATTCCCTTTGTGTGCAATAAATACACAATTGACTATCTTTTGAATCTCGCTATAATCGTGCACCCTGCCAGGCGCAGTTTCTACCCAGCGCGTCCGTTAACTCGTCCATGCCGTCGGTGCATGTACGGCATACTTAATCGTGATTCCCGCAGGGAGAGCTTTCCGCCGGCTTTGCCTCCACCACGAGTGGTCCTCGAACATGGGGTAGACTCGGTATGTGACGACTGTTCGGGATGAGGAAGGGTATTTCGCAGGTTCTTGCGGAAGAAGGGCTTCGTGCTCGTTTCTGCAAGGGGTAGCACGAAATTCACCCCTTTTCTCCCCTTTCCTCTGCGGTTACTCACCCTCACTCATCCTCCGAGACGGTCGCGCTTTCGAACTTGGCGACCCTCAGCTGTCGTCGAGATTTCCTTCGGTCTCCCTTTTTTCCGCCTCTTTTCCTCCCGTCGCGACCTGCTTCTTGCCAAAGCTCCTACTTTTCGTTCTAACGAGGGTATCCGTCTCGACGGCTCGCAAAGACCAACGAATTTTTTTCCTCCTGCGATATCGTCGAGGCATTCTCGATTTTCTACTACCTCTAACGAATCCAGCTGACTGCTCCACGGGTATCATTCGCTTGAGTCGTTCGAATTGACTTCATAAAAATGTATGATTGTCCATATATACCGAGGGCAGCCCTCAAAGAATTGGAATTATATAATTCTTGAAATTCTCCATCTAATATTGTCGATATGTGTACAATTGACTCAATCCGTTTGTCGACTGTGCACTCAACCTGATCACTTGCCCCTTTCAACCCACGTCTCGTTTTCTCTATTACACAGTTCACTCGACCCGCAACAAACCTCCACCTTGAGAACTAGAGATATAACTATTTTTCTATCTCGACTCTTGGCTCTCGCGTATTTCTCAGTTTTCCAATAATAGGACGATCCGTCTGCTATTGGACGATATAGTATTGTATAACCGCCGATGGCTTCAACAGTATATACCGTTAAATCAAATCTCTTTTCAATGTGGCTGTGAATATGTATTCATGGTAAATCAAGCGGAGAAAAATAATGATGTGAAACCACGATAATAATGACGATTCGTTCTTTTAATCTTTTTTTATCGAAATTAGCCCTGAGGTTTTAATTGAACGGTTTTACGATGATATTCAAAACTGGTTTCAATAAATAAATACAAAATTTTATTTACCTTAACAATTTTTAACAGTGCTTAAAAATTCTGTTCAAAATGAATATAACAAAATGCTTGGATTTCTTGGCAGCCTTGTTACATATAATCTAACGTTAATTGACCATTTTTCTCCTGGCAAGAAATTAATTGGTAATGTCAAATAATAAACCAAGAATAATTGGGATATTTTTCTCCGCGTAGTTTGTCATAGAGCTTTGTAGCAATCTGCACGTCTCAATCGATCATTGTGTGTCAATGGGAGGTGTGAAGTACTGCATCGTGATGCGGAAATTCATGGTTAATCAAGCGCAGGAAAATAATGATGTAAAACTACGATAATAATAGCCAGTTTTTTAAATTTATTTTTACTCGTTTTCAGCGTAATTAGCCTTACAGATTAAATTTAACGATTTCACGTTGACACCCCTAGCAAGTTCGAAAACTGTGGTTTTTGACAGATTTACCATGAGAACCACCGTCAGGACATTGGGTGGTTTTTTTTCCAAAAATAAAACGCAAAATTGGTTACAAATAATAACTGTAACAAGGGCGCTTGAAAAAAATTATGTTTCTGAAATTTGCAATGGTTTTGCCAATGATCGATCCTACAATTACCGAAAAACGACCAAATATAAATGTTAACACCAGTTGTTTTCACAATTGTTTGGATAGGTCGACTACCGGAAAAACGTCCGAATATTTTTTTTACGCATCGTTTCCATAGTTATCACAACCGATTTTTAGTTTTTTCTTGTTGCGAAAAATCACCTGGTGACTCTTAAACCTGCGGTGGTTGACATTGCTAGGGATTCAAAACCAATTTTAATGAAAATTATATATGAAACACCATTTTTCAAGGGACCCGAACCTTTCTGCTTAAGCGTGTAATATGAGAAAAAATGCTTTAATTTCACGGTAGCTTTTTTACAGGCAATCTAACGTAACTAAACTGCCGGTCGGATAAATTTCCGTGGTTCCCTTAAAAGTTAGCCACCAGAACTGACCATTTTCCTTGAAGCAAGAAATTAATTGGTAATGTCAAATATTACACCAAAAATAATTGGTATATACTTCCTTATGTAATCCCTTATAGAGAAAGAGCTTTGTTGGATAATAACGAGAAAGAAATTTGCAAGCTCCTACTTTGTATCGATTTGTGTTTCTCGTCCTTATGATACCACCACTTGTAAATTTTATATTTTCTTCTTCTCCATACTATTCTATTACAGTCTCCTATTTATTATATAGGGATGCATCTGTACCTGCATAGGACATACTGTACATTGAACTTCGTTTTCAATTCCTCGTTTGACGTCATCCGCTTACATAGAATTCCCTGGACAGCTTTGTAGTCCTTCTCAGCAGAGGCAGCATTCGTTATTCAATTTCGTGCGCCGTTGCAACCAGAGTACGCATAATACGCCAGTGGTGACAGTGAAATCTCGGCTTATTTCGCGGACGTCGATTACCTCGCGTCAACGACAGACCTCCTCGGGGTAAATTCTCTGACAAGCATCAAGCGACGTAGCGCCGACGGGGACGTCGTTTATCTGACAAGAAATATCGCTGAGATGGGTAGACCCTGTTCTCTCACCGCAAATATGATGCAAACAATCTTAGCAAATTTAGGCGAAGCTCTGAATGCGAGAAATAAATCCGCCTACTGCAATCCTCCATAAAACCATGGTAAGATAAATGCGCATCCTCTGCGTCTGGAAAAGCAGCTTCATAATTAATGAGACGTCGCAAAGAAGATTAAAGTTCATAAGGGAGATTTGAATCCGAGGTAATGCTAATGCTTTGTGAATATATATCGGATGGAGGGAAGAAAATAATAACGGAAAATAGCTTTCAATTTGGTGTTGCACAATTTCGGAAGGGATGTCTGCTAATGAATTCCATTATCCTCGGTAATTGTTCCAGCAGTGCATGTTTGGCGAGCACGGCGGTCTGATAAAATAATCACAATCCAAACGATTCCCACAAAAGTGGGACATGCTTTGGCTCCGACAAATACACCGGCGATGTAATTAATTCGTTAGTCAAATTAAGTGATTATTGTATGCTGTTTCACGTTCCGAGCGCAAATCCGCTTCTGGTATTCCGCAACCATTCGAAAATGGTTATTTATGAATGTTTTCCAAACTCGAAATGTACCCCGAAAATTTTCTCCATCAGGCATGATAATTTCTGGTACTAACTGCATTTGTCTGATGGAGTTGTGTCAATTAAAATTAACGAATTCATGTATAATAAATCGTATATGGCTATTGCGGGATGAAGTTTTATTTTAGAAACCTTCATCTGCGTATTTATACGAATATATGCTTTCGGAGTGAAATGCAAATCGTTTGACTGCTGTAAAAACGATCATGTTGATATTTTTTCATATTTTACCCGAGGTGTGTTGAGCAGTGTCCAATAATGCACTTATTTTTAAAATTAAATTTGTTCACACTTCGCTTTCTCACGAACGACACGGCGACATGACAGCACTAGCTTTTTTTAAATTTCAATGGCCAGTGATACAAAATATGACAAAATGTCCTGAAATAATGTCTCCAAAAAACAATCAAGTCCACGTGTGTATGTGTTGAACAACTTAAACGTTATAATTCGATAACGGCTTCTGTCACAGTGCTGAGATTTTCGAGCCAAGTAAAATGAATCGACCGATAATGTTAGTTGGTAATGTAATATTTATATGGGTTCGCGAATTTTTGGCACTGAACTTGCGTTTTTGGATTTTAGCAAAAATAAGTTCGACCGCTTAAGTTTCGTGAATTTTAATTAATGAGTATAAATGAGTTTATAAATAAACGATAACGAGGTAAGATGCAGTTGGTAAATCTGCTGTACGCATTTATCTTCCTTACGAAAAAGTGAAGAGATTCTTACATAAAAAACTCATTTACTTTTACCATTTATGCGTCAGAAGGTAGAAAAAAATATACATGAGATGCAGAGTAATAGACGAAATTATGAAATATATCGAAAACTAGAAATTAATAAAAGGAGAACCAACGCCCTCTCCTATGTATATATTTTTGAATTTAATTCTTATTTTATTTTGGATTTCATAAGACTTTGAGTTTTTTGAAAAATTTCTGTATGTTCTGAATTTTTTTCAGCTAATCATCTAAATAGTTCTTGGCAAATAAAGCACTAAAAAATCACGGTCGGTATTGAATTTGAGCGGAATCCATCAAGCAATTTTTATTTCATAGAATATTGAATTTTCGAAAAATGTTCGTTTTTGTTTTAATTAAAATTAACCCCGACCAAACTCACTCAAATCTTTTGCAGGGTAAAGGGTAAATAGTTAAAATAGATATGAAATTTGGTGAAGATCGGTAAACTAGTTTAGAATTTATAAGATATTGAATTTTCAAAAAATCACTTTATCACTAGCTGCCGCGATTTATATTAACATTAAACAAAGTAAACCGATTTTTGAAATTGAATTCGAGCCGAATCAGACAAGTGCGGATTTTAGATAATTTTGGATTTCCCAATTTAAAAAAATCCCTTTGCTCTAATTCAGATAAAATTTCAGCAAATCGACAAAAATGTTCTACACACGAAAAATAACATTTAGCCCTGCAACGTACTAAATTTCCATCTTAAAAGCTTTCTCCATGGGGAAGCCAAAAAATAAATTAACTTTTTCATGGATGCGGTTTTATGAAAGCTGAAAATAAATGAGGAAGCAATTTGCGCAGTTATACTTTGCATCCTTTTTCTCTCAGTGTAACCATACATGATTTTAAACACCGAATCCTGTGGTCGTAATGCCAATGCAAGGTGTAAAGTACTGCACCGTAATGCGGAAACTTCCGCTCTAATCAATCTCCGCAAATAATTAACGACAACGCATAATCGTCGGCTGGCTATGCAAGTAATACTCATTGGCGAAGTTTACTCATACGTTGTACTACATCCACACAGAAATATACTAACACATTGGCACGTACTTCAACCACCACGAATGTTCCAAATGTTCCAACGTACAGTTATGCAGAAATTTCGTGTACGAACTGGGGTTAGTGCAAACTCCGCGTGAAACTACGAACTTATGGAAGGCAACGAGTCGCAGCGCACTGCCGGTAGTGTCGACGACGACTACGAAGACGAGGTCGTCTTCGACTCTATAATAAATATGTAAACAGGATTACCCCGTTCTGCAAACGGGGCGCGGTATACGTATGTAAATAGGAGGAAGAACGACATAGCATCGTTGTGTATGGGAGGTGAAAGGAGTTTGTAAGGGGATAGTAACGGAGAGGACGCGAGAAAACGAGAAGGTTGCATGGCAATTGGATGCTGAGCGTATCCTCCAGCGCTTCCCTCCGCGCCCACTGAGATACGTTATAAATAAATCTGCGTTAAAATAAATCCTTACCGAGCGAGACCACCTCCCTCTTTTCCTTCATAGGCGCGACTGCACTGCAGTGCAATATACGTGGATGTGTAGTTTTATACGGGGCATTCCGTACCAACTCGACCCTGTCGTTCCCAACGACGGCTTGATAGCTAGTCGTTTTGGGCCATTCGATTATTTGGTCAAGCGACGTTATCAAGGATGTATGATACATACAGTCCCGCCAAAAGTGAGTTTCAGAGACAATTTCGATCACTTCCCGATGGGATAACAATCCGAAAAAAATTATGTATATTAAACGTGCTGAAAAGATTTATTTCGCATAATAATAATGCCAAAATGTTATTAACAAATTGGTGAAAAAAAACGATTGTTTAACAAACAATAAGTCAACCTAACTTTTTTTCTAATGAAAGTGATATGTTGATTTATTTGAATGCATACGAATTTTTTTAGATTTTTTTCTTTATTTTTTTTTATTTTGAAGAATGCGCAGAATATAACAAATTTTGGATATGCGTTTTGAAAAATTCTAATGGTAGTAAATAGTTTTATGCCGAACACATATAGAAAATTCGTTATTTCGCGCACATTTTTTGAAAATTAAAATAAAAATCTAAATAAAGAAAAAAATCCGAAAAAATTAGCTTGCATTTAAATAAATTAACATATCATTTTCATTAGAAAAAACGTTAGGTTGACTGATTGTTTGTTGAACAATTGTTTTTTTCATCAATTTTTTGATAACATTTTGGGATTATTATAATGCAAAATCGATCTTTTCAGCACGTTTTATATGCATTTTTTTTGTCCGATTTATATCCCATCGGGAAGTGATCGAAATTGTCTTTGAAACTCACTTTTGGCGGGACTGTGCGTATCATACATCCTTAATCTACGTCTCAAAAACTGTGTCACGAGGTTCTTGTCAAATCGAGAATAGAAACATTTTTGAGACGGGGTGACTGTTGCAAGAAAGTTTTTTAAAAGATTTGAAATTTTTTTTCGTCATAATAACTGTTTTTAATTTACCTATTATTTCATTGGACTGTTTTGAACTGTTTCTCAATTTTACTGTTCTTTCATTGATGTGACTGTCTTGCAACTATTTTTTAATTTTTCTTCCATGACGAACATTTTGAGGATCTTAATTTGACAACCTTTCAAAATTCTTATTAATCTTGAATGAGTAATGAATCAATTTTTTAGCGCATTTTTCTCAAATCGAAATTCGGAGTAAGTCAGGTCTGTAAAAATCTTTCGCTTTAGGATATTGGTTGAACATTTCTATATCTGTCAGGACGTCGGAGAATTGTTTTCCAAAGTAATTTTTTAAATTTGATTGCTTAATTGAAATGACAAAAAAAAAAACGCTGTAAAAACACCTCAAAAAATTCTTCAAAGTCCTGAAATATATAGAAATGGTCAAGTAATGGCCTGCGATGATAGGGTTTAATTTCTTACAGTTTTCGTTGAAAAACAAAAAAAAAATTCGTAAAGAAATAAAAGCGAAATCGAGTCCATTTTGGGTCCGAGTTCAAAAATATTGATATCTGATACAGGATTTATGGAAATTTGGCCAAATGTTCAAATTAAGATCCTCAATGTGTTCGTTATAAGTGGTCATAATTATATAAAATGTTTTTCTTAAACTAGTAAAAATTATTGTTGCTTCTTAGAAATAGCACAATAACATAAAAAATCGAGGATTAAATCCTAGAGGTTGTGGATCAGAACTAAATCGAGTTGAAATGCCCCATATGCAAGTACTGCTTTCTGTACTGGTCGAGAGGGCAAGAAAGAGCTACCGTGAGCCGACTATGGAAATGAATTCCTGGAGCTACGTAAACCCCGCTCAACTATATGAATCACACGCAAATTTTGTATGCGCTCTCTGCTATATTCGCGGAAGCGCGCTACTGTTGTGCCAGTGTGTATAAATTTGTGGAATTTAAAAAAAACACCATTTTGCGGAGGCTGAGGTCATATGGAATATTAGTCGGTGAGATACAAGGGGGTAATGCTGATCACCCGAATTCATCAAAATATTCATCACACTGTACATAGAGTTCGGGATTTTTCAATTGCCTTGTTTTATTATGGTATCTGTTTTGTGGAGATTGGATAAAAGTCGCAGGTTTACGAGAACTTGGGGTAAAAAAAACGAGGCGTTTCACGTACACCATCATGCGTAGTGAAAATTACTTTGTTGAATTAAACTTCCATTCGGTAACGCAATAATTTATTCGTTGAATCGGAATTCATGCAATCAGCAGTGAACAGCCGACTATTTTTTTTTTTCAATGCATCGAATGTATCGAAATTGATATGAAATGCGTACATTTTTTTCTAGTACCGTTACTTTCGCCGATTGTTTCCGCATAGAGGAAGCTTTGTTTCCGTAAAAATTTTTTTTTTCGGGATTTTTATGTTAGGATACTTAAAATCATATAAAGCGTCGAGAAAAGTTGGTGCAGAAAAGATGGTTGTATGTATGTGTGTATGTGGCTCGCATGTAACATTCAAACTTGCGTATCTGAAGAACGGCTTTATCAATCGTACTGGAATTTCATCCACACGTGGGGCAGATAACCCCCTTTGTTTATAATTACTTTTAAAAAAATCCAAACATAAGAATATTTTTTATTCAATTTTGAATTTTGATGCAAATGTCTGTAATTTCTCTAGCTTTCGAAAATTTGTAACCATTAAGCTAAATATTTTCTAACAAATATAAGCCATGATAAACGATGAATGAAGGAATGGAACCCTTTTTTTTACTTATACGTTTCGGCCCTATCCTCTTCACTATTTCATTCTATAAATTTATTCATTAATTTTTTTGCTGAAATTGAGTATTCTTTAGGTCACCGGATTTCCTGGCCATGTGGTGTAATTTATTTCCAGGTCAATTATAGAGCTGCATTGTGTATTTATGTTGATTTTTTTAATCCGTTTACGTCACCACATTTTTGGAGTAAGCCTGGAAACCCAGCGAGCTGTATAAGGTATTATAAGGAAAAAAAAAAAATAGTTTTATTCCTTCGGTCGCTAATAGCCGAATAATCTTCACTACCTATCACATTTGCGACCACAGCACCAACAACAATTGATTAACATACTTTCTCATCGAAGTAGCTTTGCAAAAAAAAAAGCGAAAAATGATGTAAAATGTGCAAGGTTCTATTTGCATCTTCTTTCATCCTTACCTTAACCTTTAAAAAAATCCAGAACCATTCATTAACACAACACGATTCTTCGTTGAAAATGCATTTCACAAGTCGGTCTACGGAAACAAACTACATGCTTAAAACCACGTTTTCCTATTGGGAATTAGAAAGCAATAGCTGAATTCGGAATCGTTCATAGTTCGGGATGAGAAATTAATTAAAACAAATGAAAATTGCAGAAAGCGCCTGAGAGGATCTCCACGGCAGACTGTAAAAACAATGCCTTGGGGTTTGGTATGGTGACAGAAGAAGATTCAAAGAAAATAGTGGTCGAGTGTGTGTCTAGGTACGTGAAAGGCGATTACATGTGTATGTGATCGTGAAATACCCAGTAAGTATATATCTATAGCTGTGGATGGCTCGCCAGGTGGACTATGACGACGTGGACGACGTCGTTTCCAGTACAACTGCACCAAGTGTACGTGTCTTCAGTTCTGTGTACCCACTCCAAAAGCTTGGTACCCACCAGAAGCCCGCGGTATATACCCCAAGCGCAACTATTGACTCGCATCGCCGCCAAGGAAACCCAGAAGCATCACCTCACGAAGGCACGTAGTCGAGTCCCTGGGTCTTGCCCGATGGAAGAGAGAGAGAGGGAGAGAGAGAAAGAGAGAAAGAGAGAAAGAGAGAAAGAGAGAAAGCAATGTGCAAGTTTCACCACGCCGAATCCATAAATACTGTAGGATCGCTATGTGCTCCTGGTGTGCACCTCGCAATTCTGAGCTCATTGATTTTCAATCGTTGAGTTCCCTCCCCCCTCGAACACCTTCATTTCTATTCGTTTTTCCTCGGTTTACATTGGACTTTTTACGGTCTCGGGTTTACCGGGCATTTCGATCCGTTACCAGAGTCTGACAATAAAACGTTTGCAACTTTTTTCCTAGTCCTTGAGGCAAACACATTTTGGTCCGGATCTTCCTTACATTTTTTATCTTTCGAGTACAAGTACATAGTACCTGTATAGAAATATTGGCGTGATGTATAGTGGGAAAAGCTTATTCTATTCACAGATAAGAAAAAGAAAATCATGACTTCAATGTAGTCCTGTGTATTATGAATCGATTCAGCGATAAGCTAAAACTCCGCTTATGCTAGTACGGCCTGCATTATTGCGTCCGAGGAAACCGCGTCTGACTTATCCGCGGCTTTACTACTTGCTGCACGGAAGGACCATCTCCAGGGAAGAGATAAAAGCTTGAGGCCATAAATAGTTAATGAAAAATAGAGAAACGTTCATAACAAGCGCTTTAAAGTTCGCTGAATTATTAATATTCGGGGAAGATTTAGAAAAAAAAAAATCTCATCCATTATCACGGAGACAATTCATTTGGTGAGACGTCCTATAAAAGCTTGGCGTTGGTTAGACATGAATTTGGTAACGCTAAGCGCCCAATTCGTAATGTCACCCAGATTCACATTTAACATAATTAAAAAATTTGAAAGTTGGTTGTCTTAACCATTCTGTTCGTATAGAGTAATTATTCATTTTACGAAAGTGTAGCTAAGAAGATAAATTTTGATTAATGTATTCAATCATACACGATGATATTTTAAATAATAATTTCAGAGATGTATTCAGTTTTCTGCACCGAAATTGTCTGTGATTTTGGGTGTTGCTGAGGTTTTGCCTTTTACTGTATTGTGATAACGTCAATCAAAATTTATTATTCGGAAATACATTCAGAAATCATAAAGCTTAGCTGGATTTTTTTATGTCTGTAAATTCCGATAACGTTGTACACTCTCCAACTGCGAACATCAGGCGGAAATTGGACGTATCTCGAACCCGATAAATTCCTCGTGTCCCGAGATAATTAGAAATTGCTGATCGAACTAAATCGACGTAAACGAAAAAACCAATTAACGGCATAAAAAAAATTGTCCTTGTTACTGTTACCTCTATTTCTTATTAAAAAATATGTGAACAAATTGTTAAATCAAAATATTAAAAATTGATGCTTGCACGACACGCGGAAAACAACGGCGAAGAAGGTCGGTCTTATGGACCTGTTCGCGTCGCCGTAAGTAGGAGAAAGGTAACTCAGTCGGATATTCGAGATTTGCGAACTTAGCTTCAACGCTCTTAGTCGATCGGCGCCGCGGCGCTGCAGCTGACTTCCGAGCGCCACTGTAGTCGACTCGCTCGCGCCACTAGCGCCGACTTCCGTGCACTACCGTCGCTGATTTCCGGAACTTGAAGTCGATTGGTTTGTTGCGCGCTCTTGACTCGTTCACTTTGTTCTATGAAGCGTTAGCCGACAAGTTTTTTTACAACCCGCTGCTAGATAAGAGTATATCCCTCGCCGTAGGGGCCCAATCGAATTGTTCGAAAAAGAAGAAGAAGGCGACTCGTTCACTTGCATTAGGACCTCCGAGCTTTGCAGTCGCTTTAGCAGTCTCCGCGGACGTACCTCTTCTCGGTACATAACCTCCGAATCCCTTTTTTTGTGTTCGATTGAGTTTAACTCGGGTTTCTTCTCGTAACGAGTATAACAATTGCGTGTGTGTGTTCGGATCAATTATGTGATCACGAAATCGGGACCGCGTGAGTTCATCCTGTGTGTGTATGTGTGCCGGTTACACATCTAAAGACAATTCGGGTTTTTGTTTGCGGAACGACTTCACGGACGAATCCTTCGACGTGACTCGTTCTAGGGCGAGTGTAATACGCGGCAACCTGTATTAGTTACCTGTCGCCACAGTGACGGTCCCCTCGAGACGTCGGGGCGAGCAGTGCAGACCGGTGGCCATCTTGTATGCTCCTCTGGCCCGGATTCTGCACGTGCTGGTATAATATAATAGTGCGGCAACTCTAAGAAATTGCGCGGGTAGTTGGCCCCTGGATAAGAGAGCTCTCACTAGTTTCAAGTTTTCAATGATCAAAGAATTTACGTAGTTCAGGAATTTATTTTTATGCACTTGGCATCATCACCGCATTGTTCAAGTGAAGCGTTCGCGTATGGCGATTCACACTTTTACCATTTTATGCACATTATTGCTTGCAGGGCCCGCCCTAATCTTTGAGGATTTATTAATATAACTTTTCTCTGCACACCGTGAGGGTTTTTATACCGAACCAAGTTGCTTTGTTGTTCCACAGAATCTGTTGTATTTATTTGAGAAAGATTTCTTCACTCATTCCACCGAATTTGTAAACTAGAATTCACATTACGTTATTCTATTTTTTTATAGTTTTGTTCACGGCTTGAAATCGACAACGGTGCGTAAATTTTTAAATTTCAATTTTTAAACGACACTTACTACGATTTAGAGGATAATGTTCGCTAAAACCTTCTCTCAAAAGTTAAACTCTAAAGGAAAAACAAAAGATGTCTGTAGTCGCAGTAGCTACCTAGTTGCCGTATTCTTTTATCATTCAGTATTTTACAAGTACTTCTCCGAACAGGACTAAAAATTTTCTCTTTTTCAATACTCACTCTTTCGTGAATTTTTTTCCCGAAAACTATATACAAAGAAAACTACATTTTGATAGGTTGAAAAACATTTTTCGTTTTTGTTTTTCAGACCAACCATTCTCAATTCATCGTTTCAGCCGTTGGGCTACATTTATCATACAGAGTATCGATAAGAATTGATATGAAAAATGTTCGCATTTACATTATTAAGATATGCTTAATAACGCACTTTTTTCCAACTCCATATTAAATTATCTAGCGCCCGCAACTCTTTTTATAAAACACTTGCTATCTCACCCTGCACAGTGGTACTCCGCTTTGAATTTCGTTCCACCAGATACAGTTTTTCTACTAGCCGAGCCGAGCAAAATCCAAAGCTGAACGTCACTCAGCTTTGCATTTTAATCACATTGCGCGTTGCGAGAGGATTAAATCCTTTTTTTACTTTCGACTTTGCGAATTTTTATGCTGCCCAATTGCTGTAATGATGTAGTCTATCGAACCATCGAGGAACAAGTCACATTATTTGATTGAGATGGACGGAGTATAGCCTCCATCACATATCGCTATAATGCAGCATACGTCCGATGGCTTATCCGATTCTGCAGCAAGTTTCCGGTTTGGTCGCATGAACCCGCAGGATCGAACCAACGCGAGAAACGCCATACGTTCCGTAAGTGCCAAGATGTGCATGTGCACATTTCGCAAAGGGAGTGCGAGGCTCGCCCGGTGTTCAATCGTGCGCGGCTGATGTATTCCAGTCACGCGTGAAACGCGAAAAGTGAGCGTTCCTGGCAAGCCCTGATCGTACTTCGGGTTAGCGATCTGCGCTGCAACCAATCCCGAGTCAACATATACATATATGCATGGTGCACTATTGGTATCTACACAGTATAGCAGTTCTCATTCTAATCCAACGAGCGGACGTCCACTATCGAGCTCGTGCCTCTACTGCATAGCAGGTTTTTCCTCTAATATCCTTATGTATACCACCATAGTTCATTTTAACCCGTTTGAGCTTTTGTACAAAAGCTGAAGTTTTACGGCAATCGGATTTCTTGTTGATTCATTAAAGGAGTATTCTAAATAACTCGGACTGCTTTTCAGTTTAACTTGATCGGGGTCTGTTTTATTTTTAAAAGCAGATTAATTATTTCAGCAGTTTGGAACTAAAGAATCGATTTTAATATGACTTCATCACGTTCAATGACGGGTCCTTTGGTATCTACATAGTATAGAAGTTCTCATATTAATGTAACGAGCGACTGTCGACTATAGGGGGTCGTCCCCTTGTTCCATAACAGGTTTATCCTCTAATATTCTTATGTATACGACAAGGTACAAGGCGACAAGGTCCATTTTATTCCATTTGTACTTGAGTCTACAAGCTGGAGTTCTACGCCGATCGAATGTCTTATCAATTCATTGAAAAGTATTCTGAATTATCAGGACCGCTTTCCAGCTTAATTCAAGATCCGTTTTATTTTTAAGATAAACTAAACCAACTTGGGAAGTAATTGAAAAATTAATTAATTGATTAGGAAGGAATTTACGTTTGGAACAAAGGAATTCATTTTAACATGACGGCATAACGTCTAATGTCAGCTAGTTCTTTTAAGGTTGAGGAACTAAATAATGTAATTCAAACGACGTGCCAATTTTAAGTCAAGGCAAATTCAAATAGTTTAATTGCACACTATAATTCCAGTTTGTTATTAAGCAATCGTCACTTTATTAAGTTACTGCATAACTCAACAAGGATACTCTCAATGAATGCACAACAAGCAGGAAGTGCTCAAGACTCTACGACCCGGACAAACTCAAGTGGTAAAGTGGAAATGACACAATGTTATGATCTCGGTGAAGAGTAGACGACTCGCGAAGTTATTCTGCGCCGTGGTTGATGACCCTAAAACTAGATGCAGTTCCTGGTTGTTCTGAAGAGTGATGCTGCACAACGGTGCATTGTTCTGGAAAAAGTTGTATTGAAAGATGCAATGGATTGTCAACGTTGATGTCTGGGGCTCAATAGGTGAGAGATATCAGCAATATAACAGCGGTCGATGTTGATAAATTGGCAACCGTGTGTGGAGTCTTGCATAAAATGGGACTGTTCGATGATGCTGACGTTCTCAATGATGTCACTGTGCAGAAGGACTTGGAGAATTACGGTGCCTATAGTAAATCTCGTGATTAATGCGGCGACCTGTTAATTATTAGAGTGATAATTAAGGAAAACATCTCATACAGGGTTAGTAGACTGATTAGTTGTGAAACCAACCTTTAAATGCTTGTAGCGTTAGATGTGGTTTCATAGGCATAACCAATTAGTTGGTTCCTGCGTTAAATGATGAATCCAGGATAAAATCTGGGCAGATCCAGATAAAGTATAAGTAGTTCAGTATGCAGAATGGGATTTGATCCGACCTCGTGGTCTATCTCGGACTACATTCTGAACTACTCAGACTTCATCGTGGACACTGCTCTGGATTCCATCGTGGATTAGATTACCAATCGGGTGGTCGGTGGGTGATCAATCCTTTGTTTGGTGTTACCGATCGTTTGCTTCCGATACACAATAAGTTACTATTGCCAGGTTCTACCATACCCGTTGGATGACATGTATCAATTCAGTGATTCCTACAACTACAACCTTTTCTCCGTGTATCTTATGAGATGCGAATAAAAGTAAGCAATGTGTAACCACCGACCGTTTTATCATAATACGAATTAATATAAGGTATTCCAGTGTAATTGGTTAAACCAACCACGTGAATATGTGAAAATGTAACTCTATAACCATGCATTTGGTGCTGGCAACTGGCCACTTTGCTCCACGGGAGCTAAGTTTATGACAATTTCGACCTTACGCCGTTTCAACGAGGGCATATGCGCGCAATACCTCTCAGAGAAGCTCCTTAGGCAAGGCAACTTTTTACCTTTTCCCCGGAGCGCGATTCACCGCGCGTGCTCTTCCCATTCACGAAGTAGTGCTGTGGTATGTATAGCACGGTCTTCTTCAGGCATAAAATTATGCATAATTCGTGGAGGGTTCTCGAGGGAAAGAAGGGCGCCCGAAAAAAGAGGAGCGAGACCAAGTGGGATGGAGGAAATACTAAAAATGAAGTTTGAAGATGGACGCGAGCGAAAGAAAGAGAGGCATGTATGAAAAGAAAAAAAAAAGAATGAAGAGGCAACCGTATGAGAGTTTGTAGGTGACGTAAGAGGGACGAGGATAGAATGAGGAAGTAGACGCGCGAGTGCCTGGTTTCATTATGGCCGAGCCATCGTTCTTAATTATTCATTCGGGAACGCGGTGCAAGCCAAAGGAGAGAGAGCAAGAGAGAGGGAGACAGAGAGTTTGAGGAAGGAGAAGGAGGAAGGAATAAGATATAGGCTAGGGGCTACATCGCTGGGACACGCTATCCGCGTGTGCCACCAGCAGAGCATCATTAATCTTCGGCAGGCCTCTCTCCTCCTTTGCGACGCCCTCCCACACACGTAGACATAGAGCAACCCTTCCTACCATTGCTCTTCGCAGCTCCTCAAGCCCTCTTGCTCTATGTGTACAAAGTGCACACACCTGAAACCTGGGGATGAGAAGACGCATTGCGAAAGTGTGGATCTCTGTTATACTCGTACTTTGGTTTATTTATGAATCATCCTCGCTATGGGTGCCGCATGTACTCGTTTTGTGCATTCGTTATTTTCTCTGACTGTGGTTTTGGTTTTTTGTTGTTGTATTTAAATGTAGAATTCAATAGGGTGCCTTTTTTAGTGATATTTATTTGTGAATTAATTCAAGAGTGATTGGAGAAAACGTTTTGAAAATTGTAGTTTTTCCCACTAGTGTGCAGAAAATATGTTATTATTTTACACCTGAAAAACGCTCCTTTTGTTACATCCTGTGAGCACGTAGTGGGTGCCTTTTCGTGGATGTGTTCAAGCATTTGCACTATTAATTGATTAATTGAAATGAGTTATGTCACATTGTGACGATAAGTTAACATATTTCAAAAAGTGCTGTTTTTTAGACGCAATAGGACGACAAATCTCAGAAAAGATCAATGCGTTTTTGAGAACGGTTCCATACCAAGTTTTTTTTTTACTAATTCAAGCGCGATTTGTGACTCAGTTTGAACAGTTTTCTAGCTTAAACAGCGCTGAAAGTAGCCAAATCGTAAAATTTTCGATCCACCATAAAATCGTCATAAAATGATGGCATATTCAAATCCCAAGTAGTGCTTAAATTAGTGAGTAAACGCGATATCAAATCTATCTCAAAATAACTTAGAAATTTTTTAAAGATATTTCATCTTAAAACATCTAGAAAATGGTACTTTTTGGACATGATTGTTTTTATGCAGGTACACACCCTGTATTTCTTTTTACCCATAACTGTAAAATACCCGTTGGCCGACCGCTAGGCCAGCGCGATGGCAGCCTTTTCATACTGGAAGAGCTATGCGGCTCTGAAGGTTGAAGACGATGGTAGGGTAAGTTATTCTTGCCGTGACGCAGTCCAAACGACGGTACCTGATGAGTGGGGCATTTTTATCAGGTCAGTATACTCTTATCGATGCGTTTCGAAATGATCCATTTTTTTTCTCGTATGAGAGGGTTTCGCATTCCCGGACCTTCACGGGTCTTCGATCCCGTTGCAGAGAAGGGATGCGCCCTCTGAACCTTGTCGGAGTGGTTTTGCTCATTAGTTTTTTTCCTGACTCCCTAGCCCTCAGGCCAGCTAACCGTACAGAATTCGTGAAAAATAGTATGCTTAGCACGTCCGTATACCTTTTTTCGCCTCATGTAGTTGCCAAGCACTCGTGCGGAAAAGTGATAATTTATCTAGTAGTTGCATAACATACTGTTTTGATACTGTTGCGAAGAACACTTAGAGAAATACACAGTACAGTCAACTTTAAAGTGACAAGTATCAATTTTTAGTCACTGCAACTACTTCTCACCGTTACGATAACTATGAAAACAGTTATGGTAACTATTTGATAGTTGTGGCAACTATAAAAAACACTTGTACGAATGAAAAATAAATAGTTGAGTGGAGCAGGGTTTTTGAAAAAGATTGTAAGGTTTGTTGCATTGGATTGGCGAACCCCGTGCGGAAAAGTGACAATTTACATACTAGTTGCACAATGTACTATTTTAAATTAAGTAGACAAAAACTGTGTCTTCATGCCTGCAGGATTGTGAAAACTAAGCAAAGAATATCACTTTCACCACGGACGCCAGGGATGAAAAACGGATTATTTTTGCATGCGTCACAAAAAAAAAGTATAATTTTCATTTCAAAACAGTGACAAAAGATTTCAATGATTCAAAAATAATTCGCCTTTCCGTATGCCAAAGCAGATTTAATCATTTTGGTTTTCATTGAGATTTCAACATACATCAGAATTTATCTCAGTGGTAAAGTCAACTTTTAACTTTGTATACACGGAATGCTGGTTAAATTTTGAACCCATAGACAATTCTATTCTACTGGGAGTGGTTAAATCGCTGGAATTTTAATATAATTAGAAATTACCGTTTTGATAGAAAGCAACGTAGCTGGAAGGTTGAGTTTACGAAACTGAACTAAAAAAGTGAACAATTCGTGCTATTCGTGCACGATTGTCATACCGCTTTTTCCGAATTCATAGCACAGTTCATTGCACATTATTGAAGCGTGAATCACGAAAAATATCTCGATTATTTTCGAATATCGATTTACGAGCTCGCTGCGCGGAATCTTCGCTAGGAGCTGCAAACAAAATGTTTGCGTGTCCTGCCATAAATTGAATGAAAAATCAATCGAGTAAATTGAATATAAACTCAAAAATGTTCGTCTGAGCAACGAAATATGCTTCGATAAAGGACCTTTTGCAAACCATGCATGGGCGAACATATGCTGGAATACACAGAGGAACAGGTAATATTTACTCTGCTATGCATGGATTTTTATATGATGTATGTCACTATTCGTTGTAACAATATATAAATTTACATGCTCGCATGCTCATCTTTTTCTCAGATGCTACGAAAAATGACGATGACGAATATTGTAAATAATCGCTACCTCTGCAAAATTATTTTACCAACATAAAACAATACTATTGTAAAAAAAAAAAGAAATACCTGACATAATTATACAACAAAAGTATGCATTTTTAATCATCACGAAAAAAATTACTGTTCTCCGTAGTCGAATGTTCAAATTGGAACGAAATAGTACTTTCTAATTTCATATTCAGGAACATGGAGCTATGATCAGATTTTTCTATTGAATTTATGTTTTAATGCTAAAACCTTCGTGCAAATAATCTTCGTACGAGGTCGCCAGTATATTCAACTTTTCGAGCAGTGTGCAGAAAAAAACCCGCGCTCCACGATTAAAAATCCGCCTTTCGGCGGCGGCTGAACTACTGAATTCGTTCAAAAGAGAGTATTATCATTTTTATTTCAATCCATACGTGAATAAAATTCTGGATGTTGAAAGTTCATGCGTTCCATGAAAAGCATTGAAATTATATTTAAATAAAGTATACGTCGGCATTTTTTTTCAAATGAATAGATTGCGTCGGCCAATTGCTTTCATTTTAATGAGCATTCGTGTTTCGGATTCTAGTCTGCTCAGCTGTCTGACGGGAAATGTTTTCAGAGCCGAACGACGTTGTAAAAGTTTAGCATTTTCTATGTTATGCGAGGGTGGTCAAATAACGGGAACGTTACATTCGTTCCCCGCTTGAATGTAATAGTATAAGCGACGCCCTTTTCAATTAAGGCTTCATGTTCGTGATAGAGTCAGGGGGTTGTACCCACAATTTGAATTTAATAGCCGGGCCAAGGTGGTCGGATCGGGAATTGAAGAGGGAAAGAAGGGCGATGCGCGATACGAACGAAAATACGATACGTCATCGCTTCCACGACATTTATAGCGCTTACCCCTTTCCCCCTCTCATGTTCTGCCTTCGCTCGCCCTCGGCGTTTTCGGGATTTTTCGAGTGGCAACACCGTGAAGTGAAATCGAGGCTTTTCTGTTCCCATTTCCATAAAGCGATTCGGGATCGCTTCGAGGCTTTGCCCTGTCGAGGCAATCGAAAACGCCGTTTCCTTGCGAGCTTTTTTTGCATTGTATTGTATCGAATAAAGGATACATGACGATTCAAACACTTGTGAACGATTCTCTGGAAATTTTTTATTACTGCGTCTACGTTTTTTTTGCCCATTGAACACTTGACGTTATTGAATAACGTAATCTATGTATTTTTATTCGCGAACAGCAAAGCTGCTGCAAAAAATATTATTTCAACCTCTGTAGTAGTGCACGATATTCCCACCAGGTGACGTACGATTTAATTTCGAAACATGGGACAGTCAAGGCATGAAAGAAAAAGACAAAAAGAAAAAGTAATAAGGCTTTGTCTACTAGAAACGAGCTTTGCACGCTTCCTGGCACACTCTCGCATTCTGGGAAGTCGACCAGTGCTGCCTTTAATCAAACGCAACGGAAAAAAGCTGAGTACAAGGCAGTATATATGCGTATATACGTGTAAAAAAGGTGAGGTAAGGTATAATGTATTCGTAGCAGAGTTACTAAAAGGGAATGTGAAAAATGAAGGAGATACGGTTGCATCGAGGAAGTTATGCTGAAATTTATTATGTTACATAATATTATGAGAAACGAAAGACCTATGAAAATTACTCGCTACTCGGAAACGCAATTTGACATTCGAATTGTAAAAAAATCGGGTTCGTTGCTGCAACTAATTGGTCTTTGTACTTTAGTTTGCAGCAAACATGGACTCCGAATTCATCTCTTTTCTGCGAGCACTCATTGCATTTTTTTGTGTTTTTTTTTAAATTTCATTGTCCTAATTGTGAGTGTGTTACATTCCTGGAAATTTAAATTATGCGCTTGTGAATTATAAAAACCGTTATTATACACAGAGATGTGTATATTAAAATGTTTTCATTTTTACCAGGAATGTTTTGTTCAAAGTTTCCCACAAGGAATCTCTGTTAATTTTACAAAACATAGATTAAGGTTTGATTTTTTAATTTCACGAAATATTTTGAGTTCTTGAAAAAAGTGTTATTTTTTTTACACTCTATTTTATAAAGTCTTCCAACAAAGAATTATAATTTTCCAAATCTCTTAATGTCATTTCCAATTGAACACAGACAACGAAGAACACCAAAAAAATTATCAGATTTATTCGTTTTCGAATTATTAAGTGCTGACCACAAGTTGTTAATCGATCCTGTGACGTCTAAACTAAACCCAGACATTTAAGAAGCACCCCTAGAAATAAAGGTCTTTTCTATTTACTGAGTTGCAGGTTACATTAGAACTCGCACATAGCAATAAACTGCGAACTTTGTATAAGCTGCAAGTAAATTTTGAGTTTTCTATAAGAAATCATCTTGATACATTTTATATACCTCGGCCGATAACTTCCAACCTTTAGGTACGTGAATTATAGAAGTAATACATATTCTCGTCTGTACACGGAAAAAGAAAAGTAGTTGGGAGAACCGTCTCCAGCATATGTTGCATATTAGTTGCAGCAACTAACTCGATCTGTGAACGAGTATTCGCGAGTGGTTATGGATAAATAGTACGTAGGACGAACGAATTGGTTCCTGTAACCAATCGCAGGGTTGTTGTTACTAACGGCCTTTAGATAGCGCAACCAACCAGCGGTTCGCATGACCAACGCATAGTTTCGACCGCCAATGACTACTTTGTATGGCGAAGGAGTAGTTGTTATAATGATAATGAGTAGTTGACGGTGTATCAACTCTTTCGAGTGGTTGTCAGAACGCATTTATTGGTTTTTCCAACTACTTTTTTTAAACGTTTACACTGTCAAAAATCCACGGTGTCAAACGATGTTGACGTGGACTTTTCCTTGGTATTACCCATTATAGCGTTAATAGGAACACTTTTTACGGTGTAAAATTAACACGAGCGGTTTCGTTATAGTATATTACGATACGAGTGCGATGAAACTTTTTCTGACGAGGGTGAGGTGCAATCAAACGAGTTGAGTAAAAGTTTATCGCACGAGTTTCGTATACAATTTTATTTCGCTAGTGCGAGAAGTGCGATTTCTTGCATGGGAAGCGTGTGAGAAGTAACAGCACAGACAATTTCGCAATTTTCTGAATAGAAAAAAAAATAAAGATAAAATACTCGTTGAAAAATTTATTGACCGTAAAAAAAATGCTTCTAACACCCTATAGACACCGACTCGGTGTTGTTTTTAACAACGGATTTATAACAGTGTAGGCCTGAATCGTAGTTTTCTAATATAACTTTCAATTACTAAATAATTTCGGGGGAGAATCGCAAACTTTTCTCTTCGTGTACAATTGAAATGATTTAGTTGTAAGTAGTATCACATTCCCAGCTAATAACGAAAAAATATTCTTTACCCTCAAATAAAAATGTCTTTCATCCAAATGAACAGAATTCTAATATTCTATTTGAATAAAAACTAATAAATCGTTTCTGCGGATTTAATACAGACCGCACATCGTCTGTAGCCTTGAAGATTGAGAGAATGGACGCGAGGGTCGTTTACGTCGATATTTCCTGCGCAGTCCTCGCTATATGTTTCCTCTGACTTGGCGTTTGATATCCTCTGCCGTTTTGAGGTCTGACTTGTGATGGCCAGGAATCTATTCATGCACATGCACTAGGAGTTCGGGTCAAAGTTGTTTAAATCTTTGACGAGTTATCGGCAGTGGCAGTGCTAGCGTTGAGGCCTGCAAAACCCAACAGTACCGCATGGCTGTGACATCCAAGTGTATTTAAATATTGGATATATAGCCAATGCCGCGCGTATTGGGAAATCGTACGTTGGGTCGGGAAAATACATTGCACCGAGATATCAATGTGGGCTTTATACACTGAACTGTAGGGACATGACATTCTTTTCAAGAAATACATATTCGGATGAGTGCTACTATCTGCCTGTACAAACTGACTTATAGCCGTATCTATCGTATTGATGGACAAAAACAAGGAAAAAAATAAAAGCAGAGAGTGGTTTGAAAAGGTCGATTTCCGTACTTCTCCAGCCGTGGGCGCTCTAAAAGCAAATTTAATGAAGACGTATTATGGGGGAGATATTCGGACTGATGTTCCATGCATTATTGAACGCAGCCGTTATTCGAGCGGCAATTGTGGCATGCTGCTAAATTATTCTCGTAATATTTCTGCAATCTGCCTTGAGCTTTATATTTCATCTCCAATATAGTCAAACGACTATATCAAACGGCATCCAATCAAATAGTCTTAAAAAACTTTAAGACTATTTGATTGGATGTTCATAAGCATTCGCAATCTGAGTGAGTTAGGAAAAATAGTGGATGCAGAGTTTGAAAGCATTTCTTACGGAATCGCACAGAGAAAACGATTTTGCTACGCCAAGAAATCTTGTAATGAAACAGTGACGACATTGCGTTATTCGCTGGCGTAACAAATTTTTTTGCCGGTCCAACAAATCGTTTTCATAATGGAACGAATTTTCCCGCTGGCTCAACAATTGTTTCGCTAGAACTGAAACAATTGTGAATTTTGTTTTGTTTTTTTTTCCTGCCACGGTTCGTGGCAGGATTTTTTTCACCATTGTTCCAGTTCAAAATTCGTTGATTGTGACTGTTTGATGAATTCATCTGATTTATTAAGCCCATAAAATCGTTATTTGTAATAAGATTGTTGTCCAACAAATGGTTTTGGTTGTACAAGTAACTGTTTTGCTTGGTCAATGAATTGTTTTGCTGATCCAAGTAACTGTTTTGCTTGATTAACAAATTCCTTTGCTAGGCTAGCACATAATACAATGTTATCACAGCTTGAGTAAAACGTTTGTTGGCTCAACAGAACCGTTTTTTCGGTGTTCTGGATTTTAGCGAATTGGTTTTGTTCTGACGTTTTAGATTGTAATGTATTTCCACATTTAACAAGCGAATCATGTTAAATGCATCTGGAGCCGTTTTGTGTGAACTTTTCTGATTCTGAGACAAGAATCCGCTGAAAGAAACTGAAGAGGCAGCTGGGCATATCAAATGTCTTTGCAAACAGTAAAGATTGTTGAACAGAAATGTTCCCCTGAAGGAAGCTCATATTCAGCGTGGAGAATAGTGGTAAATATTCAACAACACCTGGGAAAAGTTAAACGGAAGCTTCGTTACAGCCATCAGTACCATTGTCGCCTATCATTGATATATAACGGACATTTTTTTTTCCATTTCTCTTGTCAAACGAACGCGCTATTTGCATAGTGCGGAGCGTTTCCATCGCTTGGAAAGTGTGACGACAGCTAGTATCTACGTTAAATAGAGGTAAAAAATTCGAGCTGAATCACGACGAACAAAAATCGGGTGAGCGGTACGAATGACAATCAAAAGTTCCCCGCCGACAGAAAGTCAATTGGATGGAAAAGGAACAAAAGCCGGGAATAAAATAAATTTCTCGTTACTACAAGTCACTTTTTTCAATTTAAATTTAACAATTGTCATTTGGTATCGATTCGCCCGTGAAGGTTGAACTGATTCGAGGCAACCCCACTACTCAGAATAGAAAGAACAAAGGAGAAAGAAAAACAGAACAATTCGTGCGGAATAAAAGTGTAACTGGCGGGTGGGTTGGGAAAAAGGAGAGGGAGGTGAGAGGTACTGTAAAAAATTACAAGCAAATTCCATCGGCAGAGAAACGGCAGTGATTTTGCAGCGCGTGCACCAGACACACGGGAATCCCGAGACATCGCGTTCCTCTTTCACTACGTGTTTCACTATTTCTCTTGCTCCTCTGTCGGCGGCTTTCCTTTTGCCCTTCCACCGTTTCCATTTCTCTTTCACTCGTACTTTCCATTCACGTACCCTTTACAGCAACGAAAAATCCCTCGCTGTCAAAGCAACTCGGAGAAAAATAACGATTTATCACGGTAGAGAGCGGAACCTAACGCGAAAAGGCATTTCGCTAGCTGGCTATGCGCTCCGTTATATCCATAGAAGGATTTCGGCACTATGGCAAGCGACATCGACCAACGAAAGAACGAGAGGGAAAGCGAGGGACGAGTTTTACATATTTTGTTGATCCTCTCTGTATACGATCTACACTTTTCACTGCTACAACCCTCTCGCCTTGGCTCCCGTAATGCTTCTCATGTCCCATCGGAAAATCCATTTGCCTGCACAACAAAGTTCTCGACGCTGGACTATGGATTCTCTGAAGCATCTTACGAATATTTCCATTTACCAGCAGGGTGAAGAAATAATAAATTGCACGATGGAGAATTTCTATGGAATCAAACGACCATCAAATAATTACCGAGGGACATCATCAGCAAGCATCCATTGAAGCATCTTACGAAGATTTCCATTTACCAGCAAGGTGAAGAAATAATAAATTGCATGATGGAGAATTTTAATGGAATCAAACGACCATCGAACTACGTGGAACATCAGAAGTAAACATCCATTTGGCATTGGTGGGCAGATTTAAGAAACTATAGTCAAGTATAGTGGATAAATATTTTAAAGGTAAGTTAATCATGGTAGATGAAACTTTTAGAAGAAAGTTGATTATAGTAGCGTAAAAGTCTCATAAAAGAATTGATAGATGTCAGGTTTCTTAATTACTTAAAAATTTTCATTAACCCAGTTTGAATTTTTAATTAACTTTATTCATTATTAATGCCGTTAGCTTTCACGTAAGACGTAGGGTTTCGAAAGCACATTTCTCTGACAGCACAATAGAATAATTAGAATCATATAATCCCATTAACGTATTATAGACGTACTAAAACTGTCTCTGCGACGAGCGCCCAGCAAAAACCGCCTCGCCTCTTAAGGCTGAATGTGAGTACGATGAGAAAAACGTTGACTAGTAAGAAAATCATTGTTCGGATCTGTTTGCAACCGCCAGGGACAAGCTTATAATGATTATTCTCATCACCTTCTGCTAATGTCCCACCGAAAAATCCGTTTGCCTGCACATCAGAGTTCTCAACCCTCAGCTATGGGATCGCTAAAGCATTTTACAAAGATTTCCATTTACCGGAGAGATGACAAAATGATAAATTGCACGACGAAGAAATTTAGTGAAATCAAATGACCATCAAATAATTACAAAGAGCGATCATCAGCAATGGTCCATTTGCAATTAGTACGAAGAATAAAAAATAAAAACTGTATTTAATTACAGTAGATAAATGTTTCAAAAGGAAGTTAATTATAGGAGCATAAATTAATTGTCAGAATTTTTAATTACATAAAGTTAATAAATGTCAGAATTTTTTGCGATTTCTCGGTGTGTGACATTCTCTGAGTTGTACCATATTCGTGATTGTGTCCAATTTTCGTTTACATAGAAATGTTCATTATCCCACTTTTTATTTTTAATTAACTTTATTCATTATTAATGCTGGTAGCTTTTATGTGAGACACAGGGTTTCCAAGAGTCACTTTTCTGACAGCACAACAGAATAATAAAAATTATGAAATCTCATTGACGTACCGTGACGTAAAAAAACTGGCTATGCAGGAAACTCCCGGCAAAATATGCTTCGTAATTTAAAGCGTTAGTACGACGAGAAAAACGTTGACTAAGTGATGAGAAAATCATTACTCGGCTTTGTTTACAACGGCTAGGGACAAGCTTTTAATGATTTGTCTCATAACATTCATCCTGTAATGTCTCATCGAAAAATCCATTTGCCTGCACAACAAAGTTCTCAACGCTCATCTATAAAATCTCAAAAGCATCTTACAAAGTTTACGATTTACCGGAAAGGTGCAGAAATAATAAATTTGACGATGAAAAATTTCAGTGAAATCGGACGCCCATAAAATAATTACCATCGTTCACTATTAGCAACGATCTATTTGTAATTAGTGCGCGCGTTAAAAAAACTGTCGTTAATTACAGTAGATAGATGCTTGAAAAGGAAATTAATTATAGTAGCGTAGAAGTCTCATAAGATAATGAATAGACGCCAGGATTTCCGAGATTTCTCAGAGTATGACGTTCTGTGACTTGTACTTGGCATTCGTGATTGTGTTTCATTCTTAATTACTTAGAAATTTTCATTAGGTTATCTTAAATTTTCAATTAACTCTATTTATTATTTATGCTAGGAGATTTTATGAAAGACGCATGTTTTCGGAGAGCCATTTTTCCGACAGTAGAACAGAATAATTAAAAACATAAAATCCCATTGACGTACAGCACTCGTAAAAAAAAACTGGCTTCGCGGTAAGTCGCCAGCAAAAAGTGTCTTGTAGCTTAACGCGCAAGTACGGCGAAAAGAACGTAGAATAATAAAAAAAATCATTGTTTGGCTTGAGTCGCAAAAATGTAGCGTGTCATGTAATGATACAAATACCGTCACAAGACTTAGATAACCTGAAAACATGGAAATCACATAGACCAAAGGGTCCAGTGAACACTCCCCAGCAGATTCCAAACTTGAGCAACAAGTACATTACCGCACTATATAGACAATGAAGTTATAAACAAACACTAGAAATAAATGACAAAAGAATTTATTGAAGATGACAATACGTCGTTTCTACAGAACCCGATTCTACACACCACCAACTCTACACAACGTCAATTCTACACACGCTTTGATGCAAACAATCAGCAACTGTCACAATGTTCAACTGTACACATCACCAACTCGATACATGCCTGAATTGGACGCAACCTCATCTTAACACAGACGGAAACTCTGAACACAAAAATTATCACGAGCTGAATCCACGACGTCCATATTCTACATCGGCACAACTGTCGCGACCTTAATTCACAATGAATATTGGGAAGTGCTTCGGCGAATGACGGCTTCTGGATGATTTGTGTATTTTACGTTTCGCCCTGATCAGGGCCTCTTCAGAAAATTTTTATTTCTCGGTGTTGAGTTTGTGACCTCATTTATGTTTTAAATTTGTTGGTAGGCAAATTGTTGTCTTTTAAATAAAAGTCATTTGGAGTTGATGACTGGGCTCTCCGGTTTTGTAGGTTAGGTCTGTAATTATTGTGCTTTGTTATTTGTTAATATTGATGTTTACGTCATTATGTTTTGTCACATTTTCGATCGAAAATGTGACCTCAAAAGTACTGGACTCTCCGGTCTTACAGTAATTAGAAATAACAAAACATAATGACGTAAACATCAATATTAACAAATAACAAAGCACAATAATTACAGACCTAACCTACAAAACCGGAGAGCCCAGTCATCAACTCCAAATGACTTTTATTTAAAAGACAACAATTTGCCTACCAACAAATTTAAAACATAAATGAGGTCACAAACTCAACACCGAGAAATAAAAATTTTCTGAAGAGGCCCTGATCAGGGCGAAACGTAAAATACACAAATCATCCAGAAGCCGTCATTCGCCGAAGCACTTCCCAATATTCATCCCATAAACGGCTAATTACAACTCCAAACTAATCTTAATTCACAATGTCTATACTTCATACAAGTAATACTGTACACAGGCTAAACCGTCGTGAGCAAAATTCGCAACGGCGGTATTCAGCACAGGTACAGTTGTCACAAGCTAAAATCACGACGACAATACTCTACACAGCCCTGATTCTACACAGGCCAAATTGAGCCAAATCCAACGCAGTCTCGATTCAACACATCCTCGATTTTACACCGGCATCTGTGATGTGAGGCGGTACCCGTGTAGAATTAGGGATATGTTAAATCAGAACTGCGATCGATTTTGGCTCGTAAATGTTATTCCTGTGTAGGGTATTGCCGCTGTGATTTTAGTTTGTAACAACTGTGCGTTTGTTGAATAATAGTTGTGAACTTAGCTCGTGATAATGTTTCTATTGAGACTTACTGTGTAGAGATGGGGTTGTGTCGAATTCAGGCATGTGCCGAGTTGGTGACGTGTACAGTTGAGCATTGTGACAGTTACTAATGTGTTGAATCCAGGCGTATGTAATGACCAACCGGAGAGTTTTGGGAACTATTGGCATTGCGGATGGACTGACGAAGTATCGAAGAGGGAAAATATATGGTGATCACTGGGAATCGAACCCGGATCATTCAGGTACTGGGTAAGAGCGCTAACCACTGCGCTAATGACACGTATACGTTCCTTTCATTCGAATAGTCTTCTTATATGCAACGTAGGGCCGTCACACGTGTGTCGAATTCGTAGTGTAGAGTCGGCGATGTGTAGAATCGGGTTCCATAGAAACGACGTATTACTATTGAAGAGGACCAAGACCAGAAGAAGAATAGTAATTCTGATAAAAGCGAACTGACCACCATCTTGGTATATATTATTCAGCTACAGCACCTACAACATTTTGTTTGTAACGTCCTGAGACAAGCTTATAGTGATTTTCCTCGTAATATATGGCTTTCATGCACATGTTTCTTAATCAATTATTAATAATCACGAAAGAGACGTATAATTCTGGACGTACAGCTTTTCGATGAAGCTGTTCAAAGTAATAGCTACAGTGAAAATACGTAAAACACTGTTCTACGGTTGCTATAATCCAACCCAGATTACATGCTAATTATGTTTCCAACATACCCACAGAGAACGAAACGACCGAGCCACAAAAAAAAAGGTTAAAAAGGAGATAAAAGTCGGATTCCTTTATCTGACCACAACGGTGAAAGCGGTGCTTTCATCAGGTTCAACAATAACCTATTATCCACGGTGGGTTTTGGACCCAAGCAGAGCCGCCAGGTCAGTGTCATACGCCAATGAGCTGTGCCGTTAATGAGTATCCGGCTGGGAGCCGGGAATGTACAGAGCCTTGCAAACCTCCGGAATAGAATGACGTAATTAATTAGTGGAATTAGTCGTTACCGGTGGGCGATGGGGGTCAGGTGACCGTGGCAACGAGCATTTCAGTGAATTTTCAATGCGATAAAAGCGCGAATTCACTGGACACAACAGTACATACAATAAAAGAAAACAGAGCTAGATAAAATAAAGAGGCACGACAATGACATTACACAATGATGTCGGAAAGTAGAAAATCGTTATCTCCTCGTTCTATTAGACCATTCACGCGACGGGAGAAAAATGGCAGGGGAAGGAGAAAATCCGTTGATAAATTTTGGCTACCCAACTTCGGAAGCTTTATGGACGCCGCAAACAAAACTCACACGGAGACCAGGTGTTTGACTGGTGGAATTATAGTGTGTACCCATTGGCTGGTGAAATTTGATTGGGGGCCATTCGACAATTCTGATGGAGGGGACTTCGCAAAATGGATAGTGTGATAACATGCTGCGTTTTGCGTAACCTACCACCGTAAAAGACCGTATTTCCTTTAAATATTTTTTTACTTCATTACGGTGTGAAAAGTAAGGTTTTTCGTGCGCCTAGCGCGCGCAATTGAAATTCCTTCTGGGTATGGTTTCAATTGCACGGAAAAAAAAAATTTTACTGCCTTAACCAGAAAATGAGTTTACAGAACCAATCGATCATTCTATTCCCCTTAAAACTCAAGGGGTCGTACCAATGGTTCGCATTTTAGTGCCAACCATTCGAGTGGCAATGTCGGCGATTCAAATGAAAGGCAATTCGACCAACCATTAATAACGATTAAACGACGAGAAATATCGAACAGAAAAAAAGGATTATGCGCTGATAACGAGGAACATACATAGCTTCTAGCGTAGTTAAAAAACCAACTACGATAATTGTAGTGCCAACGATTCGAGTAGTAATGTCGACGTTCAAATGGAAGGCCCAATCATTAATAATCATCAAATGACGCGAAATATCGAACAGAAAAAAAGGATTATACTCTGATAACGAGGAAAATACAAAGCCCGTAGCATAGTCGAAAGTATAGTCACTAGGAACTCATCACACTTGTTTAGTCGACTAAAGCCTAAAATTGGCACACTACACAAAATCGAAATAAAAGTAGAATTTTTTATCATCATTTTTACCCTAACCATTAGATTGGTTAGGCTAACGAATCTTGCAAAAAGTAATCGTGAATAGTTGGGATGACTAGTCGATATGGTTGGGGTAAGTAATTTTTAAGGTGTTTCGTACAGCAAGTTAAATACATAGTTGTTACAATCAGACAATTCTGTCCGTGTCTTTCACCGGCCTTTTTAATTTCCCATCACTGCTTACCTGCCTTTCACTGACTTACATAGAAATACGAGTTTACACCGAACGGTTAGTGTAATTCTGATTCTACAATTAACTAAGTAGAATTCGTAAGAACGGTAAGATCCTAGAGGAGTCCTTTTCTCGTAGACAGAGTTGCAAGAAACCTTTTAGTCCCAGGACAGTTGCTTATTGTTCAACTTCAAGTCGCAATCTGTGGAATTAAACGAAAACCAGTTTCCTTTTACTCTTTTACGAATACTGATTATCTACGTTAGTGAATTGAAGAACTACTACGGTTGTCCTGCACAATTTCTTTTGACGAAGGCTTGGAGCATCGTGACGACCGATGTAAGACTAAACGAATACTAAGCTTGAGGTTGTTGTTATAGAAAGAAAAGTCCTGCCAGTTTTTTTCAAAATTTTCCAGTACATAGATAAAAAGTCTCTGCACCGACTGTAAAAAGATTGACCGAAACGTTCGTTATCGAGAAATTGAACGTCAAAGTTTACGCAAATCATATTTTGCACATTTACACATTATACTGAACGATGTTTTCCGAATGTGCTGTGTCAGCCTTATGAAAAAAAGACACGAGATAGACGAAAGAACGGGCATCAAGATTTGATAAGGAATTCATTGGGTTATAAGTTATTTAACGAAGATATCACTAGGGTTGGGCGATGTTCTGCGATTAATTTAACAAGAATGATTTTTTTAACAGAAAATCGATTATCATTATCGTTGTATCCGTAGACCGATTTGTTTTAACGTGACATCAATGTTGATTTTTATTTTTCAAATCATTTTGATGCAGCGAAGGATATTGAGGCCGTCTGCATATTGATTGAAATAAAACATAAATATCATAGATCCTGCAGTTAAGATAGGGATGAACCACTGATTGTAATTTTTGAAACTGCCCAAAGATTTCCGTCTTTTAAAATATGACAATAATCGATGTTTCGAAGTCTATGAAATCTGTTTTTTGCGAGAACTTCTAATTCAGGAAGCGAGACATTTTCTGCATTTCCATTTACCTTTGCATACGGAGAAAAACAAGTAGTTGGGCCAACTCAGCTTTAATGAGTTCACCAGAAATAAGTTGCTACAACGATTTACTCGGTGCCTACAATAATCTCGAATAGGTGACGTGACAACAAAAAGTGAGTTGGTGCAACTCTCTAGTGAGTTCGCCCAACTAATCGGTAAGATCGCATAACCATTTTAAACCAACGCCACGAGCACTCGCAACTATTTTCGTGAAGTTTTGCTTCTTTATTAAACATCTACATTTTTTGGCAATGAATGCTATCGATTGACATTTTTTGCAAGAAATGATACTCATAGCCATTTCTTGCAAAAAAAAAATGCTGCTGATAGACATTTTTTGCAAAGACATGTTATCGATGGACATTTTTTTACAAAGAAATGCTATCGACAGACATGATTCCACAGTCATTTTAGAATGCCCTTTGTGACAGATGGAACCACCAACAGGCATCCCAGACTGAATAAATTATACGAACTGTATACCAATCCCTATTAATTTGATCAAGTAAAACGTCAAACCGCATTAATTTCATCGTCCATATGTCAATTCATTGCATTTTTGGAATAAATACGTACAATTTCTACCGATAGTCGGGTCAAATATGTTCTGTTTGGCAAGTGAGTTGTGTCAACTCACCGATGGATTGTACTCAACCATAATAGATAGTCACTGCAACCCAGCTTGTGCAACTAACTAGAAGTAGTTGTCTCAACTCACAAAATTCGAGGTTGGACGGACTTACGAAAAGTGCGTCTGCGCAACCACTTCTTGCGTGTACCCAACTACTTTTGTTTCGTCCGTTTCTCCAACCCAGCTTGTGCAACTAACTAGAAGTAGTTGTCTCAACTCACAAAATTCGAGGTTGTACGGACTTACGAAAAGTGCGTCCGCGCAACCACTTCTTGCGTGTACCCAACTACTTTTTTTTTCGTCCGTTTCTCCAACCCAGCTTGTGCAACTAACTAGAAGTAGTTGTCTCAACTCACAAAATTCGAGGTTGTACGGACTTACGAAAAGTGCATCCTCGCAACCACTTCTTGCGTGTACCTAACTACTTTTTTTTTCGTCCGTTTCTCCAACCCAGCTTGTGCAACTAACTAGAAGTAGTTGTCTCAACTCACAAAATTCGAAGTTGGACGGACTTACGAAAAGTGCGTCCGCGCAACCACTTCTTGCGTGTGCCCAACGACTTTTTTTTCTCCGTGGCAGTTTAGTGAGCGACTCAGAAACTCGAGGCCTTAGC
Source organism: Tromatobia lineatoria (assembly GCA_949699805.1). Lineage (NCBI taxonomy): Eukaryota > Metazoa > Arthropoda > Insecta > Hymenoptera > Ichneumonidae > Tromatobia > Tromatobia lineatoria. The sequence continues at coordinate 6,874,429 of OX453042.1, read as the reverse complement.
CTATGACAAAACAGGCATTAGAGGGTGAACAAGCTAACGAAGTGTTAATTATTTGCTGCCTGCCCGCCGATTGAAGTTGTAACCCCTTTTTCACTTAAAAAAAAGCACTCCTTTGTGCAGCTGAACGGAACTGACTGGGATACCTGACGGCGTTAATTAATTTGATTCAATGCCAATATAACGCTCGCTCGGGCGAACGAGAACTCACATGCGACGTTATCAGTCCGAGCTTGTGCTCGCTAGATCGATGTTGGTGGACTCGCGCTGCGCCGCTCATCGGCCCGTTCGTACCGAGCTCCTGCGGTTACTCTCGCACCGGTGCATTATGGCTGCTGGTCCCGCGTGGGGCACTACCCGCCGCGTACCGTATACACCAGTAGTAACGCTATGCAGTAGCCGATTGAATAATTAGCGATCGTATTTCCGACAGTTTCTCACACCAGTGATCAAACGCCACCACCCCCAGTTCACTGATGCTGTGGCTTTCAACGGCTCGGACCGCTTGTCCCTCTGGTCCCTCGTATCCACTCAAGCTACAAGTTCTCCTCGTTACGATTTTGCCATCGGTGGATACCAACCTCCGCTTGAGTCGTGCACCGTCGTCCATTAACGAATTTCTGTGTTAGCAACGTGTCAAAAGGGATTATCCTGTGTTCCAGTTTAGTATTCTAAGTGAGAGGCGAAAGTCCACGAAATACACCGAAAAAATACCGTGAACTTCACTGTGAGGTGACTGAAATTGCTTTAACTCGATGAAATAGCGGTTGAGGCAACCACACGACATTCAAAGTAACATAGGGAAGTGGGTTCCATTGCGTCAAGGCCTCTAATGTAATGGTGCGAGATTTTTGGCTTAGGTCACTGCGAAAACATTCGGGAAATTCATATATTGTATAGTCATTCGATGTGTTGAATTTTTACTAAGCACGTGTAGGAAATCCGATTTAATGTGTGGTAAAATTGAAGTTAACTTATATTGAAAACAATGAAAACACGACTTAATTAACGACATCAGAAGATTGTGCATCAATTTTTAAACACTGCGCACAAACTAATACAACTCTTGTAACCAATTTAGTAGAACTGTGTATCAATTTTACGTTATATTTGAGTTATCAATTTTCTATATCATTTTTTGTAAAAAATCTTCCCGCACTGTATAGTTTTTTTCCTCCATATTTTTGAAGAGTGTAGAATTGCGAAACAATTGTTCATACCAGAATGTCTGGTTTTTTCAGGAAAATCAGTTATATTCAAACCTGTATTAAATTAAGGCTTCATAGTTTTGTTTTTGTCGCAATGTGATTGCGACTCAGTAAATTATATTCTAACTAGTCACAGTTATTCGTTCTGTATGCAATTCTAGCAGATTTACAGTGGAAAAGACAATCATAAAACGTTCGCCTGGATCTAAGCCAATAGTAATGTAATATGTGAATAATTTTTCAACGCTAAGTGACATACGTTGTAATACGGGATGACAAAGTACATTGTGACAGAAAAGTGGAAGAAAAAAGTCTCGCTTTGATCAAAGAGATAAATGCCAGATTCTTAAAAAAAAAAAAAAAATTGACTAATCAGCATAAGCGAAAAAGAATAAATCGATAGATAGATAGAATATTTGATGAATCCTGGGATAAATCCCCTCAGGACCGACCGACACAAAGAAATAAGCTGAGCTTAGAAATGTAACGTAAAACGAAGAATGAAAATGAAATATTGAAAAATCATGCCAAAATGATGTTTTCGAATGCGAATATTTTTATAGTGTTATCGTTCAAATTTCGTATTTTTTCAGTTTCTTAAGCGAACTATAGCGTGTACCATTAGATGGACGCATGAATCTTAAAAATACAAAAAAACGACTTCGTTACGGTAACGGAAAAGATAGTTGGACCCAACCAAGTGACTTAGTGATCTGAGAGACAGACGATTACTTGATTAGATCAACTATTTCCAGGTGGTTTGCTCTGATCGTTGCTCGAACTAAATAGTTAGTTCGGCCAACTGCTATTTTAGCCCCAATTATCTTACTTAGTTAAATCACGAATCAAATTCATTGTGTGACCTATTTAAGTCAACTAAGTCGGAATGGTAAATGTGACTAATACCATCCATCGATCAAACCAGATGGTTGTTCGCAAAAAATTTGCACGCATCAAAAGGTTTCACGTGTACGTAACAAAAAACAGTTGTAACGTTATTTGAAAAAAAAAAGTGGCTAATGGGACTCTACTTTCCGCTAATGCATTTTTCAGTATCAAATGCGCCGTGAACTTGCGCTTGGACAAAACATTTGCTTAGACGAAACCCGAAATTCTTGAATGGACCTGTCAAACAGTATTTGCCCTAACCGCATATGTGGTAAAGCCAATTCGATTATTACCAATGGTTACTCGAATTACACGTGTTTACAATAAACAAAGTTATTCGCTCCGATCAACCTCACAGAAATAGTCTCACAAGCCATGGACTTTTGAGGCAGCCAAGGGGGAGTAATTTTTTTCGAAGGTCCTTAAAACATGATTATGGACAAATGTATAAAACCGAAACAGCCGTTTGACGCTATTGGTGGGTCCATTCATTAAAAATCCTTCGGAGCCATTCTGCAAGGCGGAAATTATGTTAGGTGTTCGTCTGCGCTTAGAGAGAAAAGTGTTGTTATAATAAAACAAAAACCTTTTCAATTGACTCGTTTCCCTTGAAAGAATGCAATCCCCAAGTTTAATCGTATGAAATATACAGTTGACTAAATTCGTCTTTGATATGATGGTATATGATGTTGAGCGAACCACGATGTTTGCTGCATTGACGAAATGTGGAGTGGAAGTAAATATTTATGAGTAAACAGCCGAAGTCTTGGAAAATATTAAAAGAATCACAGGTTTTATGTCCATAAGCAGTACATTGCTTTGAAATTGCTTTCTTAGATAAATGGTAAATGGTCATAGAAGAATTGATTTTCATACTTGACAGAACTTAAGTCCACATTAATCTAATAAAATGATAAGAATATAAATTAAATAAAAATGATGTGACTTACACCTCACATTAATCTAATAAAATAGGTGCAAGTGCACATCATTTTTATTTAATTAATATTCTTATTTCTTAATTTTTATATGGTCATGATATTTGGTCTGCGTTTTTAAGTTTTCTACTTATCAAAAGTGTATAATTCACTCAGCCAAAATACTGCGTAGCTTAAGTAAATATCAACGACATTTCAGTTAAACGGTTTGTGTATGTTGCAATACTAAATAAAGCAGTTCCATCGACTACACAAGATTTTGGTTTTAAGAAACCGCGACATCCTATTGGTGGGATTACGACAACCTCCTCATTTGATTCACAGTATCAATTTTCATGCAAAGATCGAATCAACCAAAATCGTTATATGTTTATTTCTTTTCCAGAGAAAATAACATTAATATCTTAGCGCGTCTGAACGCAGTCAATGTGTTGAAAAAAATTTACAGCACTTTACTGCAAACGGACCGATCTTATTTCATGCCTGATTGGTCTTTTTATGGTCAGGGTCACGCACCAAAGAAAAAAAAATACCTCGACCGTATTTCATGCTTGATGGCGTATAATAATTTTAAAATATAAGAAAAAAATTTCGGGTAATTGTTATAAATGCTTATAACATTCTATCCTGTTGAAATTTGTAGAAAACGATGAAAGTCTGAAAAGACATTATTTTTGAAATATGGTTGATGTTTTTTTCTTTCAATACATTCCGTAGGTTAATCCAGAAATATTCATTATTTCAAAATTATAGGCTGCGTCAATATGAGACTAGACCGCCATGAGTGCCGGTAAACAAAAAGTATTTCCCTATTGCAAATATGTGTCTTAAAGGGCAGGAGTGTATAACCAAACTGTAAAACGACCGATTCGATATAAGTCTGAAATGTCCGGTTTTCGGAAAGATGGGTTACTGCATTTTTTGCACATAAAGCAGCGGTGACATAAGCGGTGAAACGACTTGCAAAGAACATTGTTTCCTGGTTGGTTCATCTCTGAGTAACTTGGCTGTAATTTTGTATTTGTTCATTCATTGTATGAATAAATAAATGTGATCATTATTTTTTTTCTTTAGATTATTACTAAATGAATTAATACAAAAATGGAAAGAAATTGGAAAATATTGATATAACAATTTGAAAAATTTACGACAATTTCCTAGAAAATGCTAGGAAAATTGAAGTCTCTGAAAACTCTGGAATAACTGCAATTTGTCGTCATTCTTACCTGAAGAAATCCACCGGAACACGTTGTGGCGTTCAGCAAAACGCCGACTTTGAATTTCTTGAAACGCACTCTGAGTATCCAGTCACGTGGTGTACCACGGAAAGCTCGAAATCGATACCAACACGTTAACGGCTTGCCCCATGTTGCAGGACTCACCGACGGACTCGATACATCCTCGTATATGTCTACAGTTTTGTTGCAATGATCACGTTCCGCTAGAATCAAAATGAGAGACCAAGAAATTGACATGATGTCTTCGCAAAATTGTAGCTAAATGGGTAAGGAATTTCTTATATACCCTTAATACATAAACAATTATGTATTGACTATGTATTTATGCACTGTCAATACATGAATTAATGTTATCGATGACGAACTCGACGACGTAAAGTAAAGCAATACATTCTGTCGTAAATTCCGAATTACTTAAGTTTCAAACGTGCAGTAAGATCGAATAAGATGAATAATATTTTGAGCTTGCGGTCTGCAGAAAAATAGATAAAATAGATGTTAATTATTAGTGGGTGTCACGAATCATTTAGAATTATCAATAAAAAGTACAAGGTCCTTATTGTGTTTTAATTACAGAATAAGGAATTAGAAGATCATATCTATATGAAGAAAAATGAATTTGGTGATATATCAAGAATTTTATTGGCTCCACTTAACGGGTCGCTTAATAGACAGACAAAACAAAGCATGTTTTGGTATAATTACATAATCCTTACTGTAGCAGCACTTTCTTCGTGACAAGACTTAAAATATCTCTATTTTTAAAGGAGCAGAGTCACCTAAAAAAAGTGATAAGAAAAGCGTTTTGAAGATGATACTCCTCTTTTTGAAAATCATACATCTAAACCTCATTAAGTACATACTAATCATTCTAATTTTGCCATTTTTGCGGCGACACACAGTGTATCAAAATTATGTGAGGTAAGGAAGAAAATGTGTAACTTGTCACAGCTTTCAAAGAGTCGTGCGAAAAAGTCGCTTTTTTGTACACGTGCCCAAGAAGTGTGCGACACGAAGAGGGCAAACCATTGCTTATGTGGAGATTGTTTTCTCGCGCCTAACGAGAAAATGGCACTTTTGCTATGCGCTACGTGTTAGCGTATTTTTTTTCTTAATTCATGTAACAGATTCTACAATTTTTTCAAAAGCTTCAGAACAATACGAAAGAAATATAATTCCTGATAAAGTATCAGCTACCACAGTGAATCAGACATTAAACCTTGTAAAATCAAAATGATAACCCAGACCTGGAACGGCTGTTTTTTAAACATTTCTCAACAAATTATTCTTATTCAATCAACAAGTTGATACACTAATAAATACATAGCTAAAAACGATATAATTTAGGATCCTATATAGAAACTTATTAACCATCGTTGGCTTGGTTTCAATACAATACACGACGGTGCCGTTATTTATTATTTTCGACGATTGGTAATTGCACATTTTACTGATTTTTGTGTAGTAACACTTTCCCAAATGTTAGAAGAATAAAGCCATGAGTGTGTTACAGCTGATCCGGTGACCGTGTTACAACTCACGACATTCTTACATAAAATGGCACGGTGCTTTTAATATATTAAGTAAATACTCAAGTAATGCATCTTAAAATATTTAAAAAATATGAAATTGACTGAAATCGCGATAATTTATTAAAATGGGCTAAACCATGTATGCGCTAGTCAACCTCTACAGTGACCTTAAAAACTGACTTTTTTCACTCGGTAATTAGTTTATTGCTTGTACAATTTTTCCAAAAGCAATTTCAGCTGTGACACTTCCATAAAAAGTAGTATCTGTGCCGACAATGATGTATTGCTAAATACAGCAAACCTTCATCCTTGCAAATATTTCAAAAAACATTTGCTCCAACCGAGACGTGTTACTTTCAGTTCCGTTTTCCCCTACGTTAAAGTAGATACAACAAGCAATCTAAAAAGTCGTATAACGAGAAGAAAACCAATAAAATATATGGGATACGTGCAACGCTTGTCCCCGACGGCGTTCACATCAAAATGAAAAAAAAAAGTAACGGAATCTCGTTATTTTTCGATAATACAATAAAAGAATGGAAGGATGAATGGGAAAAAAGCTTTGCCTTCGAGGAGAGAGAGAGACACCGAAAAAAAACGAGCATAAAATGTGAAAGAAAGGAAGGACGTCATGTGAGCGCGCGCCACTGTAAGGTAATTCGAAACTCGATGTTGGCTACACGTTCGCTCGCGTAATAAGATCCGCAAGTCTGGAGAGCGACGTGGTGGAAAGCGCTGCACGAGCACGCCGTCGTCGTGGCGAACGTGTCGGCTGACTCGGTATGGCCATGGCCTCTTCAGAGCTTCTAGGATGCGGGAACACGTTCGATGCGTTCTACCTACCTATGGGCTTCCCTCCAACCGCCTCCAAACCTTTCCTACCTTCTTACTTTCCGGGCGACACTTTTCTCTCTACCCGTTGCCCAACGCTTTACTTTAACTTTAATATCGTATTCTTGTTTCTTTCGTCTCCTTTTCTTTTTTTTATCTCTTCGTGCTATGCCTCTGCGACATGGCCGGGCGACTATTCCGATTTACTAAGACGCGTGGTTTCCAGATGTCCAATAAAGTTACAGATATATGACAACGAAGTCTGGATATTATATCGTTATCGTCCGGAGAATGTCAGTGGGCTTATTTTGCTCGTTCCTATAATTTGAAATTATTGTTGACATGATAGGAGTATTAAAATAGAATGAAAATGGAAAGTATGGGAAGTATGTCGTATTGGATGTAATGACATTCCAAGTACACTTATATTTGAGTATTGAGTATGAAGTGGGTATACGAAAAAATGTTCGACTATTTTCGAATTTATCCTTGAGGTTAATATTCTTATTTTTTTAAATTTTCGATAACAGAATATTTCTTCGTATACTCAATTCATACTTAATACTCGAATATTAGTATAATTTCAGGACGAGTTCGTCCTATTGGACATACGCCTTATACTTCCCATTTCAATACCATTCTAATCCTCTATTTATACTAGGATTTTTTTTGACGACGCAGTTATTACTGCATTGCGTCAGCTCAAAGTGAGTGCAGTTGGTTCGATCTCAGTAATGGTTTTTATAACGTATTTTCCAGAGCTGGGCACAATTTAAAGTACATGGTACTTGTTTCGTACCTAAAATCAGTACTTGAAGTACAGCTGTACTTCAAGTACCGACCACGTGGAAGGAAAGGACTTTAAGTGCAGTACTTGAAGTACAATTATTTTAGTGAAGTATGGTACAGTGAAGTACTTAAAGTCAGAGTTGGAAAACTTTCAGTGTAAAAATAATGTAATCTTGTTATTTTAGATAACACTCGCACACATCCGTACACACTTGTACACACCCACGGACACGGTCACACACTTGCACACACATTATTACTTTCACGTACGTGATTTTTATAATTGCATAATTTAAAAAAACTTGACGAAATTCTCGTCTCGTTTGCTATGGGCTCTGCAAACGCACGAAACATCGTGGCAACACCGCAATATCGATCGGCTGGTCGACCGGCGTCGTAAGTTCCCGGCATGGAATTCGAAAACAGTCGAATATAATTGCATCCATTAGTCTTCTTACATTTAATTCTTTTTGAATTATATGAATTATTTTAATCACTGAATCAATTGAAGATATTAAACAATTATTAAAAATTAAAAAATTTGAAAACCTTCGAATAAAATTGTGTTAATTATTTTTGCGAAGGCAATCCAGACTCATGTGCATTAACTTTTGACATTTTGTAATTTAGCTATTCAATTTTACTTGCATCAAATCTTGGAGGCTTTTGCCGACTATTTGAATGGATAATTAAAACTTACGCTTACGGGAGGAAGAGCAAAATTGATCTTAAAATCGATAATTAACATAGTTAGATTCAAGATAAGGAAAATGTAAAAAGTGAATTTGATGCTCAAAAACGATGTGAATTGATGCACTATAAAAAATGTGAAGTCACCGAACAAATGTCCAAGTGAACTAAGGTTAAAGTGAACGATTCAAATGTCCACTAATAATACAAACTATCGAAAAGTGAATCGATTTAATCCGATTGCGATGATGTTGAAGGATTCTCAATTTTAAAAAATATTATTACTGAGGCAATCGAAGTGACACGTATCATTATTTTTTAATGTAATATAGACGCTGCGATTTATGATGACTCCAGATGACTGACATAGCTACCCTATTTTTAATCCGGTTACTTAAATTATTTTTATCACGATCGATCTCGAACCTAAAGAATTTTCTTTTCGAACCCAAACCAATACAAATATGCCGATCGATTGTAGCTGTTGTGTACATAGCTATGCAACGTTGCCGAAATTTTCCGCCATCTTCAATAGTCGAGAGAGATTGTTTTTGCACGTCGTCATTCCTAGCGATTACCTACACTGTTAAAAATCCGGTGTTGCAAACGCTGCTGGTCTGAACTTTTTCTTGGTGTTACCGATTATAGTGTTAATAGTAACACTTTTTACGGTGTAAAATGAACACGAGCGGGTTCGTTAAATTTATTTCCGTGTTAATTTCCTTTTCTAACACCGATTCGTCAATTTAACACCGTGAGCGGAATCAGTTTAACACTCGCTGGTTGTTTTTGACACTGCGTTTTTAACAGCGTAGGAATTACTCGCTGGAAATTTCCGTAACGATCACCTTTTCTGGGCGTATCGATTATGAGGAGTCCTTCAGAAAAAATTAAGCTTTCCATACGTTTTGTATCTTTGCTCTAACATGCTTTATTCTTAGTTTCAATGTCATTTCCGGTGCTTTCTCCACATAACACCATGCATAAGAATCTGCTTTTACGATTTATTTACTCGTTCCGATAACCCGTTATGCATACCAAAATTCATTCGTACAACAAATCAATATTCGAACTATACATATAAAAAATTGAGACACCTGAATTTGGGTTGACTTCGCGACATAACTACCATGAGGACATTCTACATCATAGACTGAAGAAAAAAATTCTAATCTCAGTGTTGATTGGTAAACTCATCGCGAAAATAAATCTACGTACATCGCTCGTGCCAATTTTACACCGCAAAAAGTATTAACATTAACACTGTCATAGATAACACCGTAAAAAAGTCCAGACCAATTGAGTTTGACGCCGTGAATTTTTAACGGTGTAAACTTAGGACTCGTAGCAGAACTCAGAATAACCACTCCTTCGGGAGTCATAGGAGAACTCAAAATAATCTCCTCCCGGATGGCCACAAGGAAACTTAGGATAATCAGATCTTAGAACCTCGATTCTCCTGGACGGCATCAGAGGTCATATTTTCATAACAAAGAGAGATAGATAACTAAGTTTGCACCAATGCAATTTAGTTGGCTTTATATAAATAGTTTTCCCACAATTTAGAAGAGAAAAGCAATTCCACATCCTATAATATGGCCCCAGTACGTGAATGCTTGAAAATGTTTGAAAAGTTTATTCCCGGGTAAAATCCCTCGGAGATGTGACAGACGATCTAAACTCCACAGCTCTATTGTACGATTGGAACCTCTATTATTCTCTCCTTTCTTCCATTAAGAGCGAAGGAGCAACCAGCGACGAAGGAGTAAAGCGAGAATGCATCCACACCGCGCGGTAACTTACGGCTGTAATCATCCCCTCGTATATCGCCTCGCGAGCAGGTTGTTGGCACCAGTGAGAAGGGCTTCGAGAGACGAGAGAGAAATGGTATGGGGACGAAGTTCAGAAGGGTTGAGACTCAAGCCCACGAGAGATCGGAGGTGCCTTGCGGTGGCTCGTGCAGGATGCTAGCAGTTTCGAGAGGAGGAAGCGAACTTTGAAGGCGCTTCTGAGTAATCGATATTCGACCTCCTTGTTACAGGGGGCATCTTGCAAGGACATCCCTGGGTTCATATTTCTCTAGGCATCGTTACTCCGTGATGAAAATGGGAATATAACAGACCCAGATTGAAAGTTCGATTATTTTTACGTTATTGACTTTACTTTACAAAATTAAGTTATTATAACTTTGCTTCCTCATAGAGGGAGCTTTGTTCTGATGCAAGAAATTTCTCTCAAGATTTTTAATGACTCAGAACATTTCGAATGGTCTGAAACGTTGAGACAGTTATTGAGAAAAATTTTCCGGATGTATGTATGTATTTGTGTGTGATAGAAGGCCGAAAATTCATGTAACTGTAACTTGAAAATTATCCGACTGAATCAGCTCAAATTTTAACAAAATTTACAGTACCAGTTAATCTTCAATTACTGTACATTTTATAAAAATTGCTTGACATATTTTATTTTTATAAGAATTCTTAAATTGAAAAAAGCACGTAAGCGCTTTAGCTCAAACAAAATTTGAGTAATCGGGCTAGAACGTTGTATTAAAATTAAACAAAGTCATGTGACTTCTGGTATTGAATTTTGATTAAATCGGTAAAGCGATTAGAATTTGTTACCACATTTTATTTTCTGATGACTTGAATTTCTATAAATTGAAGATTTTTTAATGTATTTGAAATAGGTATGCGAAGTTCCAATTTTTTAACGTTTTTACTTTTATTGTCTCATTAATAATTTTCATCTTCCGAAAAATTTTCTCGAAGCGGGAGTCAAAAATGAAAAAATAGGAAGCAATGTGCAAATCCGAATTGAAAGTTTATTTAGAATATATATATTCTAAACAAACTTTATACAAGGTAAGTAAGTATGACATAATAACGCACTTCTTTTCATTTTTTAATCCGATAGAACTCGTGCACAATATCATGTTTTGTAATCACGTGCTTCCAATATCGGAAGTCCGAGTGGCGTCCATATTGACTATCAACTTTGTGCTACATATATCGTCCTAAAAGTCGATTTCAGATGGGATTTAATCAGAATGTTTTTGCCTTTTTCGAAAAAGCACTGGATCAATGAGGGTTTCCGTCGATAAGACATTTTCTGAGTATTCTCCTCTACACATAACGATTAATTTTTTTTAAAACTTTTTACCACTTTTCGACATCAAATTATGACTGACTCAGCTTTCATTATGTCTACATATGCGAATATTTGAGAGTACACTTACTATATTCGGTGAATGAACCGAAAGAATGAATCGCTTGTAAACGAGTTTGTAAATATAAAACATTATATTTACATGCTCGTCGAATTTCTATGTAATAAAAAAGCTCAATTGGGTAAGTAAATCCTCATACTAAATCTGCAACATACCAATGTTCTTAAAGTGGGGCAAAAAAATCGCAGCATTCTAAGACTGTACAAAAGTGTCAATTGGCTCATAAAAGAAATACACACGGTTCTGCCATATCTGTATTTTTTAACACCGTAAAATTCTATGTCTATTATTAAAAATTTCCATTTCCAAGCTGAAGAAATTTTTTTCGACACGTCGTTCTTTTCGTGTCAACTTCTCCTTAGAGTAAAATTACTTGAATCTCATCGAGCAATCTAACAAAAAATTAAACCTTTTCTAGAAATGATTTGTGGAATCCCAATAATAAAAAAGGAAGCAATGAGCAACGTTTTACTTTACATCGGCTTTTCTGTTCGATGCCTCGAAATATCGATATTTCCTACGAACATATATATGCTCAATAGCTGAAAGAGATGTATGTCCTCTGGCGCAAAATCTCCTTGAAGGAAATAAAATCCGTCTCCAGATTCAAATCCAGTTTCCTGTTTCTCCGTAGTTCATCAACTTGAAACATTTCTGCGTACTTCGCTTCCTTCTTCGCTCGTTCAGCTTGTTCGCTGAACATGGTGGTGGTGTCGCTTTGCGAATCTAATCGACGCCTGCCTTCACCTAGCTCACATTCGCTATTCTAGCTTCTATATTCACGCCAGCGGCTACCCGATTGCATCTAGCTCGTCGTCGACACGCATTGGAGCAAATTCCACTTAACCATTTGACGTCTCGCGCTCTACTATAGTTTCGATGTGACGCTGCAATCTGCAGTTCAACTATGCACTACAGAGTATGGAACTCGTTCCCCAATTGCCTTCAAGTGATTTGTGACGCGAGAGAAACGAGATAAACGACATGAGATTTGAAAAATTCGAGAAATGAGACAAGAGGACATTTTTTCATCTCGGTTGAGACGATACACGACGAGAGATGATATGATAAGTATGGTATTATTTTCATATCATTCTTTTCATTATTTTCTTTTTGAAAAACCAAATTGATAAAATTATAATTTATTTAAGATATTATTCCTTGAAATCTGTATTGAAAAATCGTGATCCCCAGTTTCCTCTGATCGCAAATCATTACATTCATGGCAAGAAGATTTTATCTTTCGCAAAATTGCCAATAATCAGATAATGTTCGGTCTCCCGACTTACTGATGAAAAGGTAGATATTATTGAAGTAAACAGAAAGTATTGTAGGCGATCATTTATAACCCGATGCTTATGAAAAATTCGCAGAGTGAAATTATTTTTTTTTCACACAGAATTAGCAACCAGTAAAACGAGATAATAGTCAATGAATTCCATTGATTCAGATCTGACTCCCTTTTCTTAATAGGATAATAAATAAATTATTACTCAAAGTAATTCACTTCATTCACTTTTTACGTAATTATGTACGGTTACTTAATTTTCTCTCGGTAAATTGATGTTGCATCATATTTCCTCGATTAGGTCCAATTAGAATCTCTATAATTGCCTTTTCCAGAGAGCTGGTAGTTAGTTCGAGTCCCACCAATTATACCTGGAATAAACATCCAGTTATGTTAATTAAATAACAGCGTTATGGTAACGACTGTTCTAGAGATTCTGATTGCAGCTAAAGAAACAATTATGATGCAACGTCAATGCACTCAGAGACTATTCAAAAATGCGTAGATATGATGTAAAAAGTGAGTTTAGTGAATTAGTGATTCATATGATGATCGACTTCATTAATGAAATCTTTTCAGGTTGAAGTCAGTGACACTTGTCGACTAATATATAGTTTCTTTGGCTGCTGATGTTGTATGAAAAAGGTTGCAAATTACAGGCTTGCAGTTTTGCTTCATCATTTCCCACACTGAGGGAAAAGCATATCGTTGATTTAACGATGTCACATGCTAAAACGAATATGGGAAGGCTTGCAATGTTTTATGGTTGAAGCGATGATAATATGGTTTAATAAACGATACTTGCGAGGTTATTGGAAGCATACGTTGAAATCGTATATGCAAAGAAACGGCATTTTTGAAACTGTTCGAATTGTTTTTGAATCTATTATCATTTTGATGATTGCTAATATAATTATATTTGCTATAACCATAAAATAAAGAGGTTCTTCCTGGGAATTATATTGATGGCTGATTCAATTATTTCCTTATAAATGATTATTTTATATATTAAACAAATTCATTGAGCAGCTACACGACTCTTATAAAAAGATTCCTATGAGTGAAATTTTAATTAAGCTTCAGTTTCGCGCTCTTGGAATCTAGCAATCACTATTTCAAGCGGGAAATGTGCTTCGCAAAAATTCCATCGAAAATAAAACTTGACCACCATTCATCGCATACAATAACACCTAATATATATTTTTTTTAATTACCAGATTTTCCACTGAGTGCGCCTTTCTCAGAGCAACGGGGAAATATGCTGATTAAATTAGGCATCTTCATAGAAGAAGCTCTGACAGAGGTACAAATTGTGGGAAAAAAATTTGGCCCCGTGTAATAAAAGTTTTATTGCGTGATCAGTAATTCTATTTTTGCCTTTTATTTCAACGTTAATTCTCAAATTTCTATTCATGAAGTTGGACACTATATCTTAGTGAATTTACGATAGAATTTTACGCCAGTAACAAATGCGATGAGAAAGTTGCGTGTTACGAATACATCAGTAGCGAAAAGTCACCAGTAAATGACAAGTTAAGCAGTACGATTTGTTTATTATTGGTTCCTATAAAAAGTAATAGTCCCAGACTGCCGATGAAAATTTTAACGGGTGGCCAGTACGTTCAGTTATTAGATGCGAATTCAAAAATATCGTGTTTTCATTGCAAAGTAATAAATAGCAAACAAAAAAGATGCAAAGTAGACCCTTGCACATTGCTTCCTCATTATTTTTCGCTTTTTGCGAAGCTGACTTTATGAGGAAGTATATTAATTTTCGCTTCCTCATAGAGAATGTTTTGTCAAAAGCCAAAAATAATGTAAAAGGCATGTGCAAGAATCTACTTTGCATCCTTTATTAATCAATTAAATCACAAACATAGCCAGAGGTATTTTCGGATTCAGTTCAACAAAATATTTTGTCAAGTCAAATAAGAGGACTGTCCGTTGTATTCAACCAAAATAAGCAATTATGCGAATTGACTAACCATTATTCGAATCATCTTAATTCAAATCTGTTGTCTTAATTAATCGCAATACTTAACCCGGGTCTGAGAGTCAACATTGTTCGTTTTGTTGATTCAACTAAAATTTATTTAATGTAAACTAACATTCGGTGACTTAACAAAATCTTTAATCAACAAAACGCATTCAGTAAAGTTGCTTGAAGTTTTTTTTTTAGAAAATGAATGAATGGAAATAAATCTTCCTATATGAGAAAGCGAAAAATGTTATTTTAACCTGCGATTTTTTATAAGCATCTGATTAAAGTGCCTTTGCAGGAGAGAGGTGCACAGCAATGATGAAAAGCAAACTTTACGAGCAAGGACTGCGAGTCAAATGTTGCCTTTGAAGATATGTCAGGGAAGGGTTTGAACGTTTATCCTTTAGTGACTCAGGAGACATGATGGGATCACAGCCTGTCTATTATGCATCTCTATGTCGAGTACTTACATAATATGATTTACTAGTCCACTACCTCGAGAATTGTTAACGTTCTATGCACCTTCAACTGAATTTCATTTCCTTGAAGTCTCACGACTTTCCAATGAATAATTAATTCGTAGTGAAACTCCCATTAATCGGATCCTCAACGGTGCAAGAAATTTATCAGAATCTTCCGGGAGATGCAAAACTTAATTGCAACTGATTGTGCAAGTTGTAAATTCACGTTTTACTGTGGATGCTGCAGTGATGCAGAAAAGCAAAGTCTGCTAAAAAAAAAGTTAACCAAGTCACAACTTAATCAGTATGACAGTAAAAATTCACAACAGTGATTTCTTCTAGTATAAGCAAAGTATTAACTTATCAATACTGAGGATTTTCTTTATATTACATTCATTTGTAGCAATCGATTAAATTGAATAACCATTGAAAAATGCAATTGGCTCAAAATTTGAAAAAGTTAGAATTATTATTGCAAAAATTTAAACCTTTTTCTGAATGCCATAAAAAGTGAAACAACTCGTTCAATTTTTTAGTTTCACAATGACAGCTTGAAATTTGATTCATTACGAGCGTTCATTATTTAAAATCGATAACGTTAATTGAGCACCGTCTATTAGCGGTCACTTTGTTTAGAAAGTGAATTTCTTGGGAAGCACATCTTGGGTCTCAGAAAGTGATCGTCGGATTTAAAGTGCGCGAAAATGGGTCCACGAATCCACTAATCGGAATCACTTACGACTATCGATTGTAGTTGCTGAATTAATGAAATTAATTGATGGAGCAGCTACAATTGACGAAATTCTCATATCAATCAATTGTGAAAAATCTTCGCCACGACTCTTAACTGCACCTTACGAAAAAATAGTTGCACTAATAAATTAAAAAATTTATCGCCCTTGATTTGAAAAAATGTATTTCCTCCTACAAGTCTTAATATTCTAACCCACTAAATTTTTGCCTGCTCTGTATACTACTTCCAATAATCAAGCGTGGCAGATTTTTCATATCACTTTTTTTGGCTATTCTAAAAAAGTCGACGGTGTTTAAAAATCGATGTCATTTTTTCGGTTAAAAAAATATCATAAAGAGTAAGAAAAGGCATCTAGGAAATTTTTTTCAGATTTTTTTCTACAATTATTTCCAATAGCTAACCTTCCGCTATTTTTCCGCCTCATCTGTTGAGTGGAAGGTAGTTATTCTGAGTTTTTGATATAGTCCATTAAGGAATTAGAAATAAATGTTGACAAATCCGCAAATACTTTGTTTCGGTAACATATTATTTTTAGTTACGATAAAAAATTGCTCAAAGTTACTTAAGCAAATATCATCTGCTTTCTTAACAAATAAAGTGGTAACAAATATTTTTTCGTTGCGCTAACAAAAATCTTTGTTGACACTATATTAACATAGAAAATTTATCGCAGTAACATGTGGCCGTCGTTACTTGAACATTTTTATCCGGGCAAATTCACTTATCTAACTCTTACAAATATTGACTGTTAAATTATTCGAAATCTTGAAAATGTCATAAAAGCAAAATGCGCCACGGGGTTTTCATAAAATCTATGCTGAGTGAAGAATCACTTGTACTTTTTATGGCACAAATATTTGAAATGATTCGGTGGAGTAATTCACGAGGTAGTATGACATTTGGGCCTTTCGTCACACACAACACATACGTACATCTGAACGCATTTTCTAAATCCATTTTCTCTCAACGTTCCGGACCATTTTGAGTGTATTGAGATGAAAATGTCGAAAACAAAAATTTCATGAAAATAAAGGTTCTTCTATAAAGTAGCAGACTTAAAAAAAAAAATCTTTTCTTACGAGTAAGCTACAGATAAAAATCTCTAAAGAATTTTTATTCAATCGTACCGAATATCTAAGTGAGCCGAAAGATAATTAAGAATATCGTGATCGCCGAATAATGAAGTCAACCATTTAATTTTAGGTAAAAAAATATATGTTTATTATTTCAGATGTGAACAAGAGATTTTCGATGCTTTGGTTATCTTCACTGCTTATTGAGTCGGTTTCCAATAATCTTCGGGGGGCGCGACTCTATCCGACAATTCCATATGTGGGCAGCGAGTTCCGCTGCATATAGTTTTTTCTGCTGGGTTGCAGAAACATCTGGCGCAACCATTGAAATACTCCTTTCCAGGAACGCACTTTCTCTCAGGTGCTTCTGTAACGTCTCCTGTAACACAATCCGATTTCCGGTTCACATCTAATCGTGTTTAAAAGCTCACGATAACGGATATAAAAGTTTTTCTGTAACGGGCATAAATTTTCTCCAAAATTGCTGTTTAAGCGAAAATTAAATTTCAATCTGTATAACACTATTATCAACTACAAACTACAGACTTGACTGTATTTGTGAGTCAAATTTAATTTACGTCCTTCAGCTTACGAGATACATTAAAATATTCGTCAGGTACACGTAACATTGAATTTTTAATTTTTGTTCGATAAATATTTTAATTAAATCCGCGTGTAATTGAAGAGAGATCGACGTCTGAATCTCGACGATTTTGTGGGCTCACGAATCCCGCGGGTAAACATACTCATCGAATCATTTATGAATCAATTAAATCGTTAATCAGAGCCTGTCACACTGTTCAAATAAATGTCAGATTTTTGTAATCGCACGTGTAAAGCTGCATGCATTCAATGATAATTGTCGCGGAGTGTGCTATATATTACAGTAGATTTAAATGTGATGGGCTTGCGAAATTATTTGTCATTTGTTATATAGTTGGAGTTTAAATTGATTGAAAATTTTTAGCTATTTTCATGGAGGAAACTTGCTTTAAAATCAAACAGTTTGAAATATGATACTGTAATAATGGAGCATACGAATGGTTAATTCGTTTAATTAAGTTCATACATCATCAAAATAATTTAATCAACACTCATAAAAATGTATTTATTGGTGAGATCCGCCATTGACTCCTGAAATCACCTTAAGGATGTAGGAGCGCGATGGGGTGCTCAACGTGCTCAAAAGTAAGAATTGAAAGAGAATTTCGAACACTTCCCGATGGAATGAAAATCTAAAAACATCGAGCATGCAAAAGGTGAGGAAAAGATTAATTTTGCATATTAATAATTGCAAAATGTTATTAACAAATGGGTGAAAAGAATTGTTCCATAAATTATCCCGCAACCTAACTTTTTTTTCGTATGAAAACGATTCATTAATTTTTGTTTTGGAAGTTTCGATGTTTTGGAATTTTTTTTCTTAAAAAATGCATGTTAAGTCGCAAATTTTTCATGTGTTTGGCACAAAACCACCCATTACACCCAAGAAGTTTTCAAACGCTTGATCAAACAGATTCGCGAGTACAGCTCATACAAGAAAAAAGAACCGCAATTTCCAAACATTAGACAAAATTCTGAAAAAATTCATACGCATTCAGAAAATTTAACGAATTATTTTTATTCGAAAAAAAAAGTCAAGTTGACGGATAATTTGTTGCACAATTTTTTTTCACCTACTTGTTAATAATATTCTGCAATTATTAATATTTGAAATTAATCTTTTCTGCACCTTTTATATGCTCGATTTTTTAAAATTTTTATTCCATCGAGAAGTGTTTGAATTTTTCTCTGAATTCTCACTTTTCAGAAAGTTGCGCACCCCATCGCGCTCCTATATCCTTAATGTATGGCGATGTGAATACTCGTAAAAGCCATGAATGGAAATATTATAAACTACAAAGTTTGTTGAAAAAATTTTTGGACAATATAACAAATACAAAAATTTTTTAAGTTTAATAATCGAAAAATATTTGTAAATTTACTTACCAGATGGAGCTGCAAATACAGTCGCGACAAGCACCACCAACGCAATTAATAGTACACAGAACTTCATGATGTTGAGTTATTTTTGTATTTATTTCTGATCGTGAAAGACGGACTGGTGTTGCTGGAATTAAGAATCGATGTCAAGACCGCTTTATATAGGATGCAGAAAGACTAATCTCCTGACCCCCACATAGTTACCATCTGTGTGCCCCACCCAGTGACCATCTTGAGACCGTCGCCTAATGACCTTAGATAAATCCTTATCATAGTTTGTTGGATGCAAGTTAACAGTATTTTTAGAGAATACTGTCCACAGCCGATGAAGCTAGCGTATGTACAGCGAACATTTGTATAATGGCTGTTGCCCTTCATGAAACCTACGGATATCATAAAACCACGAATACGAAACCCGGAAATGTGCTCATGATTTTTTTCATAGAAAAATTAATTACAAATGTCACATCCAATCCTTTGAAAATCTATTCCAAAACTCTTTGGTTCATTTTTATTTAGAAAAATATAACGAAAAAAGGAGAAGTTGTAAAATATGAAAACTCTCACCGTAGTCTCAATATGATGGGAATATGGATAGTGAAACAATGTGATTGCTACGAAAAACTTAACGGCTCATAAGGGGTATGATCTCAATTAATAATCATCATAAATTAAGCAATGCGTTACTATAAAAAAATATATATGTACTTTAGGGGGTGGCGCGAATTTCAGCGATATTCTAATTCTTTTTGAATTTTTAGTCTCACCCTATATAAAAGATCATTTTTCCCATCCCCATTTCGACCAATAGAATTGCACCATTCGAAGTCACGTGGTACAATCTACACGGTATTATACTGATAATTTTTTGATAATTTTGTCTGTTGGTTGCTATATGTGAGGCATTCCACATGACTTCCGCCACAAAAAAAAATCGAAAAAATGTCCAAAAATCAGGTTCAGTGGTTATAATAGATACACTAAATTTTAATTAAAAGAAAAAAATTTCGGGCGAAATATCCCATATTTTTCATTTTTCATTTAACCTATGATATCTCGGGAACGATTAATCGTATCGACATCTCGAAAAAACAAAAATGTGCGGTTTTTTATGCCCCACAAGAAAATAATTAATTCAGAATTAATTGTGTCATTTCAGTCTATATTTTACTACAAAATTAATGAAAATATTTTTTTTGCCAAAAAGACTTCGGAAAGTGGCATCTAAAAAATTGTCGCAAATTGTGTATAAAAATCCTCAATTATTAGTATTTTTTTTTTTGGGACCGTGCAAAGTGCATAAGTTATTGCAGTTTGAAATATTAAGAAAAAAAACATTTTCGTTTTTTTGAGATGTCGATAAGATTAATCGTTCCCGAGATATCATAGGTTGAATGAAAAAGGAAAATATGGCATTTTTCGCCAGAAAAAAAATTTTTAAATAAAAATTTGGTGTATCCACGGAACCTGATTTTTGGACATTTTTTCAATTTTTTTTTTGGGTAGCTGCAGTCATGTGGAATGCCTCATATACAAAACACAAGATTATTCAGCCGCGTTAATCATCTGTTAGACGGATAGATTGAATTCAATTGTGACAGTCTAAGAATTTTATTAAACATCAATCGTAATTTTAGTCTCATGGTGCAATTGGTCGCAATATGGATGGGCAAAATAGTCCACCGAATGTGGCACATTTCAGTTTTCCGTTAGAATTCAAATAACACTCAAACTAGCTTTCTGATGGAAAAGTCTTGTTTATTCATTCCTGTCCAATCTCTTCGAAATATGCCAACAAACTGGCTTCTCTTAATGTTATAAACAAACTCATTAGCAACGCTCGCTTGCTCGCTTATGTTTTGCATACACGTGTCATTTATAAAGATACCGCACGATTACCAGTCGAGCTTCGAAATGAATCTCATACTTTCCTCAAGGTTTCCTGCACACAAATGAGCTCGGCCAGTTTTCAAGAAAAATCACTCGCGCTACGAGCATGTGATTTTTTAACCTCGGAAACTTGACTCGTTCATTTGTTTACAATGTATCTATCGGGGAATGTCCGATGATTTCGAAGCTCTTATCGTATTAGAAATGATAATGTCTGTGAGGAAGCAATTCTTGCAAAAAAATTAGCTTGAGATAAATTATTCAGAGATCACTCAAAAATTAAAAAAAAAAATGAATACGTTTTTTTCTTCAATTTTTGTAATCTCTCACAGATCATATTATCTTGTCATCTCATGTCCAGTTTATGGTTGATTTTGAAAAAAAATTGGCATCAAAAGGTCGCACAACGACGAAAGACATTTTGAAATACATTCATTATTTTTTCTTATTTTTTTTTCCTGGCCTTAACACCTGATCTTATCTCGTTATCGAACGCTAGTGAATTTATAATTAATAAATATTTCCAGTTATGGCTCACAAGTATTGAATGTGCAGACGCAGACATCATCGGGGTCATAAAAAACGAATTACTTCGGTGAATGACTGTTTAGCGATAATATTATTATAACATTTCAACTATGCACCAAGCGTTGAGTAATGGGAGAAAAATAATAATTATAAGAAAATTAATTTATTTAAAAATGTTTTTCGTCGTTTAGCGAACTTTTGATGATAATTTTTTTTCTAAATTCCTTTCATGAATTGGGAATGAGATAACGAAATGATATAAGGGATCAGAGATAAGAAATAGTGAAGAAAAAAAAATCGTTTTGAAAATATTTAAAGTTCTTGAATGCAATCTAAATAATTTTTTGGAAGCACCATTCTTCGCGAGAGTAGCTTTTCCACAGAAAACATCTTTTTTATTGGGTGAAACTAAAAATTGAAAAATATTGCTAAAATTTGGGACACTTTAATGTACTTACATCAGTATTTTTTATTTTAAAAAAACTGCCAGGAATACAGATAAAATATTTCAAGAAGTTCTTCTGATCTGAATAGAAGGTAATACATGGCCCCCACTAAGATTTGAAGTTCAACATTACGTATATGAAGAGTTCCATAAAATTTAGACCCTAAAGCTGGTTTTTGAGTATACGAGTTGCCGAAATTCTAAAATCTAAGACTCCGTTACTGCACCATCAAAAGCATGCATGAGATTGAAAAAAAATTCAAGACTGACTAATCGAACTCTTTCGGTAGAAACTAGAACTCATATCAAAATTTACAATTTCCTACAATACATATGGAAGAATTCAAGAAGTCTTTTGGGTCTGAAATTCATACTATATGACCCCTACTTAGTTCCGGAGTTCCATTTACTTTATATTAATATGTACATTAGGGTGTGCGAAAAAAAAGTGATACTCTTGTTTGCTATCCGTCCAAAATATCGTAGAATGCGTCCTAATAAAGATCCCGTCAAAAGCGGAGCTCATAATTCCAATTCTAAGAAGTCCATCATCGGGTTTAAAGTTTTCCCATTTAAATAACCCAGGAAAGTGATTTTTTTACATTCTTTGTCGCTGTAACCTAAGAAGAATTTTTTTTCATAAAATAAATGACTCCATCTTATGAATCATTAGATCTCGAACAAAAAATCTCATTGAGTCATTCGACTCAAAGAGGTTTTTTTAAATTTCTATCTTCAATATTTGATTTTTTACAGAGCCTCGAAATTTTTAATATTGTAAAGTTTCCGTTTTTTTTTTTTTACATTTCTTAGCTAAGCTATTGAAGTTAGGACAAAAAGTTAACGGAAAATTTTGTCGTCCGTCTGACGCACTACAAAAAACTCGCCTGCGAGTTTTTCGTATCGTTGATATTTACAAAGTTACAAACCAACAAAGTCGTGGTCTTTGTATTTTTAACCTTTATTAAGTGAACTACTGATGTTAGGACAAAAAAGTCAATAGGAATTTATTAGAACATTGAATTTTCTTAAAAACTGTCCGCGTGAAATTTTATATATTCCTAACGGTTTTAAGTCGCAGTCTTATTGTATCTTTTTATTATTGTTATTATTTTTATTTGCATTTCCCCTCCTCTGCAGGCGTTACGCCTATTACAGGGTTTTGGTCCGGGTCAATAGCTAGTCCCTCCTGAGGGCCTGGTCCGGATCGGTAACCAGGTCCTCATGCGGACGTATCCGAATTCTCCATCTATATCGCATTTGCCATAGCATTTCGGATAAGGGCATGGGGACACTTTGCGGAAGGACCTATGCCGATATAACCGGTCTCGAGTTCGCCTCACGGAGCTACGTCACAATTTTCATCGAAAATGTAAACATCGACTACGGCTGTAGGCATGTGACCACCACAGTTACCTGAGTGTGTATACATCTGTATGTATACATCTGTGTGTATACATCTGTGTGTATACATCTGGAGCTTCATCGCGTCCATGTTTTTATTTTTCAACGAAAATTTTTGACGGCACCCGAAATCGAACCGCCGATCTACCGATGTTCTGGTCTAGAAGCCAGTACGGTAGAAGTACCGGTAGTGGCCACTGTCCCGGTTGTGGTCACCCTCACACTTAAGGAAGTATGATACGTACAGTCCAGCCAAACGTGAGTTTCAGAAACAATTTCGATCACTTTCCCATCGGATAAAAATCGGAAAAAAATAATGCATATAAAACGTGCTGAAAAGATTGATTTCGCATAATAATAATTCCAAAATGTTATTAACAAAATGGTAAAAAAAAACAATTGTTCAACAAACAATCAGTCAATCAAACGTTTTTTTAAATGAAAATGATATGTTAATTTATTTAAGCGCATACGAATTTTTCCAGATGTTTTTCTTTATTTTGATTTTGATTTTTTTGATTTTGAAAAATGTGCGCGAAATAACGAATTTTGGATACGTGTTCGGCATAAAACCATCTACTACACACAAGATTTTTTTGCGAAACGTATATCCAAAGTTTGTTATATTCTGCGCTTTTTTCAAAATACTACGATATTTTGGGCGGAGAGGAAAATAAAAATATATCGATCTTTTTTGGCACATCCTAATGTACATAAGCTAATAATATATTGGTAACAATAATATAACACAGCCAAAAAGAAAATAGTTATGCAACGTGGCTGCTACTATAATCGCAAGCGCTATCTACAATGACCTGAAAAGATGTACGTACCGAAGCTACGAGTGATTATCAGACCAAAACACAAACATTTGGGATATCGTGCAGGCAATTTTTTTTTTTCTTGATATAGAGAAGTCGAAGCGAGAAATTTGATAACGAGTTGAAAGCTAAGAGCCGAGACTTAGATAGTGAAGTGCAAAAGCGGGGAAAGTTGGAAAAGGAAGTGCAGACGATTCGTTATCCGTGGGAGCCAACGATTCGAATCATTATTATTTTGATAATTGCTACTATAATTATAATTGTTATAACCATGAAATACATACGTTCCTCCTGGGAATTATATTAAGGATGATTCAACTATATTCTAATATTTGCTATAACCATAAAATATTGTTGTTCTTCCTGGCAACTATACATAATAGTTAGATTATCGTCGGACTAACTATTTTTATTTATAAAGAGTTCTGCAATAAAATGTTTCACAAGAATCCTAAAATGAATTTCAAAAATTCAATCCTGACTAGAATCTCGGAAAGAATATGATAATAAAATTTCGTAAAGAATCCTAGATAGAATCCTAGAAGGAATTGCTAAATAAAATCCTGTATAGAATCTTTACAAGAACCTTGCTATTGAATTCTGTAAAGAATCTTGTAGAGAATCCTGAAAATATTTTTCTAATAGAATCTTGAAAAAAAACCTTGTAGAGAATACTGAAACGAAATTTCAGTTGAATCTTTTAGAAGAATTTTGGATAGAATCTTGAAAAGTTCCTTCCTCCGGATCCTATCCGGGATTTTTTTCAAGATTTTTTCAAAAATTAAAAAAATATTCTTTCCAACATTTTTTTCAACATTCTTTTGAAGATTCCTCTAAAGATTCTTTCAAAGATTTTTTTTTCTACACGGGTAAATAACGATATTTTATTGTTCTATGAGTGTAGCTGTGAAGTTGAAGCGAGAAATTTGATAACGAGTAGAAAGCCAACAGCAGAGATTTAGCTAGTGGAGTGCGAAAGTGTTGGTAAAGGAAGTGAAGACGATTCGTTGTCGGTAGGCGAACGGCGAGCCATTCGCTTAGTTGTGAGATACACAGTGTCAGTAGTGCAACTATACGATAGTCTGTCTTCAAGTTGGCGAGGTAGCCGCGCTCTGGTTTACAAGGTGCCCAGTAGCCGGTGTAAGTGCTGCTGCACGTATATACACTAGTTTGTCTCTAGAATAGTCAGTGAACATGTTACAAACGGCTGCACGCGCCATCGGAAGTCGACTTGCCGCGGGCGTTTTATTTTAACGGCCAGTACAACCGGATCGTAAAACCAGACGAGATACATATACCGATGGCAGTACACACGTACATATAACCTCATGGAAGTAGGGTAGGATGGTGCATCGCCTCGATAAAACTCGAACGAGAGACACAACCTCCTTCCTCTCTTTCCTCGCTGACTCTATATATCCCTCTACCTTTCTCTCGACTTGTCCCTTCCTATCTATATCCTACTCTCGTCTCTCGCCTTTACAAGTCTATTTCCTGGTACGTTTTACGAGGTGTAGTAGATCCGCGCATCCCTCCGTTCCACACTTTCACAACTCATTCCAGTTTTATTCAACAAAATAGTAGGGTAATAACACAGAGCTTATACTTTCCACTCACACTACGATGTGGAAAATTCTGA
The DNA here is from genome assembly GCA_949699805.1 of Tromatobia lineatoria. Taxonomy (NCBI): domain Eukaryota; kingdom Metazoa; phylum Arthropoda; class Insecta; order Hymenoptera; family Ichneumonidae; genus Tromatobia; species Tromatobia lineatoria. The sequence goes on along the minus strand of OX453042.1, from coordinate 6,848,822 downwards.
AATTTGTCTGTCGCCCTCATCGTGACATAAAGGCATGCCCGCGTATTACCGATTACTACTTTGGTCAAGACTTGAGCGAACAACGTTGTTAAATGAAAAAATAAGTATGAAAGCTTTACAAGTAAATATTACGTCAGCGGTGAAATGCGGCTTCTTTGCAGTTTTTCTTTTTCGTTTAAGATATATGACAAAATGGCAAATATTTTATCCTGATCCCTTCTTCTTCTTATCAGCTAATTTTCATTTTCATTGCGTCATTGTACATAGTAAAAAATACAGTTTGAATTATATAGATATTTTATTGATCCACAATTTTCTTTAATGATTTTTTGAAAAATGTACACTACGATCAAGATGTAAAAATTAAGAAAAAAAATTGAATTGTATTTATATTTCTTGTTTTAATCAGTTAATTCTATTTCATGATTGTTTGGAAAATAACAATTTTATCCGCAATCGAAAAATCAGAAAAATTAAAAAAAAATCGAGTACCAGACAAAGCTTATGACTCATTAAATAGAGTTGTTATTATTATTATTGATTATTATTGATAAAGTGCGCCCCTTAACCGTACTGTTTTCATTCTTGTCAAGCATTTCATAACGACATTGGATATCCTTATTTAGTTTTTTCCCCCTCAAATATATATAAGGTGTTCCACGACAACAATGAGCTACATATTTTACCCTGACCACTCTAAATCTCCAAAATTCCAGTCCATTTTTCCATGGTTGTACTTACTTAGACAAATTTGAAAACATTGTATTCATTTTTGTTATCAGTCCGTTTAGAAAATTGGATTTTTTGAGAAATAAAGATTTTTACTAGAATTAATAAAACTGAGAATTCCTTAAAAATTCATCAGAAATTCATCAGATAACTAACATTTCAAGACTCATTAAAAAGTAGTTGACTATTCTCCATTTTGGGCGAGCATCGTCGTTAGATGAAAAATATGTATGAAAGCTGTACAAGTGAAAATCTTATTAGCCGTAAGATGTAGCTTTTAAAGTTTGCATTCTTGTTAAGCATCGTATAACGACACTGCATTTTTCTGTGTTTCCCTCAAAGATATCTGAGGTATTCCAAGATAATCCGACAAATTCTTGACGTGGACTCCTCCCTATTTTTTAAGTTATTGCACTTACTTAATAAAACAGTGTGAACTATATTTATATTTTCTGTTAAAAGGTAGACACAATGAAACAACACATTATCTCCTTTTACTTTTTCTCATTACAAATAATAATAACTTTATTCAAAGATTACATCTTTCAAAATGCGTGCAGCGTGATGCACGTCTCGAACGTAACTAACTAGGTTTTTTCTCTCACGCGTCTCCATGCGACGCGTTTCTTAATCTACGCGATAGGTGGCGCGTTGACATCTCGCCCCCTTTGAAAGGACAACCCTTTCAATGTAAATAGAATATGTAGATAAAAAAGAACCAAAGTATGACAAAAAAAAATAGTGAAAATACATAAAATATATGTGGATGATAAAAAACAAACATAAAGATAATGATATTAAAACTAAGACGCTTAATATCTTAGAACGAGAGCTTACTTCTAGAGCTCATTTTATACCTCGATTGGCAATACGCAGATCTTATGAATCGTTCGCTTTGTTACACCGCTGGAAGTCTTGAGAGTAACTACGCGTACATGACCGTCATCTCCGGTGTGCCGTGCTGTGATTCTCGCCATGCGCCAATTGAGTGGAGGCACTCCGTCATCTTTTAGCAGTACTAGCGCACCTACTTTAATACTATCGTAATTTGGCCGCTGCCACTTATATCGATTTTGAAGTTGGGTCAAGTACTCTCGAGACCAACGAGTCCAGAAGTTTTGTCTCATTTGCGATAAGAGTTGGAATCTTGTCAATCGATTGGTCGCTACGTCTGTCAGATCGGATTCAGGGAATGAATTGAGCGGTTCACCTATTATAAAATGTCCCGGGGTAAGTACCGTGTCATCCTGAGGATCGTCAGAGATCGGACATAACGGACGCGAATTCATGATTGCTTCAATCTGCGCGAAAATTGTGGTCAATTCTTCGAAGGTAAGCAAATTGTTACCAACGACCTTTTTCAAATGGGTTTTCGCGGACTTAACCGCGGCCTCCCAAAGTCCTCCCATATGCGGGGAATACGGTGGAATGAAGTTCCATTGAATGGCTTGATCGGATAGAAACTTGTCTATAGTATCGTGTTCTTCCTTTAGCATGTCAGCAAGCGCCTTCAGCTCATTATTGGCACCCACAAAATTTGAGCCGTTATCGGAACTCAAACTTGCGCATCTGCCGCGTCTGGCAATAAATCGCTTCAATGAGTTGAGAAAGGCGTTAGTGCTGAGCTCGCTAACGACCTCAAGATGTACCGCTTTCGTAGCGCAGCACACGAACACGCATAAATATGCTTTTCCAGTTTTGTTTCGAGAAATTTTTATGCTAAACGGGCCAGCGTAGTCAAGTCCTGAATTGAAGAAAGCTCGAGCTGGAGTAACCCGTTTTCCAGGCAGATCACCCATCAACTGGTTGAGATTGTTGGGACGTACGCGGAAGCATACGACGCAACGTCGTAAAACTCGACGGACTGCTTGGCGTCCTGATATTATCCAATATGTCTGTCGCAGGTAAGCGAGCAGACTTTGAGGCCCGAGATGAAGCTGTTTGAGGTGTGCGTCCCGAATGATTAATTCGGTTATCGGATGTTTTGCAGGCAATAAAATTGGATGTCGTTGTGAGTAATCAACGGCAGCATGACGAAGCCTGCCACCCACTCTAAGAATTCCCTCTGAATCCAGAAATGGGCATAACGGAATGAGTTTGCTCTTGTTATTGATCGTGCGATTTGCGTTAAGATCACTCCACTCGGAAACGAATTCTGTAGCTTGTACTGTACGGATTATTGTCAGAGAGGCTCGTTCTAGTTCTTGTACAGAAAGAGGTCCAGCTTGCTTGGGTTGATTATGCAGTGTGTTCGTTTTGAAACGCAAGCAATACGCTACAACACGTTTCATGCGTGTGAGTGATGAAAATCTTGCGAATAAATTGAGATCTGAGAAAGCAGCTGTAGTTGGTGCTGCTATGGTTTGTTTTTTCAATTCGGGAATGCAGTCTGGAATAGTTGGGGTGTGATTGGGCCATTCTTGGGGCTCTGTGGCTAACCAAGATGGTCCTTCCCACCAAAGTCGATGTGTTTTGAGTACATTGGGTGTCACTCCTCGCGATATAACATCGGCAGGATTATCTTCCGATTTCACGTGAGTCCAGTGTGCGTTCGGAGCAGTCCGTTGAATTTCGGCCACTCGATTCGCGACGAAAGTTTGTAGCTCCGTGGGACTACGCTTAATCCAAGCGAGAGCAATGGTTGAGTCGCTCCAATAATGCAAACTGTCAACGTTAATAGATAATGCTTGCAATACGGTTTGACCGAGTTTTGTGAGTAATAGTGCTCCGCATAATTCGAGTCGAGGTAATGTGATTCGCTTGAGCGGCGCTACTTTGGATTTCGCGCAAAGAAGTCGAACGAAAATCTCGCCCGTACTGCTGATACTCCTTGTGTATATGCACGCCCCGTAGGCTGCCTCGGATGCATCGCAGAAACCGTGTATCTCGATGTACTGTGGTTCGGTGCATATCACATGTCTGGGTATCGCGATGGAATTCATGTCGTCAATTTTTTCTTGATATTGTATCCACGTTGTGTGCAGATCGATTGGGAGGGATTCATCCCATCCTACCTTTAGCTGCCATAGTTGCTGCAAGATGAGTTTGGCGCAGACAATCGTGGGACCCATTAATCCGAGTGGATCATATATTTGAGCGACAGTTGACAATATTGATCGTTTCGTTGCACGGCGATCTTTGACGATGCGATGAGTCTTGTATTGGAGCTGATCGTTGACAGTATTCCAGCAGACCCCTAGGGTTTTGATTTCATCGCCTATCGGCAACGTTGTAGACTCCGATGATCCGTCCAAAATCGTAGGCTCATTGGTGTTCCATTTGTGTAGAATGAAACCTGCTGATGCTAATATGTCGGAAATTTCGACTATCCTCTGTTGTAGAGCCGTGATGTTATCTCCTCCGGACAACAAATCGTCTACGTAAAAATCGTTGAGTATCATCTTGCTAGCTTCAGGATATTTTTCGCGATTCTCTAATCCCAATTGATGCAAACACCTGATCGCTAAAAATGGTGCGCTTGCTAAACCGTACGTAACGGTGTTCAAACGAAACTCTTGAACTGGTGAGTTGGGGTCCGAGCGCCATAAAATTCGTTGCAAGTCACGTTGATCGTCTTGCAGTAGAACCTGCCTGTACATCTTCTGAACATCGGCTGTTATGACGTACGGATATTGACGAAATCTTAGTAAGATTGAAAGCAGTTCTTGTTGTATCGTTGGCCCCGTGCGGAGAACATCGTTTAGCGATACTCCCGTCGAAGTGGAGCATGAGGCATCGAAAACTACTCTAAGCTTTGTGGTTACACTCTCTTGCTTGATTACAGCATGGTGGGGAAGATAGTTGATGATCCTATTGTCATCATAAACTTCCGAAGCCGCGGTCATATGACCCAATTCTTCATACTCGTCCATAAATGCCTTGTACTGAGATTTAAGATCTGAATGCTTGAGAAATTTCCTTTCCATCGATTTTAAACGCTTGAAAGCGATTTCACGAGAATTTCCAAGTTCTTCGATATTCTTGCGCAGCGGCAATCTAACTTCGAATCTTCCAGCTGCATTACGTCGATGAGTAGCTACGAATTCCTCCTCGCAGATTCTGTCGTTCTCGGAAGGTTCACTGTACGGCGTACCTTCTTCTACGTGCCAAAAACGTTCCAATTGATTTTGGATGACATTCTCGGCAGACAAAATACATGTTGAAGAAACTGTAGGTTGTTCGATATTAGCGAGCCCCATGGAACCTGCAATAATCCACCCAAGTTTAGTTTTCTGAGCAATTGGCTGATTTTTGCCAAGTTTCATTTGACCGACGCATAATAATTCCCAAACTATCGCACTTCCGAGCAAAACATCAATCTTCGATGGAATGTGGAAAGTTGGATCTGCTAATTTGATATTGTTCGGAATCTGGAGATTGCGCTTGTTGATTTCTGATAATGGTAACTGAGCTGTTATCTCTGGCAACACCGAGAACGATAGCTTGACCTTGAACGAGTTGTATCTCGATTGAATCACTGCGTTAGTTTCCTTGAACGCAGCTGCTTGAGTATTTTGAATACCGCGAATGGGCAAGAATTTTTCATGCAGAGGTAAATTGAGCCTTTCGCAAAGCTCACTCGTTATGAAATTCGTTTGAGACCCAGGATCGAGAAAAGCTCGACATTCGTGAATTTCTCCAGAACTGTCTCGAATCTTTATAATCGCTGTGGCTAATAGCCCTTTTTCGTTCGATCGCATAGCGCAGCTCGCCATTGACGCGGTTGTAGTGACCGACGATGACTGCGATCCCTCTGGAGGGTGGTTATTGTTCAAAGAACTAGTATTCGACGAATCGACTTTATTGAAATGCAACAGTGTATTGTGTTTTTTATGGCAAACGCGACACGAACCAAATTGACAAGATTCCATGGTGTGACCGGTCTTTAAGCAATTCTGACATAGTTTGTGCTTTTTTACTTCTTGTTGTCTAACCTGAGGACTGAAGCTAAGGAACGACGGACACCGGAATAATTTATGCTCACTTTGATTGCAAACAGGGCATCCCTCTTTGTCAGAATCTGTGGCTACATTCGCGATTGATTTTCCATTTTTATTTGTACCTTTAGACTCGTTGGTGCCCGATGGCTTTGAGGCTTTCGATTTATCGACTTGAAGGGACTCTAACATTATGCACCGATCTGTTGTGAACTCTTTGAATTGTGCATACGTAGCTACTTCTCGCGATGAAGTCTTACTCTCCCATTCTCGTTTCGTAGTGCTGTCGAATTTTGCTACCATCAAATGTACGAGAATGGTTCCCCATTCATCGGTGTTCTGACCGAGATTCTTAAGAGCACGGACATGTTTTTCTGTCGTATCTAATAGCTGACGTAACAATGTGTGCGACTCTTTTTGAATAAGAGGAAACTCTACTAGTGCTTGTAAATGATGATGAACGAGGACTCTTTTATTCTCGAAACGCTGTTTGAGAAGATCCCACGCCATTACATAATTGTCAGCGGACATTTCTATTGAAGCTATAAGATCAGCAGCAACGCCTTTCAGAACCGAGCGCAAATAATAAAGTTTTTTTATGTTTGTGAGATTCGCATTGGTATCGATCATCGCTGTGAAAGTATCGCGAAAACTTGGCCATTGTTCATATGAACCGTTAAACGAACCCAAATTAATCGGAGGCAACTTGAGCTGACTGTCATGAATTTCGATATTCTGACGTGCGGCGAGATTCGCGATTCCGTTAGCATTATTATTGTTACCTTGGCGTGGTTGGTTTGCAGCGATAAGCGCTTTTGCTGCTGCTACAGCCGTGTAATAACTAGTCTCGAAAGCTTCTCGCTCGCCGTCATTTTCAAACACTGCATCGGCAGCTTCGAGTTCATCCTGTTTTTCGCAAAACCGATCCCAAATGCCCTGAATACTTTCAAGTCTAACCTCAACTTCTTGAATCGTATGATGATCCTCATCATATGCTCGAATCCAATTATGAGCGCGCGTTAACTGACCTTTCAAAACGCCGCGAGATTTTTTAAGTTTATTTACTTCTTCATCCATGATGAATTCGCAAATATAAAACTAAAAAATGATCTAAGGACAATATCGTGTTTAAAATATACAATGGAACGAACTTACAATGTTGTATACGTTACAAAATATTAGATCTGTATTCGATCTAACTCGTAGGATTCTTGTAGATGCGATGAATCGATTCTTCTTATCGACGTCACCTCGGTCCAAGCTGTTGATCTCCAATTCCTTTCCGAGAGCGCTTCACGCGTCTCGTTGTTGATGCTTAGTTTTCTCGAACGACCGTTGAACGCCGGGTGAGAACGCTCCCCCAAACTCCGTGCTGGCGTCGAGTGTTGAGTGATCGCTATGCGATCTCTGTGACTGCTTTGTGTCGAGCTGGCTTGGTCACTAAGACAGTTGCGCCCGTCTGTTATTGGCCTCTGCGTAGCTTGACATTGAGGCTTGCTCGAGTCGACCGAATTCGACTTGAAACGAATGAATATCGATCTAGTCTTTTGTTGTTGTGCACTTGTACTCTGATGCACTGACACTTTTTTATGTTTTTATTCGACAAAGTCACGGATTTGCACGCCTGATGACTCGTGAAACACTGTTTTATTGAATTTTGAGAACTTTTGTCTGTTCTCGGTTGCGATATAAAATTCTCGTTCGTCTCTTTGTTGCGAGCTGCGTAACGAGATGCTGATTATTCTAGAATGTATTTCTAGACTGCAATTTTCAGTAATGTTTTTACTGATGAACACGATAGATATGCGAACGAACTTGCTCGTCCCGATGCTTCGGACTGCGTAGCAAAGCGATAAAAGATTAACGCGCACTTTTTCGTTATTTTTCGTCACATATTCGCGATTGTTACAGTATTTATTTGCCGGTGATCCGGCTCGAAGGACCAAATGTTAAAAGGTAGACACAATGAAACAACACATTATCTCCTTTTACTTTTTCTCATTACAAATAATAATAACTTTATTCAAAGATTACATCTTTCAAAATGCGTGCAGCGTGATGCACGTCTCGAACGTAACTAACTAGGGTTTTTCTCTCACGCGTCTCCATGCGACGCGTTTCTTAATCTACGCGATAGGTGGCGCGTTGACATTTTCTTAATCATGTAATTTTTTGAAATCATTGTTTGGAATATATAAAAGGATCTTTGCCAAAATTTGGAAAAAAACCCGAAAATTTTTTCAACAATCAAGCACTAAATAACGAACACTTTAAGCTTAATTGAGAAGTCTAACTTTTAATTTTTCTGGCATTTTCAACGTTATATAATGCTTTAGGTCGAATAATAAATAGCAACGAATGTACACAAAAAAAAAACAAACAAGGAAAAAACCAGGCGAAATCTTGAAGGAGTTACCGGATTTTGAAAAATTATTGCATTCATTACAAAATGTACATAGATTTTTAGAGCAAAAAATGTCCAATATTATATTTTCTTTCTGCCCATTTTGTTTGAGTATCTAACGTATAAAAATGCTATTGTCACAGTTGGGGCAAAATTAATAGTTTCCCATTATAGATAATGCTTTCCAAAAGCTCGTTAGAGAACAACTGGAAAGAGTTGCGGCCTCGGTTCGCTCGTTACACACTTTGCAAGACTAGACCCTCGTTTTGTCTTCCTAATCAAACTCGAACCATCGAGCGTCCTGATCGCGAAACTTGGAAGCGACTTTGCGATGTGTAGTATAAGCTGGCTGAGCAGGAAAAGCTTTTTTCTTTCGAGGGGAGGCAGTGAAGTGTGCTATATTCGTGCTTGCAGCATCATAGACATCGCTGAAAGTAGATAGACTTTTTCGAGTTTTCTGCCCTTCTGCCAAGGGCTTATATAAATTTATGGCTTTTTCGTGATAAAGCGAAATGCTTATCTGTTCGTGCTTTCCCTGATTTCATACTATTCCAAGAAAAAAGTTGCCAATGGTATAATTCCCAACATATGTCTTCCATGTGAAAGGTTAACGTGAAGTTGCGTCGAAAAATAATTAAAATAAAGGTATAAATCGTATGAAGGACAAATATTAATTGTTGATTGAAGAAGCTTAGATCATAGAATTTTCATAAGGTCCGATATTCACTTCACAGAAAAAAGTGTCAGTTTCGGAATGAATTTCAATACCAAAACTAAATTTTATACACAGATTGCGGCCTACAAACTTTTGCAAAGATGGACTGTTTGAGGACAACAAAAACAGAAAAGCGCAGAGAATCTGTCGGTTTTTAATAATCCGGGACACGCTTTGTGCTAAGAGAGAAGAAGTGGAGCAAATGCTTTTGAACGTCAACCGGAATATATGACGTATTGATTTCGGACAAATTTTACTCTTGCACGAACTGTCCCCTTGATCTTTCCTGTATATTTTTAATATCCTGAAGATAAAAACATTTTGAAATTGTAAATATTTTTATTGATATTGGTCTTGATTTTAGTGATTCCTCCACCTGAACTTTTCACTTTCATTTTTTCCGCCGCGTTCTCGAATAACGTTTACGATGCAAGTGCGGTAAGTTTTTTCATAACACGTGCAGCAATCATATGGTTAAGTACATTTTTTCGAACGTGTATTGTACAACAATTAATTTGTGGAATAGCACAAAGTGTAAAGTGAAATTGGTTCCGCGAAAAAAATTTGCCCAAACTATCCATTTAGGCAAATATAGTTTTGAAGCCCGGACGAAAAAATTCAGTTTCGAAAAAGTTCCATTTCACCTGTTGCCCCTGTATGATTAAAAGCAAAAGTTGACTAATACATCAAATCTCGTATTTGAGACGAAATTCTAACAAATCCAAATCGATTATGTACTGTAATTCAGAGTGAAACTGTAAATCAATTCGGATTTCAAGTTGAATGACCCATTTAAGGAAACCACTACCAATCCCGTCCAGGATCGAGGCCCAAATCGGGACGCCCAGACTGATTTCTACATGGGCTGATTCACAAAACCTTTCAACCTTTTTAACAGCAAAAAATTCACTCAACAAAATGTTGCATATTGACTTGTTAAAGTGAATTTAAAATCCAACGCAATTGTACCGTCAAAGTCTTCTATTTTCCCAATCTATCCATTTGAGCAAATTGAATTTCGAAGCCCGGGCGAAAAAATTCAGTGACGAAAAAGTTCCATTTTATCTGTTGCCCCTCTCTGATTAAAAGCAAAAGTTGACTAACACATTAAATCCCCCATTTGAGGGTAATCCTAGCAAATCCTAATCGATTATTAACTGTAATCCAGAGTGAAGTACAAATCGATTCGGATTTCAAGTTGGATAACCCATTTCACGAAACCTCTATCAATCCCGTCCAGGATCGACTCCCAAATCAGGACACCCAGACTGACTTCTACATGGGTTGATTTACAAAAACTTTCAACAGCAGAAAATTCACTCAACAAAATGTTGCATATTAACTTGTTAAAGTAAACCAAAAAATCCAACGCAATTGTACCGTCAAAGTCTTCTATTTGCCAAACTATCCATTTAGGCAAATTGAATTTTAAAGCCCGAGCGAAAAAATTCAGTGACGAAAAAGTTCGATTTTATCTGTTGCCCCTCTCTGATTAAAAGCAAAAGTTGACTAACACATTAGATCTCCCATTTGAGGGTAATCCTAGCAAATCCTAATCGATGATGAACTGTAATCCAGAGTGAACTACAAATCGATTCGGATTTCAAGTTGGATAACCCATTTCACGAAACCTCTATCAATCTCGTCCAGGATCGACTCCCAAATCGGGACACCCAGACTGACTTCTACATGGGTTGATTTACAAAAACTTTCAACAGCGAAAATTCACTCAACAAAATGTTGCATATTGACTTGTTAAAGTAAACCAAAAAATCCAACGCAATTGTACCGTCAAAGTCTTCTATTTGCCAAACTATCCATTTAGGCAAATTGAATTTTGAAGCCCGGGCGAAAAATTTCAGTGACGAAAAAGTTCCATTTTATCTGTTGCCTCTCTATGATTAAAAGCAAAAGTTGACTAATACATCACAGCCCGCATAGGTGCAGTAGCAATCCAATCTGCTCTTCCTCTTTATTTGTGTATCAAGAATGAAAAAAAAAGAGCATAAATGAACATGAATAGGCAAAGAGATTCTGGAGGAAAGAGGAAAAAAATAGTTAAATGGAGGTGAATGCGTGAAAAGCTCGCTAGAGTCGCTTTTTGAGTACGGCACATAGAATGCGGGGCTGAAAGGGGTCGTCCCGAGGATGAGGGTACTCTATAAAAGAAGTATGTGTGCATACTCTCTCCCGGTGCGTACCCGATGAATACAGGTCACTGTGAGCCGATCGATCGGACTTTTTACCCTCATTCTTTCTTTTCTTTCCCTCTCTCTCATCCTTTACTTGGTAATTCCTCTGCCACTCTCCCTATCTCTTTATTTTGCCTCTTTACCATGGACGTTATGTGCATCCATACCGCAAACTCACCGATGAGCCTTCACACAACAGCACGAGCGAACATTGCACTTACACTCACACACAAAATCATATGCGAGGGAGGCCGTGTGCACATTAACCGCCTCCACGATCGCGGAATAATGGGCGACCGTGGATATAAAGTGGAAACGAGGGGAGGGATAATGATTTAAAAAAACGAAATAATGGTGGAAAACCGAAAGACCTGTCGGTTGAGTGGTAGGTGTGATACTGGTAATATGGACATCGTTCTCTGAATTATTGTGATAGTGATCCATAAAATACCGCGTGTTGGGCACAATATACAGGATTGCAGAGGGATTTTTTTTTCGGAGAGACGAAAAGTAATCTGTACGATGGATTTGGGTTATGTCTGGTATATTCAAGGTTTTTTTTTGGGTATGGATGGGTTAGTTATAAATAGTGTGGAGCTGTCTAGAAATTAATTTCTCTTGCATCGGGCGGTTTCAATTAAGCCAAATGAGAAACGATGTGTCGAAGTTTAATGAGAGTATTAATATTTCTATGATATTTTTGCAGAGTGTAAATACAAACAAATGAAGATTCTAGGTTACTGATAATAACCAGATGGTTTTGCCACTTTAAAAAAATCCTTCGTTCGGTGGATGAGTCTCACCAAATTCCAGCAGATTCTATCCTCTCAATTATGGAAATATCTCGTGGAGGATTAAAACGCGCTGCTTTCATATTTTTTCCAATACTAGTGCAGGAGCTTTAACTGGCCGGTGACATTTAAAACTTTGGATGTTTGTCTGGGTTCGGGCTATTTAATCCGGAAAAAAAAAATGGAATACGTGGCAAGTGGAGAAAAGTCTTGAAATGCATTTCGGCTTCCGCTAGGCTATTCAGGGATTAATATGGAGGAACGGAGACGAGAGAGGCTGTGATAATTTGTCTATTCAAAGATCATCTGACTTTCTACTATCTATTTATTCAACAGGCGCCTGAATATGAATAGCTGTTGGGTCTATAAAAAATGGACATCATGCTTCAGGATTTGAACAAGGCTCACGGTGAATGACCCAATTGGTGACCTTCTAAACTGAGCACGGTGTTGTTGAGACAAAAAAAGGTGGATAGAAATAATTGATTGAATTTAAAGGTATCACAGTAAAGCTTAGACTTTTTATTGAATTTGAAGAATGTTACTTTTCTACTTTTTAAAATCATTTTGACGTAATACTATTTAAATACATGCTATCATGCGGAAGACCCGATTAGTGTCCTACGATTTTCTGATATGGCCTATTTTATGTCCTATGGAAGACCCAATAACTGGCCCCTGCCGTTTTTCATCTATACCCGATTAGTAACTAAGTAACAAGATCTTGCCAGATATTTTAAAGGTTACAGATAATCCGATCAGTCCAAAAAGGATTCTTACAGAGATCATGCATTTTAATAATTGTTTTACGTAATTCATCGAAGAATAACTTACACGGAACACGGAAAGAAAAGATTAGCTGCCATAACCAAGGAATTACTTGATCTAACCAATCGATCATTTTATTTTTCTTGCAACTCAAATGGTAGTGCCAACGATACGAATGGTGGCGCCAATGATTCGAATAATAGAGCCAACAATTCGAATGGTAGGCCGAACCATTCAAGTGGAAGACTCAACTTTTTGATTGGTTAGGCTGGCTTATTTTTCAAGTACCAACCGTGAATAGTTGAGAGTCCTATTCGATATGATTGGGACAACTAATTTTTTAGAACGGCGATACGGCAAATTGAAGACGTGATTATTGCAACCAAACTTTTTTTTCCGTTAAGGTTAGTCATCGATGTATCAGTGCCATCGAGCTGTCAGTCCGATCGAGTTCCGGACACAAATCGCAACAACCCAGGTTTCGGTGAACCTTTTTCTGACCTTTATATTTTCCCTCGCAAAAGTAATTACTTGTTCTTTCCGCACATGCTAATGTTTTCTTTGATTCTTAATAATACTCTATTCTATAACTTTTTCCATTAAATGAAATTACAAACAAAAAACTATATTTTTTAGATTGTAAGTCCTCACTGACAGTGACAAGAAAATGGTTAGCGACGACTCACTTCTGTCGAGTCAGCAGATAACAGTGTAAAAATCGGCAATTATTGAAAATTAATTATCGGCGCTTCTCATATCGCAAAATGCAAATATTAAAGAATGTAAACAAAAAAAAAACTCGATGTATATTGGACAAGAGAATATTTTATCATGAATAATACGACGAACGGACACTAATTGGGTCATGATCAGTAATTGGGTGGTTAACCTTATCAGGACCACGAAAACCAATTCAAACTGGCTGATAAAGACAAAAAGACGTATGCATTTGTATCGGGAGTTTTATAATGCATGAGCATTAATAGACTCGTTAGAAAATGGCCATGTTTTTTCATCCATTTGCTCATCTCGATTTAAGTAGTTTCACTCGAAAAAAACTCACGCATGAGGTAAAGCCGGTCAATAAAAATATACCTCTTTCTCGAAAGGTGAAAGTTTTGGGAATATAGAAAACGGGTTTTCTTCCCTGCGTTAATGGAATGTAGATACTGCAAAACTGCACGGTATGTATTTTGCTTGTGGGAAAATCAAGGTTATAGCACAAAAAAATAAACATGTCCATTTTGGAGAGGGAGCTGTATTTTTTATTTGGACTATAAAATTATTAGGATGTCGATCAACAATCTAATGTTTTTAACAAATTGCACTTTTCTGAACCGATCAAATGTAAAGTGCTGTTTCTCATACTTGTACAGTGTTATGGTTAAGCGCAGCGTTCATGAACACGGACACAATAGAAAATTCTGCGCATGCGCCAATTGCCTGATTTTAGTTCTCATGGGTGCCACACGTATGTACACTTTAATTACATAGCTTTCATAACCCTAAAACTACAATTTCAGTCACTCTTTGCCAAATATACTTTTATCGACAACGTTAACTTTCGCTTCACAAAATGTGCGACAATCGACAAACTCGTGTTTTTATACTGAACCGTTTTTTAGCTTATTTTTTTTATCCTTCTAAAGAAATAAAACCTCAAAAGTTTATTATTTTTATCGGGAGGATTCGTTCTACCCCCAAATCCCACCGGGGCTACGCCCCTGGATTCCACCTGCTCGTTCCCTCCCACTAGAGAGTACTTCGCATTTATTTTTTATGAAAAAAAATGTGGTGCTCGTACGATAGAACGACCATCATACGAATTTTGTGAAGCTGATCAAACTGGTATCGTCAACTACTAATACATAAGTGGTATATTCAATTTTCGAAACAAATAAAACAATTTCCGAGACGTAAGCTGACAGTACTTTTGCATTAGACTAGACTTCTTTATACATTTTTTTTGCATCGTCTACGTTAATTCGCACTTGCGTATTAAATTGACATATGTATAAAAAGTTTTAGTGCCACCAGTTCGAATGTCAACCCGTTTTTTTTTGTCGTGTCTCCTGTTGCATTATCAACTCGAACTTAGATATTGAGAATATTAAGAATAAATAAGAAATCAATTTTATGATAACAAAATGTCATATTACAAGAATAATTATGAGTCTCGTAGATTTCGAGTTACGATTTTTCCAACTCGTGTTTGATAATTCGTAATTAATTCGTAAATAATTCGTAAATAATTCGTACTTAGGAATATTGAGTAACGGTTTGTAGAGAACGGTTTATATTTATTAGAAATATTGAGGAATTGCTTTCCTTAGAACCTTCCAATTGGAAACTGAAGATTTCGAAGAAATACTAGTCTTATAAAAACGCCATGAAAATGCTCCAGACTATTAAAAAAAATGTTTAAAAAAAACTTATAAAATCTGTTGCTCAGCCTGCTGCGTGCACCATTTAAAACACGAAATTGCCCATTTTGTGGGAAAATACTGTGGATGTCAGAAGTTTAATGGCTATAGCCGGTTTGATGTGCCATAAGAAAAAAAGTATGGTGAGCATTTGGCACATTTAACCACTCAGCGCCATTTACGCCTTAACCATTTTTTAACGAAAAAATAATGCCCGCTTTTGTTATACCTCTATAAAACGTTGCTCTGATTGAACGATATAATTCATATGATTGCTTTTCACAATCGGAAAAATGGAAATTCGAGTAGGGCAAACGGGAAACAAAAGATATAGATCTGAAAAAGCCGATTCTCCGCATCACGGTCGGAAAAATTGCAATCGACCGAGCTTATCGTGACGGTGAGGGTGTGGGGAGAGAAGGGGCGGGGGGGGGGGGGGGGGGAAACTTCAGGTGAAAATGGAGTACAACGTCGGGTAAATAGAACGTTTTATTCGATTCGCAGCAAAAAAGACTGCGAGTCAGGATGCTGCGAGGATAGAGCTCTGCGTAAACCCGTTAGCAATTTTTATTTTCACCCCTCCCCCCTTCATCCCCTATCCTCACTCCTCTCTCGTTTTTAGTTATTTCTCGTAAAACTGCTGGACCTGCCGTCGGAAAAACGCTCGTGAGATATTGCATTTTAATTGGTCGTTTGCTGGACGCTTCGAAATATTCTGCTATTTCTTTTTCGTGTTACCGACCAACAGACCAAAAGGAAAAACTTCGAGTCCATATAACACTATAGAACTTGGGCTGTTTTTACGCGGGAAAAAGCTAAGTGGTAATATTCAGGTACTCGTTATATTCTTCAGCGTGGTAGTTAAAGAAAGTTATGGGTCATTTAATCTCAGGCCAAACAGTAAAAAATGTTTAATCATCAACTTATAAGATCATAATATTAAGCTTGCCAATCTTGTAGTCTTTTCACGCATTTTGTGTGCCAAAAATATTCACCAGTCATTAATGAGGCTGACCACAGAATCATAAAAATTGAAAATTGCACTCATAAAACCGTAAGAATTAATTGAAAAAATGCCACCGAAAATGCAGGAAAAATTGGACATATTAATAAGTGGAATCTATGTTCTGGAGTTTTATGGGAGAAAGTATTTTCCTCGATTGCAAATGGATGTAAATAAAAATGAAATTTTGGTTCAATGATGTGGCACAGAAAATATACTATTATGGGTAACATATGTTCCTTGAGGATTTTTACTTATAAAATGTTTTTTGCAATGTTTGCGTAAGTGCATTAAGTGGTAATTTATAAGCTCAGAATGGACAGATTTATTTGTCAGGTAGATAAAAAGAAGATGATGAGCTGAATTTGACAAATTAAAAAAGTATATTGGCTTTATTAAATTGGTTTACAGAATATGACAATATTGTTACATTTTTTGGGATTAAATGGTATTTGTTATAACGCTTCTTAATTGTATATCGTGTGCAAAGAGAAAAGTATTACAACAGTATTAAAAAAAGGTATGAAAAGTATCTCAAATATGATTTATTGCATTGAATTAATACCAAGAAGTATTAGACCGAATTTTCAGTGTCCAAATCGATATGTCCACGATTTTTAGAGTTCAGGTCGATATTTCCATAGCTTTCAACGTCAGGTCGATTGAGCCATAATTTTAGTTATCTAGGTCGATTGCTCTACAGTTCTAAGTGTCCACGTTGACATGGTCATTATTCTCAGGATTCACGTCGATCAGATTCATCGTTTTACCTGGACACCGAAAGTTATGGAGATATTGACCTAGACACCCAAAAGGATTGAGCGATCGACCAAGATATCAAAATCCATAGAGATAGCGACCTTAAGATCAAAAGCTATGGAGATAGCGACTTGGATATAAAAAACGATGGAGATAGCGACCTGGACATAAAAAAACTATGAAGATAGCGACCTGGACATCAAAAAATCATAGATACATCGACCTGGATACTGAAGACCGCGTTTATATCGACCCAGATCCTAAAAAACAATAATCCGGTCTAATACTTTTTATTATTAATTCAGTTCAATGATGATATGTGGGATATTATACTTTTCATATTTTTTAAAATAATATTTTAATTCTTTTTCTTTTGCGCGGGAAAGTATGATACTTTCACATTATTTCGACAAAGTGGTAGCATAATTTCGTAAGCCTTCATAATTATGAAGGCTTACGTTTCAGAACAAGATGACAATTGTCATCTTGTTCTGAAACTTTTTATTTCTTTCCAAATCGTTAATTCCAAATTTCAAAGTTGTCTGGAGATGTAAAGATTAGTATGCTGGTTAAAAATAGCCTAAATTTCTCTTTTCAGATTGTTAGAACAGTCACAAATCGTGGTCCTGGTATTAAAGCAGCAATTCTACAACGCAGCTTTCACCACCTTTTTTGATATGTGACAAAGAAATATCTTGCAATAACTTGGATTATGTCATGACATCAATAAAAATAGTTGGCCAGTCTCATTGCAATAAATATAAAAATATTCTCATATACAATTCCTAATAACGAAGCTCAAAATGCCTGAAAAAAATCGACCCTTAAGTTGTCTTAAATAAGCCTCCACTCACTCGACATGAGCACGGAGCCGAAAATTCACTTTCATCTATTCGAAATGCTGTTCACGGTTGCATCATTCAAATATCATTATTATTTACTTCGAAAGTCAACTCTCTTTGAAAGTCTTTAGAGGTAATTATGTTAGCAACTACCTGTGATTGAATATGCTCGACCTAGTATCTACGCTACTACGAGCAAGTGATTATAATCACTTCACAAGAGACTGAGTTCAGTTTAAAAATATCAGCGTCAGTTCAAAGCTAACAAGATTCAATCCGCTTTTCAGGGAAATATTATGCATTGAATATTATCAAGTAGATCAAGCGACATTGATAGTATAATAAGAATAAGGAATAGACTAATCCGTGAAGTCTAATCCTAATCATGTCATTCGAATCCGGTAGCGTTAATTATTATTTGATTTCGAATTTTCATCATTTTTTTATTAGAGTAAACCAAGTGAAGCTTATTCAACGTATTTATTATCCAGTTAATTCATGCAACCCATTGATATTATCGCTGAAACTGAACTCAATAAGCCAGAGAATGAGGAAGCAATGCCCAAGGTTCTACTAAAAAAAAAAACTTCCTTTATGAGAAAGCAAAATGGCCACAACACTGAAAGGAAAGCATATCGTTTATTTAACAATTTCACATGGTAAAACGAATATAGGAAGGCTTGCAATGTTTTATGGTTAAAGTGATAATAACATGGTTCAATAAACGATACTTGTAAGGTTATTGGAAAAAAAAGTTGAAATCGTATATGCAACAAAACGGCATATTTGAAACTATTAGAATAGTTTTTGAAACTATTATCATATTGATGATTGCGACTGTAATTATATTTCCTATAACCATAAAATATAGACGTTCCCCTGGGAATTATATTAGTGGTTGATCCAACTATTTTCTTATATTTGATATAACCATAAAACATAGACGTTCCCCTTGGGAATTATAGTTTATAGTTAGATTATCGTCAGTCCAACTATATTATTTTCAAAATTACCAGATTTTTCTCTCAATGAATCGGTAGAGTGGCTACGAATGATGCCTCTACACTACTTACAAAAAATTTTACAAAAATCAAAAAATCCTCACTGCACATCGGACTGGTACGCAATGCAGTAGGTATTTCAATGGAAGAGTCATAAATGTAGGTACCGGAAGTCAAGTTGCAAACATACGGACGCAATGAATCCTCGCTAAGCCGTCAATCCACCCAAGAGCTTTCTGAACTAATACCCTAAACAACTGATGATACGAGACTGAGAATTAAAACCATTCGTTACTTTATCCAGGAATTGTGCACGGCGCTCAGGGCAAGTCTGCGGTGCACCGAGCGAGAGGTCACGTATCGTTCCCAGGAGCTTAGTTCACGTCTGACCAAACACGTACTCGTTCCACTAATGCGGAACGGGCACAACCAAGTAACGTGGGAAAACCGTAACGGAGCAAAATATACTAACGCAGAGCCAGCAGCGGGTCTCGAGTCTCCCTCCCCCTCGCCCTCCCCTCTCGCCACCTGACTTATCGCGCCCCTATAAATAAAGGGTTGTATTCTCCGCATGTAGACTGTGTGCTACACCGACGGACTTCGCGAGTGTATAATGGAAAGTTCACGGAACGAACGAGACCCCGGGGAGTTTAGCCCAGCGGTGCACTGCTGGCTCTATGCGAATCTATAGGTACCAGTGCTGCAGATAGCGGGGTACCAGGCGTGACGGTGGAAGGGGGTCTGAGTCGCGTCCATCGATAGTAGAACGAAGTGAGCTTCGCTCAGCCATACTGCATGACAGCGCCAGTAACAGCAGCAACAGCAGCATCAGGGGATCAGAGGAGACGTACCAGTGAAATTGCTGACTCTATATAACGCTATACTTCTAACATGTACAAATAATTTGCTGTGCTAACGTCTAACAAACAGGAGATCTCCTGTGTGTATTGACTTTTAAATCCAGCAATATCGATGTGGACCCGTGTTTGGATGGACAACATTCAGAACTCAATATTTGTACCAGTGGACTACAGTGAAATAAAATGCTTTATTGATTCAAGGCAATCTCTTTAAAATTTCGACCTATGGAATATTATTTTGTCGGGAAAATACTATTTGAGAATAAAAATGATTTGTAAATTTATAAAAATATAAAATATTATCGCAGCCTCAAAATAATATTTTATATTGTATTTTTTGTATTATCTGAAATTTAATTATGTGTTTTAACATGAAATAAATGGGCCTAGAAGAAAGGTGGATAAGAGGAGACGTGCCAGTGAAATTGCTGAGCCTATATAACGCTATGCTTCTAACATGTACAAATAATTTGCTGTGTTAACGTCTAACAAACAGGAGATCTCCTGCGTGAATTGACTTTTGAACCAGCAATATCGACGTGGACTGGTGTTTGGATGTCCAGCATTCAGAACTCAATATTTGTACCAGTGGACTGCAGTGAAATAAAATACTTTATTGATTCAAGGCAATCTCTTTAAAATTTCGACCTATGGAATATTATTTTGTCGGGAAAATACTATTTCAGAATAAAAACGATTTATAAATTTATGAAAATATGAAATATTATTGCGTAGACAAAATAATATTTTATATTGTGTTTTTTGTATTATCTGAAATTTTGTTTAGACATGAAATAAATGGATATTTCTCTTGCATCAATCAACCGATTGGTATTGACTTTGAAGACATTGTACGAGGATCTAAAAGAAAAATGGATTAGAGGAGTCGTGCCAGTGAAATTGCTGACTCTATACAACGCTACGCTTCTTACATGTACAAGTAATATACGTTGTTAACCTCTGACAAACAGGAGCTCTGCATATATTGACTTCTAACTTCAGCAATATCGACGCGGGACTGGTATTTGGATCTACAACATTCAAAACTCAATATTTTAACCAGTGGATTTTAACACTGAGAGAAAAGGTTTTATGTTTCAAGAAAATCTTGACCTGCGAAATATTATTCTCTCGGCGAAATAATACATTGTCTTCTTTTTATTTACCTGAAATTCAATTACATGTACTGACATGAAATAGCTTCATCTTTGCCTCAGACTAACTGACCGGTTATTATTGATTTTATAGAAATCTGAACTGATAACTGGAAGTTCAACACTCAGAACTCAATATTTGTACTAGTGGATTACACTGCAAAAAATGTGTTATTCAACAAATGCTTTTCGGAATCTCAACCTATGAAATATTGTTTTGTCGACAAAATAATATTTCATAATGTCTTTGTTTAATTATCTGAAATTCAATGAAATGTAGTGGCATTGGAATAAATAGATAAATAAATTTTTTCAATCAACTAGGCTAATCACACGCGCTGGCGCGCGTGTCTAAAAATTCTTTTGCGCTGCTGCGCTTTTATAATCTTTTAAAATGTCACGAACGTTGCAGCGCACGTCCTATTCTTATGTCAAATTTGACACCAAACTGAACTTGTTTCTCGCGGACTTTCCCAGCAACCAATCACAACTCGAATAAGTGTTAACAATGCTGTTCGTTACCCATGAACTTTTTAAAAGAGAGACCAACTGGTTTATAATGCTTTCAAACACGTCGTCCAAGGCTCTAGAAATGAAAAAGCAGTCTGAAAGATAACATGTTGCTGGAGGGAGAAAAACACGCAAGATTATCTGTGTAACACCCACATAAACATGCGCACCACATACTTTGTACATTTTTTCCTTCATTCATGCCAATGAAATAGCGCAATTGAATTTTCAAGAGAATATTTCATTGGCTGTAAATAAGCATCTTCTTAGTGAGCATATAATAAAGTTAAACAGTTTTATCGTCTTAAAGGGATTTTTTGCATTGATACAATAAAACGGTCTCCTTGATTTAAAGAAAAGATATACTGACAAAAGCAAGTGCTAAGAGTTTCATAGTTTAATGTTTAACACCTTTAGGGCTGTTTCTCTCGTACCTAACCTCACTTTTTTGTTTTCTGATTGTCCTGAACAAACGGCTGCGAGTTTTATAGAACCCGTACTTTAGCGCATTTCTGCAGTACTTGAGGCCTGTCTCTCAAAATTTTCAGATTTACCCGTCGAGTAGTCTTGAAAATGAATGTCCAACTTTTCAGCTGTGGTCGGAAAAGTGCCGCTGCCTCTTTAGTAAAATTAATACAAAGAACAGAGACAATTCCTTCGATCCAATGTCACTACTTTTCATTGAGTTTCGAGATCATCCAATGGAAAGATAGTATTGAAACCTAAGTATTATTTTTTGTCGGCGAACGTTGCCGTGAATCAATGAATTTTTTTTTTGTGAACACAAGGACATTCACAGTAAAAAAATCATAGCGTGGTACCAAGTTTGTTGTTTCCGAACTTTTACATTGTGACGACTTCTTACACACTCTCAAGCATGTTGTTTATTCATGCCTACGTGAAAAAATCATATGTACGTTAATATATATAGTCTGTATAGGACAATGGACATATAGAACAACTGTATTTTATTCATATGAAATGTATATATAGTCTGCAGGTTTCTTATAACGGTTTTCGTAGAAAACGTTATGTAAAATTTACATAAATTATATTGCACTGTATATTATTTTTATAGAATCTTCATATGTATTGTGTACAACATATCGGAATTGTATGTGTCCATTTTCCTTTACAGGCTTCACTAATCTTGATAAAAATGTTACACTTTGGTGGTAACAACACGGAAATGAAACACGCTTGAAAGTATGTAAAAATTTCGTCACGATCTACAAGAGAGAAAATAACACCTGCAACATCGTTGGTTTTCAAAATATAATGTATTTTGGTTGCACATGAATAAAATTTGATATAACGTACATGTCTATCCGCAAAGTTGTACGCATATGAAATATATTTAAAAATGCCATATGGGCCACTCGTTATCGAATGCACATACTACTTTAGCAGTAATAGTTGCATACCTACTTCACAGAGCAGAGAAAGCCGAATGTTAACGTTGTATTCACGTCAAGCGGAGTATTCAATAAAACAAATATACATACATAGTCATATAGATATAAGACCGGATATATGTGCAAAGTCGTGACGTGAATTTCAGATTGATAGAATCACACGAGCCATCACGTGCCAGACAAATTTCATTCGCCCCGACTGAGCTCACACCCACGATTATGTTGGATCTTTCTTTCTATCTTCCTGGCAAAGTTACGCTAGGATCTCCCTTCGCCCCTACGTGCAATCCTCGACGATCGTGTCACGGTGATTTTCGACTCTTCACGTTCAACGTATTTTTTCCTTTCTTTCTTTTTTTTTTTTTTTTCGCTTGCGTACCCTCGATATCTTTTCGAGTTTCCTCGCGTCTGAGTCTTTATTCTTTCGTTGTTCGATTTCTATTGTTCTCACATTCTCTCCGTCGCTCAGGCTTTTCCTCCTACGGGAGCCGAGAGACGCGATTGAATCTTCAGTGCCAGCAATTCAATTGGTCGCTTCGCCGACCTGGAGTTGTCCGCGGAAGCGAAAACGGGCGAGCAGTAGAGACAGTGAAGTGAGAAGGCATCGTAGGACAGGAGAGACCGTCTCCATTTGATCCTATTTTGCGGAATGGACGTCTCGTCGCTGTCGTACCGTGGCTTCCGCGTAAGACGAATGGACGGAACACAACGAGCGCCAAAAAGAAAGGGAACTCGAGACTCAAGAATTACTTTCACACAAATGATACAGAAGGTATAAACGAAGAAATTGTGTCGCGTATGTTTTCACTTGAGAGTCAATAAATCGCGAATATAAATCATATACGAAATCAAAAAAACGTGACATAATATAAGTTAAATTTTTTAAAAAATAACGTGCTATAACTTCAAACTTTCTGGTGTTCAAGAAGTTGAATGATAAGTACCTGGTAACTTTTTTGGATTTTTTTTGTGAGCCGATTATTCTCGGATAACCACATAGGAAAAAATCCACCAAATCAGTTGATTACAATATATATATATATATATATATATATATAATTTACTCAAGTAGCATTGTATGCGGTTGAGTCAAATAAATTAATGATTGTATGTATGTAATATATATTTGGATCAATAAGACCATTTAGTTAATGAGATTAAATCAGGAATATGATACATTTTCAAATCTGTTTAACTGAAGTAATTGAATTTTGAACTATATTTGATAACTATCGTTTTGATTTTTTCTTAAACTTAGTTGAAAGGATTGACCATATAAAATGGATAATTGTTTTGTTTATGGTTTTTACAGGATGTCGCACAACCGACAATTATCTGAGGATATGTGAGCTACCGATTTTTTATTAAAAGGTTGTAGAGTACGAATACGCAAAAATAGCAAACGAGAATTAATTTGCAATGACCTTTATTAATAAATTCTTTCTACTATCCTTAATTCATTTTACAATGCAATGAGTACGTCATCGTTCTCCATAAAAATTACCGAAGCGTTTAACGATAGTTAAACTATTTTGCTACTACTACTAAAATTTTATATCTTTTTACAACAGCTGTAGAAAATTGTTGCGTCATAATAACTGGGAAGTAAATTATTTCGCAAATATTAATCTAACAAAATAATGGATTCCTGTAAATATTGGTGGCTGGTATACTTTTCGACTCAGTAAAAACGATATACATCAATAGATATCATAGATTTTATTCAGCTGCCCCTTCCTGCTTTTTAATTTAGCTGTGTTTGCCTTGTTTACATGGCATTTTTTCTTTCCGAAATTGTCATGCCTGAATTATAAAAAATGTCAAATAAAGTAGTCTAAAAAAAATGTCCGTATATATGTACTTCTATTTCTAGCTTCAAAAATTCAATTATTAATAAATCCCCATGAAACGATGTGAAACTCAACACACGATTAAGGCAGCCGTTTCAAAATTTTTGCATTTCTGGCGAAAAGTGTGCGGCAATTCACTTTTTAAAATAAATGTGTAGTCGCTTAAATTTTTGTCAAATTCACTATTCGGTAAGTAATTGTCTTTACATTTTTTTAACGCTTCACGAATCCAAAACCCATGAACGTATCACCTCAAAGGAATCCTTGTAATGATCGAATCTAGTGAGGGATTTACCTGTGTGCAAGATTTTGCTTCTAAAATTTTCTATGCATTATTATATATACTGAAAATTCGCAAATATACTACATTACTGACGGGCATTATATCGCATAATAACACTTGCAATGACTATAATATTATATAAAATAACTTGTCGCGATTTATATCACGATTGCTTTATCTCACGCTTTCTGGTCGGTTCAGTCAGCCGATTATGCCAACATCTGGCGTGCAGGAAAATCGTTGTAAATTCAGGTCGTTGCACTTGCGAATTCGCGCCTGACGCTTGTATGCCACGGCGCATATACAGTAAGTATAAAGCTCGTTGAGAGAGCGGCAGAATTCGCATACTCTACGCGAGTCGCACTCGCACGTACGTTCGCGTTGTTTCGAGCATATTCTCGGTGTTACACAACTACGTGTGCACAGTCCTTGCGTCCCTTGATTTCTCTACCCGAGTTCAATCTCAATAGTCATATATCCACATCAGAAATAAATGTGGTAAATTTTACCGGAATCAAAAAATTCAAGACGTACCGTCGAGGGGTAAATTTTTCTTTGCGAAAATGCTATCTTCATTCGAGATGTGTCAAGCGTTTATTCATGTGTGATTGCAGAAAGATATATACTACATTTTCAATAAGATCACAGTGAGCCACTTGAAATTTCTCGTACGTTCGAGATACGATATTGACCCTAGATAAAATATATTTTTAAAAATACATACAGCGTATTGGAAGCACATTAATAAACGTAACAACAAACACAAACAAGCAATGAAAGTAACGAATATACTCGATCCATTTGGAATGAATTTACAAATTTATGTATTATGTAAACAGAAAGAATAAATTATTCGACGTAAATATATTTTTCTTCGACACGAAGAAATATATGTTTCATTAAAACATATGTTTTTCTAGGAAGTAATAAAGATTTATTGCAATCGAATACATATTTCTTAGGTTTGAATATATTTATTAGTCGCCAGATGTATTACTTACAAAAAAAAAATTATTCGAGTTGAATACAAGTCTATTAGGTCAGCATTCAAATAAGAAAATTTATTTCCGATGCGGAGGTTCTAATCCAGTTAACTAGATATTTTTTCTGGGTGAAAAATAAAAGGATACAATTATCCAGATTACAAAACTGAATTTTTCAGTTCCCAGTAGAAATAAGAAAATTTACTTTTGTTAACAAAGTAACAGCTACGCGTTGTCCTGTACTACTGCGCACTGCTTCGCACAGGTAATTGTCGACACTATTCTTCTGCCTTAGGTGACCGACTGAGCGCTCAAATATAGCGACAAATTTTTCCAACGACTATTTCCAAGAGCGCACTCATTCTGATCTGTTTAACCGCCCGGTGTCATAATCGCTACGCCGATCTGGTCCAAAGCTGCCCGTACTTGTTCGGATGAGTAGGCGTATTATCATGCCACTCTACCCATTTACACATGTAATTGCTCTAGCTTCACGAGTTTATGGTTCTAATCCCAGTAGTATTGAATTTATACATTTATGCACATTTACGTGTTGCCCTGTACCACTGCTTACCGTTTCGCAAATCCAGAGAAATGGATCTGAAGGGTTTATTTGAATCGATTATAGGGTGTATTTGAAATGAATATAATTTTATTCAGATCAGATAAACTTTATTTCAATCTGATGAAATTTTATTTACATCAGATAAAATTTATTTCAATCAGATGAAATTTTATTTAGATAAAATAAAGTCTATTTCGATTAAATAAAATCCGATTAGGCTGGCCATTAAATAAATAATTCATTAACTGGCTGACCTAATAGTGATTTATTCAACCGAAACAGACTCTATTTAATTGAAATAAAATTTCATCTGATCGAAATAGACTGTATTTAATTGAAACGATATTTCATTGATTCCCAATACACCACATAATTGATTCCAATAAAGTCATCAGACTCATTATTTTAAAAAGGATAACGATTTTTCCAATTACTCATTTCTATAAGTACTTACGCTGATCCGTTTGAGTGCCCGGTGTCATAATCGCTATGTCTATTTAGGGCAAACTTGTCCGTACTTGTTCGAATGAGTATGCGTATTATCATTCCACTCTACCCATTTACACATGTAATTGCCGTCGCTTCGCGCGTTTCTGGTTCGAATCGCAGTGGTATTGAATTTATACATATATGCACATTTACGTGTTGCCTTGTACCACTGCGCATCGTTTCGCACAAGTAATTTTCTACACTTGTTTTATGTTACAATTGTGAGACTAAGAGCTTGAATACGATAACGTTTTTTCCAATGACTCATTTCCATGAGTACTTACGCTGATCCGTCTGAGTGCCCGGTGTCATAATCGCTATGTCTATCTAGGGCAAAGTTGTCCGTACTTGTTCGAATGAGTAGGCGTATTATCATGCCACTCTACCCACTTACACATGTAATTGCCATCGCTTCGCGCGTTTCTGGTTCGAATCGCAGTTGTATTGAATTTATACATATATGCACATTTACGTGTTGCCTTGTACCACTGCGCATCGTTTCGCACAAGTAATTTTCTACACTTGTGTTATGTTACAATTATGAGACTAGGAGCTTGAATATGATAACGTTTTTTCCAATTAGTCATTTCCATGAGTACTTACGCTAATCCATCTGAGTGCCCGGTGTCATTACCGTTATGTCTATCTAGCCCAAAGCTGTCCGTACTCGTCCGAACGAGAACGCGTATTATCATGCCACTCTAGCCATTTACACATGTAATTGCCGTCGCTTCGCGCGTTTCTGGTTCGAATCGCAGTGGTATTGAATTTATACACATATGCACATTTACGTGTTGCCTCGTACCACTGCGCACCGTTTCGCACAAGTAATTTTCTACACTTGTTTCATGTTATAATTGTGAGGCTAAGAGCTTGAACATAATAACGATTTTTCCAATGACTCATTTCCATAAGTACTTACGCTGATCCGTTTGGGTACCCGGTGTCATAATCGCTGTTTCCATCAAGTCGAAAGTTGTCCGTATTCCGTGCCACTCTGCCCATTTACACATGTAATTGCCATAGCGTCGCGCGTTTCTGGTCCTAATCGCAGTAGTGTTAAATTAATACATATATGCATATTTAAACTGTCGAAAATCCGGTGTTAATAACAACACCAAGTCGGTGTCGATATAGGTCCACACCAATCGCGGTGATAATGAGCGGTGTTAAACAAACGGTGTTCAAATATGATGACGCGCGCGAGGGTGAGGGGTCAAAATAGCAAATGACCAAGATAGTGAATGGTTAAAATAGCGGATTTCGAAATTAGGAACGTCTAAATCTAGAATGGTCATCATTATGAAATTCGCTATTTCAGCCATTCGCTATTTTCACGTCCATCTTATTAAAATGCATTAAAAATAGCGAATAATAAAAATGGCTAATGGCTGAAAGAGAGAATTCCATAATTATGGACATTCTACATTAAGACGTTTCTTATTTTTGAATTCGCTATTTTAGCCATTCGGTATTTTGGTGATTCGCCATTTTGACCCCCACCCGCGCGCGATATTCTTTGTATCGGCTCCCCGCCACGCATGCGTCAGTCACACCAATCAGAGCCGATTCGTCACTAGCGAGTGTTGAACTCCCACCACTCACGGTGGAAAAATTACGAATCGGTGTTAAAAAAGTAAATTAACACAGGAATAAATTTAACGAAACCGCTCATGTTAATCATACACCGTAAAAAAATTTACGATTAACACTATAATATAATATAAAAGTCCATACCAGCAGCGTTTGACACCGTGGATTTGTAACAGTGTTGCCTCGTACCACTGCGCATCATTTCGCACGAGTGATTTTCCACACTTGTTTCTGTGACATGGGACCGACTAAGCATAGCGACGTATTTTCCCAATTACTCATTTCCATGAGTAATCTCTTTGATCCGTCTGAGTGTCCGATATCATAATCGCTACGTTCATCTAGTCCAAACTTGTTTGAACTCGTACGAATGAGAACGCGTATTATCGTGCAACTCTATCGATATACATATACGAAGCATCCACGTACGACCTTGTACCACTGCATACCATTTTACACAGGTAATTTTCTTCACTTGTTTTCTGTCACAGGTATCAGATTAAGCGCTTGAACGTAGCGTCGGATTTTTCCAATGACTCATTTCGATGAGTACCCTCTCTGGGCCGTCTGAGCACCGAGTGTCATAATCGCTTCGTCCATCTAGTCCAAAGCTGTCAGCACTCGTACCAATGAAAACGCGTATTATCGTACCACTTCACCCATATACATATGTAATCGCCATAGCTGCGCATGTGTCTGGGTCTAATCGCAGTAGTCTTGAAGGCATACATTTATGCAACATTTACGTGTTACCTCGTACCACTGCGCACTGGTTCGCACAAGTAATTTTCTACACTTGTTTTCAGTCACAGGTATCAGATTTAGCGCTTAAATGTAGCGTCGGATTTTTCCAATGACTCATTTCAATGAGTACCCTCTCTGATCCGTCTGAGCACCGAGTGTCATAATCGCTTCGTCCATCTAGTCTAAAGCTGTCCGCACTCGTACCAATGAAAACGCGTATTATCGTACCACTTCACCCATATACATATGTAATCGCCGTAGCTTCGCACGTGTCTGGGTCTAATCGCAGTAGTCTTGAAGGCATACATATATGCAGCATTTACGTTTTACCTCGTACCACTGCGTACTGGTTCGCACAAGTAATTTTCTACACTTGTTTTCAGTCACAGGTATCAGATTTAGCGCTTAAATGTAGCGTCGGATTTTTCCAATGACTCATTTCAATGAGTACCCTCTCTGATCCGTCTGAGCACCGAGTGTCATAATCGCTTCGTCCATCTAGTCTAAAGCTGTCCGCACTCGTACCAATGAAAACGCGTATTATCGTACCATTTTACCCATATACATATGTAATCGCCGTAGCTTCGCACGTGTCTGGGTCTAATCGCAGTAGTCTTGAAGGCATACATATATGCAGCATTTACGTTTTACCTCGTGCCACTGCGTACTGGTTCGCACAAGTAATTTTCTACACTTGCTTTCTGTCACAGGTATCAGATGAAGCGCTTAAACGTAGCATCAGATTTTTCCAATGACTCATTTAAATGATTACCCTCTCTAATTCGTCTGAGCATCTGGTGTCATAATCGCTTCGTCTATCTAGTCCAAAGCTGTCCGTACTCGTACCAATGAAAATGCGTATTATCGTGCAACTTCACCGATATACATATGTAATCGCCGGGGCGGGGTTAAAGTTCCGAACGGTAAATACACGAAGGTCTAAAATTCCGAAAATTAATATCCCACCTACATTTTTGCCGAAATGTTTTCTAGCGAATTTCGTAAAAAATGTAGGTGCGATTTCAAGATTCGGAATTTTAGACCTTCGTTTATTTACTATTCGGAACTTTAACCCCGATTTCCTTGCGTCTCGGGGACAAAGTTTCGAATGGTAAATATTCGAAGGTCTAAAATGTCGAAATTTAATATCTCACCTACATTTTTGACGAAAATTTTTCTAGCGAATTTCGGCAAAAATGTAGGTGGGATATTAATTTTCGGAATTTTAGACCTTCGTGTATTTACCGTTCGGAACTTTAACCCCGCCCCTAATCGCCGTAGCTTCGCACGTGTCAGGTTCTAATCGCAGTAGTCTTGAAGGCATACATTTATGCAGCATTTACGTGTTACCTCGTACCACTGCGTACTGGTTCGCACAAGTAATTTTCTACACTTGTTTTCTGTCACAGGTATCAGATTTAGCGCTTGAACGTAGCGTCGGATTTTTCCAATGACTCATTTAAATGATTACCCTCTCTAATCCGTCTGAGCACCCGGTGTCATAATCGCTACGTCTATCTAGTCCCAAGCTGTCCGTACTCGTACCAATGAAAACGCGTATTATCGTACCACTTCACCCATATACATATGTGATCGCCGTAGCTTCGCACGTGTCTGGGTCTAATCGCAGTAGTCTTGAAGGCATACATTTATGCAGCATTTACGTGTTACCCCGTACCACTGCGTACTGGTTCGCACAAGTAATTTTCTACACTTGCTTTCTGTCACAGGTATCAGATGAAGCGCTTAAACGTAGCATCAGATTTTTCCAATGACTCATTTAAATGATTACCCTCTCTAATTCGTCTGAGCATCTGGTGTCATAATCGCTTCGTCTATCTAGTCCAAAGCTGTCCGCACTCGTACCAATGAAAACGCGTATTATCGTGCCACTTCACCCATATACATATGTAATCGCCGTAGCTTCGCACGTGTCTGGGTCTAATCGCAGTAGTCTTGAAGGCATACATTTATGCAGCATTTACGTGTTACCTCGTACCACTGCGTACTGGTTCGCACAAGTAATTTTCTACACTTGTTTTCAGTCACAGGTATCAGATTTAGCGCTTAAACGTAGCGTCGGATTTTTCCAATGACTCATTTTAATGAGTACCCTCTCCGATCCGTCTGAGCACCCGGTGTCATGATCGCTTCGTCCATCTAGACTAAAGCTGTCCGCACTCGTACCAATGAAAGCGCGTATCATCGTGCCACTTCACCCATATACATATGTAATCGCCGTAGCTTCGCATGTGTCTGGGTCTAATCGCAGTAGTCTTGAAGGTATACATATATGCAGCACTTACGTGTTACCTCGTACCACTGCGTACGGGTTCGCACAAGTACGTGTATGTCCGTATCAGCTCAGCCGGGAAGAGAGGCCAAAGTCCGCAGCACGAACGCCCTAGAACCGTCGTGTCGAGCATTGAATGTGGATTAGATTCCTCTTAAAAGGATCTCATAAGCTTACAGCTTAACGCCCCGACCTACCCTTTCCACTACTTCCGCCCTTTCCCTTCGATATACCGGCTCTCGCATTCATCCTCCAGAGCCTAATTTACGAGGCACGGATTACAAGTACGTACGTGTACAACATTAACGTGCGCTCACAGGCACTTTGCTTGGTCCGCGCCGTCCCTTTAGCCCTATACTCCGCACTTTTCTTACCGGGCTTGTTTCCCCGCCTTTTTTTTATTCTTATGGAAGTTGTTCCGTGAGGTTCACGCTTACGCTCTGCCTAATTCCCGTAATCTCCACCGGGCTTTTTTCATGATCTAATATATTCTACGTTAAGCCCACCGTTTTTCTCTTTACATCCTGTTTGAGACTGTTTTCCACTTTAGATCTCTTAAAGAGGAATGTAGGTGATATATAAAAATTGAACAGCTTTTAAGTGTTAATTTGAAAAGCCGACCACATTCTGCACCCTAAATTTACGCCAAATGACTATAATGCATTTTTTAGTGTATGGTGATTAAGAGAATTCTTATTACAATGAGTGACTGTATAAATATACAATATCTTACGGATATTTTCGCACCGGAAATTAAAATCCGAATGATTTAATTACGTGCACAGCATGTGTCCTGGTTCATTCATAAATGTATGCAGAATTAATGTCTATAAAATATACAGAATATATATTTTTATACTTCGTGGACCGGGCAACTGGACTGAAAATAATCATTAAAGGCATTATGTATTCCTGTAAACGTCTACACTCTTTTCAGACAACTGTTTCTAGCCTGCATCATTGTTACTCAACGTAAGTTCGGCAAAATAGGAAATATGGAAACAAAACGCGCGTGAGGTCGAAATGGTCACTATTACTGAATATAAAAGATTGATAACAAATTGATTTCTTGAAGATATATGCGC
Source organism: Tromatobia lineatoria (assembly GCA_949699805.1). Lineage (NCBI taxonomy): Eukaryota > Metazoa > Arthropoda > Insecta > Hymenoptera > Ichneumonidae > Tromatobia > Tromatobia lineatoria. Next base: position 6,816,434 of record OX453042.1, on the reverse strand, counting down.
AGAAAATTTGCTCAACAATGTTTAAGAAAAGAAGTTCGAAACGAATGTTCAAAAAAATTCTGCTTCTGTCAGAATGATCGATTTTTTTTCATTGACAATTTTATTGACTTATTTAACGCACTTTACTTGTGTGAGAAAGTGAAAAGAGTGCAACAAGCCGATTCAAGAAAGTTGAGTCAGTGTCCGCCTCCTCTCGATTTGTGATATGAAAAATATTTCATGCTATACGTGTAAGAAGAAGTTCACAGGTCACGAGCGCTCTTTCAATGTCCGTTGAATAAGTAAATGGTGTGACAACGTTAACCGAAATATCGACAAACCGTAACTTGCTCCGCTGCACTAAATATTGATGGAGAGGAAAAGAATACATGAGGCTATTAAAGCTGCTCAATGTGGCGTACCACGTTTAATATAAAATTGATATGAATTACAGATAGGTATCTGTAATTTATATAAATTTAGGATTTGATATAAATTTAGCGTCAGTTTTTAAAAACTGTTCATGTCGCTCATGTCCTGACTTTAAGGACGATCATTTTTAGCTAAAATATTTTTCTTCTGGCTCCTATAATCTCAAGATAAGTACTAAAATTATTTCGACGCTTTCAGAATAATCGCAGAGCTTCCAAAAATTTGTAAGTGCTAATTTTGACCAATTCTGGACTATTGAAAATTTTCCGCACTGTCAATCGGCGCGAAATAATTCGCGTAGCTTCTCTAATATTGTGGCAGGGGCAAAAAAATAATTCTGCTAACAGGGATCGTTCTGGTGATAAGTACAATTTTTGGTCCATCAAAAGTTTTTCGCACGATCTATTAGAATTAAATAATTTCAGGAGCTTCTTGGATATAATAGCAAGTAGGCAAAGCACGCTTGAGATAACAGAGATGCTCGTGAGATTCAGAAAAAAATTCACAACGATTTCATTGCACTAACCTTGCTAACTTTCATGGCATACTTTCTCCAGGCTCTTACTTTCCTTTTGGGAGAATAGCACTTACTGACAGCTACTATACGAAATTATTTGATACGTAAGAATGAACAGAAAAATTCATCCCATCCTCGCAACTAAAGAGCGGCAGATAATTCAATTTAAGTCAGTAGAACTTTTTTTTTGCAAAGTAACAGTAACAGTAAAACCATTGAGACGATACCGTTATGGTTACAGCAACTATTATAGACATTCTATATAAACCGTATATTTGTGTAATAATCCGCAACCAAAAAGCTGGAGTCAGTGTGACAGCTTAAAAAAAATGAAACCATAAGAAAAATTGAAGCACTCGATTCACTCGATTGATACCCGACAAATATTGTACTATTTGTTTTTCAATCACAGTTCACTTGTGTAGAAAACTTCCACTCGATATATGGACATTAGCAAGAATTACAGTGTTATAGAAATTACCACAGAATTCGAAATACTATAAAATATGAAACCGTCGGTAAATCCGGTCTGAATTATTTTCGCAAGCGCAAATGAATTCAATTATCGAATATGTCAACTCAACCGTTTTCCGGAAATAGCCAGCGTCAGTATTACACGAATAACTTATAGCAGTCGAAACGGTCTAAAAGTTGGGCAGGTTCAAGAATAAAATCAAGTGACAGCTCGACGGGAGATAACAGATTTAACGTGGAGCGAAATGCGGCCAGATATCACCGAGGACATTTATATAGGCCCAGGGGATATTTAGCCGTCGCGCTCGCGGAACTCAGATTTTGACGAATTTTTAAACCAGACTATTAACTTTCGGTTGAGAATACATAGTGTAATCCGGTGAGCGAGGGGAAATGAATATGGCCAGCGAATCTACTGTGGTAACAACTCTTTCTCTTCGAGTACATATATTCACGGATATGAATAAATATGAGATGCTAATTTAAAGTTTCTAGCGATATTTATAATACCTTAGAGACCTCACATTGCCTAACTTGTTATAGCAGAGCAGAAAACGAAATCTTCCGGAAACGTTCTTCCAGCGAGTCTCAATATTGAGGAAATTATACTTTCTGAAAGTGACAGACGTCTTCCTCGTTGGTTGCTTCATCGTGAGGGACCGAAATAGTTCAATTTCGAAAGTAATAGGAAATGCGAGTGACGGTAGAAGTATTGACAGATATTTAATCGGGGATTGAAAAGTGCAAGCAGTTGTAACTTTAATAAGTTTACTCTAAGACTCTTCAAGTTGTATGGATTGTCGGTACCGGAAATTAGTTTCATACAAAAGAGACTTCATTTTATGTGCTATCCAGCCAGATAATGATCTTGACAGTCACTTCAAGAAAAAAAAAACTTTTGAGGAGGTTGGAGTTACATTTAATATTTAATTTAGATAAACGCTCCACAGTGTTGAATTTATTATTTAATTTAGATAGACTTTTATGCATCTATTGGTTAAAATGGATGGTGATTTTCATAGCTGCTTATGTATTTTACTGAGAAAAAATGTAATTGCCCTCCATTTCAACAAATATCAATGGGCAAAATTTCGAAAAGGCACATATTTGTTCAGTTTATTCAGAGAATAATCCGTATATTCGCTTGATTTTGATGAATTAAGGCTTATTCTCTTTCTTGAAAGATACTTTACGCATTCGCCGTCTAGATATTTGATAGTATTTTCCATTAAAAAAAGCTGCTCGTTTACGAAGGAATTTTATTAATGGGTAAACAAATGAGTGTAATTTTAAAATGGAAAATACCATCCAATAGATGGTGAATCCGTAGAGCATCTTCCAAGAAAGAGAATGAGCCATGATACATAACAATCAAGCACAAAGTTCGGATTATTCTTTAACAAAAACTTAGTAAAAGTTTACCTTTTTGAAAATTAGCATAAACCAGTTAAAATTTTTATAAATCCATTGAAATTAATGTTTTTTTTTTCAGTCAAGGATATCTATTCTGATACAAAGCACCATTTATAACAGACAATCGATGCATGAAAATTTGTATACACGATTTTCAAAAATTAGTTGAATTTTCAACCTCCTTAATGTATTTTGTTTTTCGCTATGATCTTTCTTCAAAGAGTTCATGAGTAATGGAAAGCCTTGTCATCATTTTATTCGTCCTGTGATTGGTTGCTGGAAAAAAATTGTGTTTGAGGTAAACAAGTCCAGTTTGATGTCAAATTTTACATGAAAGTCAAATTCGATATCAGTTTGATATCGAAGTAACCTTTTAAAGCTTTATGGAAGCGCAACAACTAGTTATTCAGTCTTTCTTTAAAAACTTCAGGAATAACAGAAAGGATTGTCATCGTTTTATTCGTGCTGTGATTGATTGCTAGGAAAGTCTGCAATAAATAAATTCAGTTTTGCGTCGAAATTGGTACAAAAAGAGGACGGGTGCTGCAGCGCCCATGTAAAAGGTTATAAATGCGCAGCAGCGCAAAAGAATCTGAAGCAAGTGTGTCCGCACGAATGATTAGCCTTGTTCATCTACAAAACAGATGATATCGGTATTAACAGCGATTAGAAACGCCAATGATGGCGCCACTAGCGACGGTATCATCGCCGTCAAGAACTTTAATTTAACTTTATTAAATTTCCAGTGATAAGTAATTCTTTTCGTGGTATAATTAGCTTTTTTTTTAATCTCATTTTTTCCCCGATCCCAGGTCAAGATTTATTCAGAGGTCGGCTTGGATACATTACTTTTACCTTGAAACTCATTGGATTTTTTCTAAGCTCCCCGAGTCTGTGTCTCTCTTGCGTCCGTAGCCGACTTAAGGTGAGAGGATCAAATTGGAATTTCTGATTTTCGTTCTAAGATATCTCATCTGTTTATTTATCTATGATATTTTTATTAAAATGTTTGTTTGAACTTTGAAACGAAGGTTTTTATATATGATAGACTCGTCCAATTATTGGAGATGAATTATTGCGAATTTATGAGTTTGTAAACGTCTTAACATGTTTGTTAGGTAATCGGTAGGCAAAAATGGCTGAAAATTTTTTGATTGTAGATAAGAAGAATTTTTCCATTACGAATGTATTTAGTTAAAGGAATTGGATTGGGCAAAAATTATTTTTCACCATACCTGCGCGGAAAGTTCGAATTCCCGTCCTAGGGGTTTTACGTAATTCGAACTGTCCACTGCAGATATGGTGAAAAATAGTATACGCCACTCGGGAGTGAAAGTAATATAATAGAAAGTAATATACTATTTGTATTTGCACGATGCTTTTCGTTTCACTAAAGATCCATAACAATTTGAATTATTGTTGACAACGCAGTGCCAATAAATTTCATTGTCACAGAATTTCCTGAGTTACAAGGTTATCAACACTCCCCTGTGCACTAGATCACGTTTTATTTCCCCGCCATGTAACCCTTTACCGATAACACGAACTATGTCACTTTTTTCAATACTGCACTTCGAAACGAGACATTCAGGCAACCGCCAATTTTTATTCTATTCGTTCGTGTCATTCATTTCTAGCTTACACTACTTTGTGAATTAAATTCTAATATGTCAATTTAACAAAAAACATTGAAATATGCCTTCATCCTTTTTTAGAGTTTCATTCATGCATGACTAGTTTTTCTCGCCAAGTTTAAGCGCCAATATCGTGACCCAGAGTCGGCGAAACTATTTTTAATTCCCTAGAGGTTCAGAAAAAATAATCTGTCAACTGTACCTCAATTCTATATAACATTCTTGAGGCCAAAAATTATTTCTGCACTAACATATTGCTTCTTCCTTCTCGAAAGCACAAAAAACATTCAATTTTTTTTCAGGACAGATCGCCAATAAAGTTCACTGTAATTTTCCTGTGTCACAAGACTGCTGAAGTTCCCCCATCTATGGATCAGATCACGTTCCATTCCCTTTCCATGCGATCGTTTATCCGATAACACCAACCATGTCACTTTTTTTAAGTTTCAATTTCAAAGCCAGATACTCGGACCTCGGCCAATTTTTTTTCTGTTCGTTTGTGTAATTTTTTTCCAGCGTACACCAATTTGATGAAAAACATTGAAACACGCCTTCATTCTTTTTCCAAGCTTTGTACATCCAGCTCCTGTCAACCTTGCCAAGTTCAAGTGCTAATATCGTAGCTCAGAGTCGGTGAATTTTTTTAGCAATTCCCCAGAGGTTCACACAATATACTCTAAAACCTGTACATAAATTCTCATAATATTCTTAAAGGCACCATTTGGTAGTGGTAGTGGCTCTACCTTAAATCAATAACATATCACTCCTTAAAAGCTCCTCGTCTTATGGAAGTTTCCTCATCCTCGGCTTATATACCCAAGCCAGACGGCGATCCCTCGAGTATTTCGCAAAATTCGAGCTAGCAGCTCCCTCGTTCGGTGAATTTTGGCGACAATTCGCAGACCCGCACCCTCTCAAAGTTTCGCACATCCCAGTGGGACACCGAAACCCAAGTTGTGTCGCAAGTGAAAGGCAGGAAGGAAAATGGAAGGGGAATTTCACTTCTATTTTTCAGCTATATTCCATCTATATCCAGACATCCTCAACTCGAGGATATCCTATATATAGCGTCCTGTGTATACGCGATTCGAATCCGATATATAAATCGAAAAAGGGCGACCAAGAGAGATGTTCCCGGTAAGACGCAAAGCCATTTCCACACTGTGCTGTTGGATAGTTGAGACCTCGTCGTGGAAGGAGGTTTAAACATCTTGAACTGCCGCAAGGTGTAGAAATCTAGTGAACCAGCCCATATCGTAGTGTGCGACTCCTTGCTAACGCTCTAGGGTATCAGGATAGAAAATCGAGACGGATTCTCTCTCTCGTGGTGCTCATGTTGCTTCGTACGCGACCCAGAAAACCCGGAGAAACATTTGGTAACCCAGCCGTGTAGATGGCGTGCGCGAAGAGTGAGCAGAGTGAGGCAGAGTCGAGGAGGAGTTCGCAGAGGGAAAAGGATAAGATGATAGTGGGATGAGAAAGGAAAGAGAACAACGAAGGTACATATGCAAGGGAAAACAAGGCTAAGGAATACAACAAGAGTGAGATAGAGTTACGAGGGAGAAGCGTTGGAGGTCGGGGAGTGGAAGGAAAGTTTTGCCAAGCTTTGGCGGCCTCCGGAGTAGGAAGAGCATTATCGCTTGGAGTCTAAACTTCGAAATCCCCAAATGCGCCTCAACCTCCTCTTTTCTCCGTTCGCTACGTTTTTTTTTCTCGCTTCCACTCAAGTCATGCCCGTCTTTTCCGCCAATTCTCCTGAACGACCCAAGCATGGCCCCAGGCTCTGTACCTTTTCGAACGTGGCTGGTGGCCTCGAGAACTTTTGTCGCTGCGGGGGCGAAATAAGAAAGAGGCGATGTTGTTTCTCGCTCGCATATCGTGTCTTCGTCTCCGTTTGGCCTGTCTATAAGCTTGGTTGCTGCTCGGGGATAAGCTTAGGTCGGATTGAGGGGCAACGTGCGAATCGCGTCAATAAGGGTTAGGAAAAAAGCTTATCGTCTGTTGTGACGGCGAGAATATTGGGATTTGAGTGGAGAAACTTTGCTTTTATTACTTTTGCGGCGAGGACAAATTCGGTGATGGGAATATCCTCGTTTGTGGCTTTGCCAGGTCATTCAAGAGGGCTTGATAAACTGGAAATCAACGCGATGGAGGAAAGACATTCTGGATTAATTGACAGAACGTATGACCGCGAGATTGTCTTGTCACTTAGAAATAACGAAATTAATTAGCGGGTTTGACGATGAACTATTTTGCGGTGGAGAACTTTATGTCGCTTCTTGTTAGTATGACTTTGGTAATTAATGGAGTGAAATTAATAAAGCAATTAAGCCGACAGTCAGAGCTCAGGAAAAAAGAGAAAGCGTAGTTGAGAAAAATAAATTTGATTTTTATTTTTTGTTTTTTGATTTTGATTAACCAAACTATTGATTAGTTTCTGAAGACGAGGTGTGTTTTAGGAATGCGACTGTTTTCGACGTATGCAAATTTGGAATTGATAGCAATCAACAATGAATAAATTGCCGTTGTTGCCGGAAATTCAAGCAGCGGTTATCGGAAATAAATTTTTATGAAGCAATACAATGACGCGATAACGTTTGACCAATTAATGATAATTTTTTTCCTCGTTATACTATTTATCTCTCGTTGGCCATGTTGATGTCCAGAGTTCGAGTGTATTTTGCAGGAATATTCAGTATGTAGATTTTAGAGTACGCAAAAGCATCATGAAATAGAAAGAGAAGGGAGTATAAAACGATTGGCGGATGTGTGTGTACGTGTTCATTTATATTTTGGAGGACCCACTAGTAACGAAGTAGCAAACCCCTACATAATTCGAACGCTGGAAAGCACGGTTATAGAATGACCTCCGTGGACCTGTTTGGTAGAAAACTTAATCACCCTTCATGTCCATAAGTAGCTGTTCGGCGATGAAAATATACACGTTTGTGGATTCGGCAGGTCACTTAAGAGATAAACGAAGAATTAACGCGATGAAGGAAAGATCTTTCAGATAATTGACAGATTATCTTGTCGCTTAAAAATAACGCAATGAATTAGTGGGCTTGACGATAAACTATTTTGCGATCGACAGGCTTGTCGCTTATGGTTAGTACGACTTTGGTAATCATAGGGTGGAAATAATGACGGACTTAAACCGCCAGTCATAGCTCAGCGAAAGAAAGGAAACAAGTAAAAAATAGTGAGTTGCCAAAACCAGGTGCAGTAGTTTAAAAAAAAATTATTAATAGTTAAAAAGAATAAACGGGTTCTTTTTGTTACGATAGTTAGATTTGTGGGTGCAATCAATACGTTAATTTACCAAACTATTCATAAATTTCTGGAGTCCAGGTGGGTTTTGTCACCACGACTTTTTTCAATGTATGCAAATGCGAAAATGTCAGCAATTAGCAATGAATTAATTGCCGACGATTCCATCGCAAATTTAAGCAACGATTATCAGAACTAAATTTTTATTAAGCAATATAATGATGGGATAAAATTGGACCAATTAATGATAATTTTTTTTCCTGTTACACTATTTATCTCTTGTTGGCCCTGTTGATGTCAAGAGTTTAAGTGTGTTGTGTAAAATTATTTAGCACGAGGATTTTAGTGTGCAAAAGTGTCATGAAATGTTAAGAGGAGGGAGTATGAAATGATCGGTGGACATATATGTGTGTGTGTGTATGTGTTTGCTGGTATTTCGGTGGACGCACCAGTAACGAAGTTGCAAATCCCTACATAATTCAAAGGCCGGAAAGCACGATTATAGCATGAGCTCCCTGGACCAGTTTGGCACAAAAATTAATTGGTCCTCATGTCTATAAGCTGCGCCGCGGTTTTCAAATAATTTACGTCGATAATCTATAATTACGAATGGCGAAAAAATATACGCGAGCGTAACTGATTTTAAATGTACCAAGTGCATCATCCAAAATCTACAATAGTATTTAAAAATCAATGTCATAATTCACAATTCATTCAAGTTAATATTATCTTTTTGTTGAATATTTTTCAATTAAATGGAATGTTGTGAGAACATTGAATCAATTAATACTTTCTTTAAGCCATTAAAAAGCTACTTTCCGTGAATTTAAAATACTATGAAAATAATGTAACCTATAAAATAATATGGAGCTAATGAACCGGTTCAAACGACCAAAATATTTTGATGCCGATTTTTTTGTTCTATCTGAATAACGACATCAATTTTGAAAAGAAGTTTACATCTTTATTACTATTTTTGAACTTCTGTTAAATAAATGGTCACCAGACTATCATCAAACTTTTCCTTAGTTACATGCATAAATAAAAAAGTTTCAATACTTGGAAGTATTTAACACTGCAAATTGCAAAAATTAGTTTTTATAAAAAAAATTTCTTACGAAGGTAACAAATGCCACCAATGCAATTAATTAATGTGCTGTTTAATTTTCATGACTTTCAACCAGCTGTGGTCATCAAATGATATTCGTCAGAACAACTACAATTTCCTGTATAGATAACAAACAAAAAATCTCCTCTATTTCACTCTTAAAAATAGTTTACGAAAAAAAAATATCTAAACAAACCTGTAACAAATAAATAAATGAGCGAATTCAAAACAGCAGTACAAAAGGACTAAAAAAAGACTGTTCCTGAGCCGTTCATCGCGTCAAGATGCTGTAATAATAGTCCTGTAATCCTGCCTTCCATGTACCAAATAACAAACAGCTGATTCTAGAAGCCAAATTCCCAACTAGAAGCACTTAAGTAAATTACTCTCCCACGATATATATCTAGAAAGTTAACATAGTAAAACCGACTTTGTACATATATATGTATATAATTAGACGAACATCAGAGTTAGCAAAGGCGCTCGCAATTTGTATACAGGTGGTGTTAAAACCGATGCTGGCTTGGCCAATGCCAGTCTCGGTCTATTCACACGATGAGCAACAATGACTGGCCTGAGCTTTCATAGAGTAGCTATACATATGTACATTCAGTAGTCTACTCTGTTTACCGTGTTCTGCCTACCGGATCGACACACAGTGTACTGACAGGGCATATATTCGGATCTACCGAACGCACATACTGTACTATGTAGTACACGTATATGCGTATATGAGAATCAGGCTGGGATGTGGAAGGATTAAAGGCTTACCTTTGCGGGTGGCGGCGGGACTCGGGGTGGCGAGGACGAGCAGGGCCAGACCGAAGAAGCCCCACCACCAACCCCAACTTCCAGCTGCGAGTGCAGGCATCCTTTCCCAGCCACCGCCCTCCTCCTCCTACCACCCCCCCGGAAGACTGTCAGACCTTTTTTTCCTTCCTCGCCTGCAGCCTCATTTGCGATCACCACCTGTAACAATTAATCAAAGCAAACTTGTTAATTAATGCAGCCACTATCACAGCATGACTATGCTATATTATGGCACGTTATAATGAGAACTTCATTACGGAAATCTATTTAGCATATGCGCCAGCAGCAGCAGTAGTAGTGGTAGTGGCAGTAGTAGTAGTAGTAGTCGTCGTCTTGGCTTTTAGTCGAGATCGTTTCACGTACATAAAGCTCAGCAGCATGGATAGATGTTTTTGAATGATTCAATTTTCTGATCTGTTACGCCTCTTGGAATCAATCTGGCCGAGGATTTTTTTTTTTTTATGGAGGAGTTTTTTTTTAACCGGGATATTGACAAATAACAATAAAAATTTGGTACCTAAATGTGTTTCGTTTTCATGGAATTTAGATTTGGGATGCATTCTAATTAAATTGCATAATTTGTGGGAGATGTTTCGACTTCTCGAATTATTATTAGATACTACATTGTGAAAAAATCTACCTTTGATGTAATGTCTACGTACCAAAAATTTTTATTTAAAAGTTTAATTCATGCATAAATTGGTATACTACACTTACTTTTCAAGTACAATGTCAAATTTATTTTTCGTAGAGTAATTGTGAAATTACATGAATTTAACTGTAGGAGTACTTTCATTTCGAAAATTGGCTTTAATTCGATTTACGAGTACATGAATAGAAACTTTCTGTCTTTTCTGTCAGTGACCTCAAGAATCTTTAATAAGAAATATATTATTAATATTCACATCAAATGTTGGATTAGAAAATTTCATAGCCAAAAGGGATTTGAGGTTATTCATAATAATTAACAAATTGTAGTGAAAGTCTGAAATGAATGTACGAAATTATCCAATTTTCATTCGAGTAATTCGTCACCGTACCTCAGTAACTTCAAGATAAAAACTTTAAGTCTACAAATTTGATGAAATAAAGTCACGTATCGCGAATACGAACGCGGCTATTTTTTTTTAAAGTAAAAACCTTGGTCTTAGCTAAGACATTTTAAAACATGGCATTCGTGGGTATTGAGATATTGCCAAGGAGTACGTTACGCTTTATTTCATCACATAAAAATATTTTAATACGAACGTAAACAACGAGGAGAAAGCTTTGGAATACAGCACAATCTTGTTGAGCAAAGACCGCTTGCCAGTGTAATTTCCGGACCAGAGGAAGAAAGACCGCAAAGTTAGTTTATCATGTCCCTCCAGCGTTTTCAGGTCTCATAAAAAAGCGGGAAAGACGCGAGAATGGTGACAACGAAGACATCTCACGCTTGTACTCAACACAAACACTTTAAGAACAGGCGCCCGAAGCGAGACGTGAATCAAGAACTAGATAACGAGACGCTGTCTTGGAAATGAAGCGAGTGAGCTTCGTGACAAGAAAAAAACGTAAAAGCTATGCAAATCTTAGTTTACTTTATGTCTACCCATATGCGTGTAGTGGAATAAAGGGTAGCTGTGGAGATAAAGGGCGAAAAAGGCAACGAGGGAGTTGCAGAAGCGTGACATGAAGGATAAAATTAGGTTTTCAGGCTGTAGTTGTCAGGCGAAAGAAAGTTATCTCAACTCATAAGATTGCGACGTGAATACCGACTAACATTTTCGTACTTCTCAACTCACTAGATTACGAGGTGAATACCAACCCACATTTTCATAACTCTCAACTCTAACTTGAACGTGAAGCCAACAAAGTGAAGTTAAGTCCTCAAATAATGCAAAATGAGAAAACTGCGCTACCCAGAACAGAATCCACCTGAATAGTGCCATTACAAGAACACTCAAATTGAAATTGTATAAAACCTCTTCTCACTTCCAACCTTTGCATCTTCCTCTCTACCTTTATCATGTTATTTCCAGCATATAAGACTAATGACGCGAAACTTCTAACAACCAGTTGAGTTCTGCAAAGCCCCGAAGTACCGGAAGGGAAGCCCTGCAAATGCTAATAGCCTGAGTGGTTGCAGAGAACCCTATTCAAGTGTTTGCATTACGGTAGAGAGTGGCAAACACCGACAAACATTTTTCTACTTTCCAATTCTACGTTTGATGCGAAGTCACCGAAATAGAAATGAGGCAAGGATAATATAAAACGAGAAATGGATTGTGTCTGTAGTAGTGTCCACATGCGTAAAAATTATGCATTTGGGCCTATCCAAATTGAGTCTAGTTAGTCTAGGATGAATGAAAGGATTCAATCGAATTACATTGTACATCTTGGCTGTACACTGGAATTCCATGCTGGACTATCCACACTCTATCCGGAATTGCTATGGATATATTTTGGACCAGTCACGTATTGTTTCAAACTTAAACCTGACTTCAACTAACCCAGATAACAGTAAAGGGTCCATTAATAATCATTTATCACACAATCGAGGTTTTCATTTTCACGCTTGTGATGTCCAAAAAAGCATTCATTGGTGAATGATAATTGTAATCGTAAGCTAACATTTTTCTACTTTTCAATTCTACGTTTGATGTGAAGTCAACGAAATAGAAATGGGGCAAAAATAATATAAAATGAGAAATAGATGGAGTTTCTAGCCGAGTCCACACGCGTAAAACTGATGCATCCAGGCTGATGTCCGGGACGTTTCAAATTGAGTCTGGTTAGTCCAGGATGAATAATAGAATTTTATCGAATCCCATTGTACATCTGGTTGGCCTTCATCCTACATATAATTGATAACGAATTGCCATAAACCTATTCTGAATAACGCACACGTTGCTTTAAACTTACACATGGCCTCCGTACTGGACTTGGCATCTTTTACGCCACAACCAAGTCAGATAACACCAAACGGTTCATTCGTAAGTATTTGTCCGAGTACGGAGGTTTTCATCCTCACGCTTATGATGTCCAAAAAAGCACTCGTTATGAATAATAATTGAATGACTTGCCTCATATTATGTGAAAACTACTCGTACACGGAAAAAAATGCTTGGTTATATATGTCAGCGGATCAATTGGTTAGCGTAACCAAATTCTTCGTCAGCGCCACCAAATTCTTGGTTAGCACAACCAAGTTTATGATCAGGGGGCAATACCCTAGTTGTCCGGAACCCATCTCTAACAGAACCGTCTGTACACGAGCATGTCTACACTATTTTTTTCGCAACCAATTCAACTGAGCACGATGATGTTGTACGCAACACGAACTCGACAGAGTAAGAGTAAAAACGAATTATCTTGTACACGACGAGCGTTTGCAGGAATTCGATTCAACACAGAAAAATTGATGATGGCAGTAATCGTTACAACGAAACTTTGCACAGTATCACTCGGACGCTTCAAATCTGTTAACGGCATTAGTGCGACACAACAAATTTATTCGTGGCACTACATGAAAACAGCAAATCTCGACGTAGTACCAGCTTGCAATAACAAATCTCCGCACAACACTACCCGCGCAAAAAAAAAAAGTATGAAAAGAGTATTAGAATAGTATTAAATGGAAGTATGAGAAGTATGTCGTATTGGACGAAATCATACTGAAATTATACTTATATTCGAGTATTAAGTATGAAATTATGATACGAAAAACTATTTGAGTATCGAATTTTCGAAATTTCGAAATTGGTGTATACTAATTTCATACTTCATACTCAAATATGAGTATAATTGCAGTATAATTTCGTCCAATACGACATACTCCTCATACTTTCTATTTAATACTATTGTTATACTGTTTTCATACTATCTTTTTTGCGCGGGTAGTACGACGCGGGAAAGTTCAACATGTCGAATGTTCGACACGATATAAGTACTACATGAGAAAGTTCTACACCGCCCGAGTTCCACGAAGACCCATCTCTAGGGGCTACGTATAGCTGAGAGCTATCCGTATAGCTGGGAGATATTCGTATAGCTGAGAGATGTCCGTATAGCTGGGAACTATCCGTATAGCTGAGAGATATTCGTATAGCTGAGAGCTATTTGTATAGCTGGGAGCTATCCTTATAGCTAGGAGCTATCCGTATAGCTGGGAGTTATCCGTATAGCTGAGAGCTATCCCAGTAAACACGTTTTTGAACGGCAATGTAACATGGAAGTTACATGTGATTGTAACAGTGTTACCCTTATGATATGTCGAGGATATATAACGTAGGAGTAACATTGTGATGTTGCATTAGTTACATACAGGTGATGTTACCGTTATGTGACATGTTTTCGTTGCAGTTGCATAACAAAAGTTATGAAACTGCAACGCAACGTGCGAGTAACAATAGGAACGTCACTTTCGTGACAGGAACGCACTGTTGTAGTGTTGTAACGTGGCAACATAACAAGTATATTGCAAACAATACGTAACATACATATTACAGTGGTTATATTACACCGTGAACATTCACGTTGTGCAACTGTTAAATACCGTAGTTCCGTTCCAGTTATGTAACGAAAGTGTGTAACTGTAATGTAACATGTATGTAACGACTGTAAGTCACTGCAGCGATAGTGCGGTCATGTTACAGTTACGTAAATGTGGTAACGTTACAAGAATGTTCCAAGAGTATGTACATTTGACGTTACATGCATATCACAGTGGTTATGTTACATCGAGAACATGCACGTAACGTAACGGTTATAAGCCGTAGTTGTGTTGCAGTTATGTAACTAAAATGTGTACCTGTAATGCAACATCTTTGAAACGATTGCAATGTAACTGTGGGGATAGTCCTGTCATATTGCAGTTACGTAATGTGATAACATTGCTAAAACGTTGCAAAAATATGTAACATCTACGTAATGTAGTTTCGTTACAGTCATGTAACAAAAATGTATTAATGTTACGTAACATGTGTATCACGATGTGATGTCCGCTAGATGGCCTGCGACTCAAACGTTTCTCGCAAGCGATTCGTGTCACTAACGTATATAAGTCAGCGTAACGGTGCAGCTTCATATGCACACCGGAGTGATACTCTTCCGAGATTTCAACCGGTTCGCATCATTTGCCAATCGCTTTTTCTACTTTTAATAGTAGCAGCTAATATTTTTGACTCCCAAGGGTAGCAATTTAGCAACCCTTGAAGCTCTTTTGTGGACTGTAAGTCCACAGAAGTAAAGCTAATGTATTGTCAATATGACTATACTTTAGCAATATAACGAAACAGTAACAGCTGTGTGATTCAAGTTGCACAACACAACATAACTAAATTGCAACGTTTACGTAACACACGTTACATAACACGGTAACATTACAGAGCGGGAAATTATAAATTACACGTAAGTCACATGTAAGTTACAAACAATTTTTTTGATTATGTTGCTGTTACCTTGCAGTAATATCCTGCAACACACTACTAACATTGCAAGACCGTAACGGTTATGTAACACACGTTATATAACATTTGAATGTTACTTGTTACATATCTGTTACACTACGAAATATACGGGCAACGTAACTCAATTGTAACAGTTACGTAACACATGTTATATAACATGGTAACATTGCTGAGTGGGAAATTGTAAATTACGTGTAACTTACATGTAAGTTACACGTGAGATTACTTGTTACATTGAGTTACATAGCCGTTACGTTGCTGTTACAATACCGTGTTTACTGGGTATCCGTATAGCTAGGGGCTATCCGTATGGCTGGTAACTTTCCGTACAGCTGGAAGAGCTATACGCAAGGCTACAACGGTAATCCGTATAGCTGGGCCAGTTATACGGCTATAGTTCATAGTTCTTCGGACGACATCAGCGCCATGATAAATCGAACATCGTAACAGTTCTGGTGTTCCGCTTGGTCGCTGACCAACAGCACGTCTGTGCCAGCAATCCGACTTATAGTTTCAGCAACTGGATATCTGGCTGTCACAGATATATACCGTTTTCTCAGTGTACAGATGAGTCTGTGTAGCGATGGGTTCTGTAGAACCAGGGTATTGCCGATTAGTGCAATCAAGCTCATTACAATACAACCAATAACTTGGTTGGTATAACGCACAACCCGGTTAGTCTAACCAATATATCATCTGGCGCACATGTAAAAAAGCGTTTGGTTGTTCAAATGAAGCCTCTGTTCCCGTGTAGGCTTCCCACCAACAGTTTTCCGACCAATGTCCGTGTCTCAATTGGTTGGTGGATAAACTGATTGGTTGATCCTACAGATTATAGTCAAATCAACCGGTTTGGCAAACTTAGCAATAACTCAAACTTATGAAATTGCTGGACCCACCAATAATTTGGATTTCGCAATCAGTTGGATCAACTGATTAGTTGGTCCTACGAAAAGGTGGTCGATGGATAAACCAATTAGTTAATCGATGTAATCAGTGGTCACGTTTAATGGCTACTGATTGCGTCAACTGATAATTTTTTTTCATGCAATTAGATGACTTCATTGCAAGGACACGGAAATTATAATTCTAC
Source organism: Tromatobia lineatoria (assembly GCA_949699805.1). NCBI lineage: Eukaryota > Metazoa > Arthropoda > Insecta > Hymenoptera > Ichneumonidae > Tromatobia > Tromatobia lineatoria. The sequence goes on along the minus strand of OX453042.1, from coordinate 6,800,254 downwards.
AGAAATGTTATTTTTTTACCCTGCCGCAGCTTCAGGCTCTTGTTGGAAAATAAACTCATGACGTGGCACCGTGTAAGGGTAAAATGAACAGAGAAAAAATTTGTTAAGCTATTCCGTGATAATATCTTAGAGGGGAACAGCGAGTCAGATTACAGTGTATTTGCATTTCTGGAAGCGCATGTATGTGTGTCTTCCTCTGCACGCCCATTCATCCAAGCTCGAGCTCTGGGTGCACTTTTTTCTCCAATCCTATTCATTCCACGACTACATACACATTCGTAGATACACAACCGCGCAAACGTTGGTTTTATTTAGTCTTTCAGTGAATTATTCGTACAGGAGTTAGAGACTCGTAACCCAGCACCGCTGTACTAAGCTGTGAATACTAGCGTATATAGAGACGCGCGTTCCTCATATGGTGCGGTATGCACGACTTTTCATTGAACAAAGAACTTTCGCATTCACTCTGCAGGTTAATAACGATGGTTTAATTGTTTTGTCTAGATCGACTCGCTCTCGCGCAGAATCATTAGTCGTTCTTATTTTGCCCCCTCATAGAGAAAGCTTTGTTATCGAGAAAATAATTTTCTCCGAAATATCATGTCAGGTTTTTCAAAATGGTCTAAAACATTGAGAAAAATGGTTCAGAAAAAAATCTGAAATTAAATTTGAGCCGCTATATCTCGAGAACAGCTCAACCAGTCATGCTAAAATTTAGTACGTTAATGGAACAGCAACAATTCTCTCTTTGTGAAAATTTACAAAAACATCAGATCATTTTGTTGGGCTTCATAGATTTTTGGTCCAGAAATAAAAAACTTGTTACGCTTTTCAACTGCCAACATTTTTTAGACAATGAGCTAAGTAGTTCTTGAAAAATCAAGAAATGGGGAAAGACGGTCGGTATTGAATTTGATCTAAATCTATATAACGATCCGGATTGTATAGAACTTCCGAAGGTTATAGAGTTTTCGAAAAATGTATGTTGGTAGCTCGGATTTTCTATAAGGAGTTATTTAAACTCACTTAATAAAAGTTAATTAAGAAGTTGTAAAGTCGGGCCTTGTACATGACTTTCTTTATAAGGAAGCCAAATTTGGTTAGCGTACTTCCTCGTAGAGAAGAAACTAAAAAAAGTGGAAAATAGGGATCAAACGTGCTAGACTCGACTTCCCGAACTTATTTTCACTCTTCCACAGATTATTACAGACATTCGATTAACTTAGCATTTATAATATCTTTTTGGATACATTATATTGGAATATAATTATTAATCGATTTATCCCAATAATATTGGAATATTGGAATATAATTATTAAAAATGCAAATACTATTTGGATCGAAACTTATAACAAATACTTTCTGCTTGAAGTTGCAGTTGAATTCAAAGAATGCCGGGATCATAAAAAATGCGTTACATTCCTACAAAATTTCCATTTTATAGAATCCCAAAATAGTAATACATATACGTTCATTGATATCAGGGTCCATCCATTTGCTCTAAAAAAAATCCTCTGCAGCGTCTGTAAATATTGCTTTAAGCATAAAAAAATTGCGGGTCTATAAATAAAATTATTAATAACGGGAATTTTTTGCGAAACTATTCCCTCCATGTAAAAGAATTCTGCGAAAACCTTTAACGCCTCTGAGAACGTGAAAAAGGGTTGTTTGCCTTTTAAAAAACAATTTGTTATTTTTTGTAGTTCGGCAAATATATTCAGCGTACACGTATGTAGTCTCGCAATCATCGAACAAAATGGTTGAAAAAGGATATAGCTGAAGGGTTACTTCATCGTGGACCTTATATTTATAAAGTCTTTGCACTAGCAAATATTGCCGAGCGATGGAGAGAGAAAATAGCGAGAGGGAAAGATAGTCCGGAAGCTCAGTATTTATTTTGCATGGAACCCAACCCATTCGCAATATACCGCTGCTGCACTCCTATTCCCTCCCCTCCAGCCCCCCTCCGGTCCCCCACTCGCGCGCCTGCCCAGGCACCACACAGGAAACGAATATAACGTTGCAAAATTCACTGGCAATCCCGAGGACTCACATTTACTATGTATATATAGTAGTATACATATCAGAACCGGTCGAGCTTGTATTTCAATGTACATATAGAGCAGTATTATATATTTATGGATATACAGTACAGGATGAGAAAAAGGTACATACTGCAAATATTGATACGTGAATATTTGTGCGACAGCGGAAAATTGTTTGTAATACTGATAAATCGTCGCGATACGCGATGACAGAAAAATATTCTGTCAATTTTTTTTTATTACATTTCACAAACAGAAAAAACGCTGTGTTGAATTGACGTGTCCCAGGAGCAATTTTTTCTATAACTCCCGAAATGTGTATTTCAGTTTAGTAAATGATGACGATTTTTTTATTCTTTTTATTTATTTTTTTTGTCGCTATTTCACAGAAATAAACAGCGGGAGTGTAAAACATGATAAAATGGTTGGACGGACTGCTGAACTACCCTTAGGCAAAGCTTGCTCGAAATAACGGAATATATATATGTATATACACAGATTGACCAGACCGCCGATGCGGTGCCTGTCGAAAATGGCCGAGGTGACCAACCAGCCGTTCGTGTTTTTATTTTCAGTCTTTCTTTACTTTTTATAAAATACCTTTTTTGATTTCATTGATAGCTTTGTTTGAAATATTGTTATTGCTCACTTCCGTTCGTTGCACTTACTGCCCCTCGCTTCGAGCTTGAATTTCACTTGTCGGAATCATTCATTGCCGAGAGCTACGGGACAAACATGTTACTTTTATTTAATAATCGAGATATTTTTAACTGTTTCGCAAATTGTGATATAAACCATGGACGACTATTATAGTGATAATCGATTCCACAACATAATCAATTGATCAAACTACTCAAGCTTCTAATGTGTTCTAAAGGAATTATATTAAGGTCAGAAATGGGGGAAATTACAATATTGTATTCTATGAAGGCCAATAACAGGATTAATCTTATATTTTAAATGACTGTTTTTATCATTATAATATTGATAAACACTTATCTGACACTATTTGTTGAGAATCAAATTTGTTGATTTTTCTGAAATAATTATTTATCTCTGTACCCTTATTGGACATTTTTCTTTAAATTTGAATACGTTGGGACTGAACAATTTTTTTTGTTGGCAAAGTAATTTTTCATTCATATCCTTCATTTCATTCTATTTCCATAACAGAAGCCCCGTCACTTGAGGTATTTAAAAGGGACCTGCTCCATCATTATTTAGACCTCGAGCGTCCAACTGTCTGAATTCAGTAGGGTCCATTTCTCTGGTATCAGGAAAAAATGGCCGAGAAAAAAATGGCCGGGGGAAAAAAGGCCGATGGAAAAAAAGGCCAAGGGAAAAAGGCCGATGGCGAAAACGTTGATGAAAAGACTTTGATCTCATAAATAGACCTTGAAAAAAACGAATCCCATTGTTGTACACGGCCACAAGGGCGAAGCCCTCCCACTTATTAAACTATGTTTTTTTTATTGCCTCTAAAATTTGTTGTTTTCTTATATAATATAATATTTTCTGATCAATTTTAAATCAGCGCTTTTCCGTCGGCCTTTTTTTCCATCGGCCTTTTTTTCGATCGGCCTTTTTTCCCCGGCCATTTATTCCATCGGCCTTTTTTCCCCGGCCATTCATTCCATCGGCCTTTTTGTCCCCGGCCATTTATTCCATCGGCCATTTTTTCAACGTCCATTTTTTCCTAGATTCAATTTCTCTATTGTGTTTGCGTTCCCTTTACCGCACTCTGTACTTAGCTCTCTTAGTTTTAAGTTTTGCATATGTTCTGCTATCTTATCTATCGCATTGGACCTTAGAAAATTTATTCAACGGAATGCTATCGATAGACATTTTTTGCAAAAAATTGTATCAATAGACAGGATTTCACACTTATTTTAAAATGCACCCTTCGACAAGTGAAATACTACACCGAACACTATAACCTCAAACTGTCTTAATTTTATCAATAGTCTAATTAATTTGATTAAGTATAACATCAAACTGCATTAATTTCATCGATTATATATCAATTCATTGCATTTTTACTAACTACGCGCAATTTCCACCGACAGCCGGGTTAAATGTGTTCTACTTGGCTTGTGAGTTGTATCAATTAACCGGTAAGTGATTGATACAGCTAACCTAACCGTAATAGATGGTCACTACAACCTAGTCCCTACAGCAACCTTAAAAGTACTCAAGTCATGAAATTCGGGGTTTTATCGACTTACAAAAAGTGAGTCCGTGCAACTACTTCTTCGGTGTACCCAACAACTTTTTTTTCTCCGTGCAGTGTCGAATAGTCTGCGTAAAGTCAAATTTTCCACCCATAATTCATACAGAGGAAAATATGGGAATAATATCTATACTCGCGGCAATTTCGATATATTTCAGTCAGCTTATCAATTTATGCTATACTTGCGGAAATATGTGATGTGTTAAGGATTTATGACGATTACAATAGAATAATCCTTCGATAATTCTGAGTTTTTATCGGAACACAAAATTAATTTAAACTGAATTAATAAATTTCACTCACTTCAATTAAAGTTCATTGATCCATTATCTCTGCAAATAGCTACAAAGTTTCGTAAATCGATACAATCCATTGCCTCCACATTCTGCAAACCCTGTTAATTAAAGCCAAAAATGTTTACTTGATTGAAATGAAATTTGGATTAATGCAATATCACTATGGGTTAATACGCTTCACTACTTTGCGATCGATAAAATAAAATACAAGATTACGTCATATCTTTTTTTTTCAATTGACTAAAACGTTTCAATTCAGTCGATGAATCTTTATGTCTCGGTAAAATTTCGTTAAAAAGGAAATCCGCAAAGGTAACATTGAAGTAGAATTTTTATTTGATTATGATCTTTTTTTAGACTTCGATATACAATTTGTTCTGTTCAATTGAATAAAACTTCTCAATTCCATTTATTCGATTCGATGGTATTTCTCCTGCCGATAAGTAGAATAAATTCTGCTGATGCAACTCGAAAGATTTTGTGAAAAGTGAGAGTTGAAAAGGCACCGAGATTATGTGAGACGAGGGGTTCGCCATTGACCCTTTGGTGACTGCGATCCCGAGTATTCGTCGTTGAAAAGGCCGGTTCGAAACTGCTACTTATCTGCTCTACACTGTCACCATCGAGTGTCCCCTTTAGCTGACCGTGCTTTTTTCTTGGAGCTTACTAAGCTAAACAAGGCTGAAAAGGAAATGGAAATGGAGGAAACCATCCGATTGAAAAATCCGATTTCAACCCCGTGTTGACGTCAATGTTCGGTTGAATACGCGGCACGGAAAAAAGTGTATAAGAAAAAAGAGAAAGTAGTTGTCTCATTCCAACAGGTATTAGATATATAAGACATTCCGCGTCAATTCAGTTACTGACAATAAATCTGTCTCAAATCGATTACGATTTTAATGAATTCACCGTGTTGACATTTGTTTTCGACGATAATTTAATGTTTTTTTTTTCATTTTATATTAGTAACATCTCAAGAACGGCAAATCGTATTTACAATGTAATTGATAATTATTTTAAAAAATGATAAGGTCATGACTGAAGACGAAGTTTGTTTAATGAACAAATTGGGTGGGCAAAGAATGGTAAAATAAATGTTATTTGCATATTACTGTTAGGAGAATACACATGGTTAACCAAGTGATATCCTGACTCTGATATGCCAATGATTACTGTTTCACAATTTTTTGTTCACCCAACTTGTTTATAGAATAAACTCCTTCGTTAGTCAGGATTTATTTCGATTTTTTCAAAACCATCCGTATATCACTGTTTTCAAAATTATTTCACGATAACCGTTGTAAAATGCATTAAGTAGTGCGCAATTTTTTTTTATAACTGTTAAATCTAAGCGGTTTCGAATTCGAATATTTTCTTTATAATCCTGTAGCGAAATATGTTTTATTTTTCAATCTCCGAATTATATGTAAATAAATCCTGATCCGATAGGCTATGGAAAAAAAACAAATTTTTATATTTCCAGAGAGTGCTTATGATTTACCGTTACCGAAATAGAATTGCTTAAATTAAAAAAAAAAAAAAAAAAAAATACGGGAAAAACGTTATCGTTACTCGACGTATTTTTACAAAATGTGCACATGGGGTAAATTTACTGATGGAAGTGAAATACCTATTTTGATACAACTTTTTTTCTACTGCAGCTACATCAATATGAAAAATAATTCGCGCTTATAGTTTGCTTTCAATTTAACGAAGCTTCACGATTCATCTCGATTCAATTGTCCGACTAAAAAATGATAAAATAAAAACTCTTTCCTACAGGCCATCCGATCGAATCAATAAGGTAACTACGTAACGGGCCAAAAACATTCCGAGACTGATGAGAGATCCATTACGGAAGTTGAATTTGGGTTCACGGCTCAAATCGCTATGTTTAAACTTGAAAAAAAGGAACAGTTAAGTATATTTACCTAAATATGGTTTGAATTCGGCACAAAGCAAAATATAACATTTCGTTTCATTGATGAAATTTCCAGTTAAAAGGTATCCGTGAAAAAAAAATTGCTTTTGTAATATTTCGTTGTAAATGTAAATAAATTTGCAGAGTTTTCGATGCGCATGTTGAAAATACAATGTGAAAGAATATTACGTCGATATTTATCTTGTATAATGCATATTCGGAGATTAAACCTCGTCGATTAATTGTATCGTGTCAATATCAAACACAACATCATTGCAATACGTTTACAATACGTTTTTGCCTGCATAACGTCACACCATAACGCAGATTTCATTAAACATTACTAAATTAACGTTTGAAGATGAATTAGTTACGCTTTATAGGAGCACAGTTGATGGAAAATCACGTTCACCGTAATTTGATAACGCAACTGAACCGTATGACTTGGGTAATCCTAGTATGTACATGTTTAATCGGAATATGATGACAGTTCTAATGTACTCTGGAACGTTCAAAAGTAGCCTGATTGACATGCCCTGAAATAATTGAGTATTGAGTCATAATAAAAAATATTCCATAGAAAAACTACAAATTTTTGTTCTCTTTATATTTTTTACTAGCATATTACAAAAGGTCGCGATTGAGCAATAATTTATTTGAAAATTTGTTTCCACAAAGTGTTGTCAAAGCTTGAAAAGATCTAAAAAATTAACAAAATCTGTCGATCTCCGATAGGCCAGGTCAGACTCATGTATTCTAAAAACGTACTATTTGACGATGATTATTTTAAGATCCTACCTAAGTAATCCAGACAGTTATGAGCTCTCTTAGAGTTCCACGGTCATTCAGATCTACTTAAGTCCTGTCTCTGGATGTATGTGTGAGTTTTTGTGTGAGTGGCTGTGTGAGAGTCTGTGTGATTGTTTATGTGAGAGTCTGTGTGAGCGCATGTGAGTGCCTGTGTGAGTGTCTGTGTGAGTGGCTGTATGAGTGCCTGTGTGGGTCGCTGTGTAAGTGTCTGTCCAAGTGTCTGTGAGTGCCTGTGCGAGAGGCTATGTGAGTGCCTGTGTGAGGGGCTGTGTGAGTGCCAGTGTGAATGCCTGTGTGAGTGGCTGCGTGAGCGCCAGTGTGAATGCCTGTGTGAGTGGCTGTGTGAGTGTCTGTGTGAGTGTCTGTGTGAGTGTTCCTGTAGAGTGTCTTTGCAAGTGACTATGTGAATCTCTGTGTGAGTGTCTGTATGACTCTTGTGTGGGTATCTCTGTAAGCGTTTGTGTGAGTGTCTGTCAGTCATTGTGAGTGCCTGTATAACTGTTCAAATCATCTTCAGAATTTGTACCTTATTTTTATATGGTCTAACGGATTAGAGTGGATAGCTCCTGAACCCTCGTAATATGATAGACCCTTGAGATATAACGGAACCCTTGGGATATGTTGAACCTCTTCGGATGTGATGGACCCCATAGAATATGACATACCTGTGAGATATGAGGTAAGATGCGTGATGGATAAATCACCTCTGAATAAGTTTATAAATATGTTTTATTATCCTCAAATCTTCAAATAAAACATTTATTCTTCACTGCTTGGCATCCAACGTGTAAAAAGAATTAATAATTAATAATCACAAGTAGAAACATTATTGCATTCCATATTAACTGTTAATCCGTTCAAAAGTAAAGATACTAAGTGTACGATCCTTGAGTTAATTTGATTACTTAACAGAAATCTAATGGTTATCGCCGACATGATGTGGTGTTCGATATCAATCGACTACTTTGTGTATGGATAGTAAAAGTGAAATTTAAATTTAATCAAAGTCCTATATCGCACTTATTTTTAACTATTATACACTTCAATTATGCTAACTGATTATCACTTCTAGTTCTTAGATGTTATACAGACAGTATTTGTGCATAATTGGATAATTAATAATTCAGTGCCAGATTATTCCAAGGTTGAAAAAATCAATTAAGTGTGTCAAATAGAATTAGCAATTCATCTTTGATTGCATAACGAATACCCAAATGAAATATATTGCTTTTTACTCTATTCAAACGTAGCGATACGAAAATTTGCAAGCGTCATTACTCATCGATTAATTTAATATTTCTTGAAAATTTACTTATTCTAGCCACTATCCTATCATGTCAGAACACCACTTCTGCATAGTTTGAACGGAATACTGTACGCTAGTTAGGTAATTAACGTAAACCGATAACGTGGCGAACATTGGCTGGCTCGATACCTCCTACAGATAATTTATACGACCGATTTTGCATCCCACTGTCATCCCTGATACATACAGTAATAGTTCGCCATGCAAATGTGTACTGATACACATGAAATTCAAGAGAGATTGTTTCGCTTATAGATACATCCTATGCCCAATGATGTAACCCGACATTAAAGTTATTTCGTTGTTATTCGATCGACCTCTTTCCAAAATGAATTGAAGGCAATAACTGTCGCTCTGTTTGACACTATTGAATTATATACCACTGGGACCGGAAAATTAATCTGCGTGTTTAAGCGTGGAATTTGGAAAAATTAAATACGCGTTTACATAAAGAAAAATGACCATTGGTAAATAATATTTAAACGATCGTATTAAAAAATAATCGCCAACGGTGCTGCTAATGTAATTATTAAGATCGGCGAATAAAGCTAATTTATTGGGAATATGAAACGAACATCGCACGGATTCAATTTTCGTATAGCAACGCATGTTGCAACGATTGCTCATTAATATCAAACCATCAATATTTGAAACGCAAACATTAATTTCCAATTATATATTTTTGACTCTGTTTTATATTTTCGATGGGATTTTAGAATCGTTGGAATCGTCGGCCCGCTTCGGCTTGATAACCAACCATTTTTATTTTCAAAGAACAGTATTTTAGAATTTTTTGAGATTTTTCAAATGTGTCTTTCATTAATTAGTTCGAAAAAATCGTAGATAATTCAACATGTAAAGAAATAAAGGAATAAAATTGATTTGTGCTTTTTGGAGTTATGTCAATCATTCAAATAATTGCGGACCTAATTAAAAGGGTTAAGGGTCAGACCCAATTCGGAACCGGGTTATCTTATTCTCTTTATTCCTGTGTGGTTAGCCATGAAATTACCGATCAGAATAATTGCGTGACGACAATTACGCACAAAAAAAGCTGACTTGAAAAAAAAAGTTGACAGAACCAACTTCGCACAGATTAAATTTTGATGTAGCAATTTCATATTACACCGATTGCTTATCAATATTGAGCCACCAATATTGAAAAAGCAAACATTCATTTTCAATTATAATGTTTTTTACTATGTTGTCTATTTACAATGGATTTTCAAAATCGATGGAATGATCAGCTCACTTCGGCTTGGTAACCAACCATTTTTATTTTCAAAAAAAGGTATTTTAGAATTTTTTACGATTTTTCAAATGTGTCTTTTACGAATCCACTTAAACAAATCGTTGATAATTCAACATGTAAAGAAATAAAGGAATAAAATTGATTTGTGCTTTTTGGAGTTATGTCAATCATTCAAATGATTGCGGACCTAATTAAAAGTGTCAAGGGTCAGACCTAATTCGAAACCGGGTGAAAGGCCTCTTTGTTTCCGTGTGGTTAGCTATGAAATTGACGATCACAATAATTGCGTGACGACAATTACGCACAAGAAAAGCTGACTTGAAATATAGAACCAACTTCGCACGGATTAAATTTTGATGTAGCAATTTCATCCTATACCGGTGCTTATTAATGTTGGACCACCATATGAAAAAAGCAAACATTCATTTTCAATTATAATTTTTTTCACCCTGTTTCCTATTTACAATGGATCTGTAAAATCGATGGAATGGTCAGCGCACTTGTACTCGGTAACCAACCATTTTTATTTCCAAAATACCCAAAATCGTTGATAATTCAACATGTAAAGAAATGGAGGAATAAAATTAATATGTGCTTTTTGGCGTTATCTCAATCATTCAAATAATTGCAGACCTAATTGAAAGGGTCAAGGGTCAGACCCAATCCGAATCCTGGTGAAAGGCCTCTTCGTTTCTGTGTGGTTAGTCATGAAATTGATAATCAGAATAATTTCATGGCACTACACAGTACATCAATATCAGAGATGTGCCAGTGAAGCGTTTCGGCTCACACAAAACGTGTTTCAATAGAATAACGATCAACACCAAGTATTATTTGAAATTGAGTTGCATAGCTCTCTGAAGCGAAGCCGTACAACCGAGCGTTAATGTCATTTAACAATATAGTCCAGGTTCGAATTCTCCGAACTCGTGCATTGTACTCAAATCGAATCAAATCATTAAACTGGATTAACGAGTAAGCGACCGCGAGCGATTATGACGCTAAGAGTGTGGGTCGGTCAAAACAGAAAATCCAACCAATATGTCGCGTGGCATGTTGCCTCGAAATTCTCTATCCACTCCCTTTCCTATTCCCCTCATGGTACTCGAATTTAATTGAATCGTTCGTGTCAGTCGTGTCCACGGGGGGTTACGATAATAAAGTCACGGGGTTCACGCAGAGTTCACGAGGTTAGCGAAGCGCCCGGACGAAGAGCCTCGTCGAGAGCTCGTTACAACCAGCGACGAACCTCATTCCAGCTTGCGCGTTGAATTTCTATCTCAGGTGACGTGACTTATTCACCGTCGCTGAATTCACAACGAGAGTTACTCATATTGAATCTTCAATCAATTGATGTGGCGATAATTCACTCAAATTAATTTTAGCTTAGAATAGTATATAATAGCGCTTTTATGGCAAGATTTTCTGTGCTTATTGGAACGGAAAGTATCGAATCGAGGGAGTCGAGTCACCTAATAACAATCATAAGGAGAAACAAAATCTGTATATGTTCGATTCTTTTGAAAAAACAATACTTGAACATAATTAAGGACAAACCAGGCATTATTATTCTGCGTACTTATAACAACATATAGTGCATAAAAATGGTGGGGGGTAAAAAGGAAAATTTCCAACTTTTAGCAGCTTTAAGACTGAACAGGTGAACACATTTCAGGGTTCGTTTCTCATGTTACCTGTCGAAGTAAGGATTCTGAGATGAGTGTAACAATTTTAATTTGAAGCTTTTTTAACAGAGCTATGATTTTAAATCGTATATTAAATTGATGAGTGTGAATAAGTCTTTCCTTATTCTTTCCTTACTAAGCAATTGATTACAATAAATCCAATTTTCACTGTATCCACGTTTGCTATACTCATCATAGAATGTTCTCTTTAACAGACAGAATGAAACATCGAGCACTAAAATTAGTTTGAAGGTTTACTCTGAAAGCTGCGACAGGTTATAATATATTGTGCAACAAGGGTCGAAAGTTTGCGATTGCGACGAGTGTGAGGTTTGCTGCCCGAGCGAAGGGAGGGCTGCAATCACATGAATCGCAATTGCTAAATTCGGCCCATGTTACACACTATATTTTTTGTAACGAGTTCGTGAATAGTGGTGCATTGGATGGTAGTTTTGAGGGAAAACAGTGGAAAGTGAGGTTCCAAACTTTCGTTCCTAGGAACGTTAAATCGTCTAGGGACGAAAGTGAAAGAAACGCGAGCTATACTCGCGTCGATCGATTGTTTTAACACTGCCATGAAACTAGCCAATTCGGCCCGAAAAACTGCCATCGAAAGCGCCGCTGTTCGTGCACGTGTTACAAAAAAAAATTACTTTTCCACCATACCTGCGCGGAAAGTTCTAATTCCCGTCCTAGCGGTTTGACGTAATTCAAACTTTCCGCTGCAGATATGGTGAAAAATAGTATACGCCACTCGGGAGTGACGCCTCGCCTTCGGCTCGGGTCGTAATCTTACACGCGGTTGGACATAGTCTACTTTCGCTGCTTAGTGGCGTAATATACTATTTATCTCACACTATTTTGGTGCACTGTGTATCTCCAAAAAATTGCAAGGTTATAATGCTTGAAATTGAATGAATAAATCATTCGACGGCTTCTCGTTTACATAATAATAACGGCAATGCTTATCGATGATTTTCAATATCTAGGATTTGCCAAGTCTATGTATCGATTGTGTATAAAATTCCGACCTTATCCTCTCAAATACTGTTAAGAGAATTAAATATTGAAAATTGACGTGTGTTTCGTTTTCACCTATTTTTTTAACGACTTTTTAAAAAACAATGGATTCAATTATCCGAAATCATTTTTATGTATCATGTTAAAAACAATTGACGAATTGATATTTGAAAAAACACATTAAAAATGTATAATTCGTAAAAGACCAGAAGCATAAGATCATGAAGTTTCCGAAAAATCAATCTAATTTCAATAGAAAAATAACTAACGTTCAAAAAAATTTCTTTAACAACTTTTTTTGTCATAACATAATCAATTTCTTTTTAATACCACAATCAATTAATATTACTAGAAACTAACTTTTTCAATACTTTAAATGATTTATCGTTTTTATCTTTTATTTATATAGGAGGGTAAAATATTGGATTAAAGGCATCGCAATCCTTTTTCCATATTTCCTGTGTGGACGGGGCCGAAAAGTGGAGATACCAGCAGAGATAGCGATCGCGGTGGCAAATTTTATCATCACTATTCTTATCAGGGAATTTCCACGAATTCTGCAATTCGCGAAAATTTGTCGAGCGATTTTTGTTTTATAGATTTATTTGTTGTCCATTTACATTATTGCATTAACTTGCGCGAAATTTCGTCTAGAGTAGAAGAATATTGCAGATAAGCATTACAATATTTAGTTATAGTACGTTTGTAATTGAGTAAAAATCCGTAACATTATCCGAATTTTATAGGAGTTTAATTTTATTGCTTGTTATTCCTTAACGACTAAAATTTCACTTTATTTTGCTACGTTAACGTCTTTTAGTTGAAATAACAATGCGAAGTAGAGCCTTTGACATTACTCCGATTAAATTTTTTGCTTCTTACAAAGCTTTCTCTATAAGAAAGCCAAATTCAATTAACATACGCCCACATGAAAGTAGATTTGTAAAAAGTAAAAAATAACGAGCAAGCAATATGCGGAATTCTACTTTGTTTTCTTTTTATAGCGTGAATATCGAATGTTTCAGCTACAAGCAAACCACGTTAATTATTAATTTCGAGTGTCGAGTACAAAATCGATGGTGTAGTGGAAAGTGAAGTGGAGAGAGGGGAAAATTCATCAAGTAATGCACGTTACGCACTCGACCACACGGTTACCGTGGCCGAGCTAATTACAGTCCCAGTTGCATTCAGTGCAACTTTCTCTTGATTTTCTGTTTAATTTTTGCTGCGAATGCTAAAGCAGTGATTGAGCTTTATTTTATTTGTATTTTCATCGCTGACAAGCGATTCTCGGTGGACTTGGCCATTTTTCAACCCATAATTACGAAAAGCATATATTTTATTTTGTCATAATAGAGATTTCTTCAGAATATCGTGAAAATACCGTTTCTTAAAAAGCATAACGAGACTCCTTGCAGCACGTTCATTCGACGTAATTGCGCGAACTGGGTAAAAACGCGAACGACTAATTTCGCTCGTTAAGTCTCAACTTGACACGATTCAGTGAAAGAGAGTTCCCGTGCTAAGAAACTCTTGGCATTCGGGTAAAGAAATTTCAAGGAATCTCGTAGGAGCAAAATTCTTAGGAAATACGGAATTTTTACCGTAATGCATTTTCGCAGAGTACGAGGCAGGCCATTATAGAAAAAATTGGCACAATTATTTATCAAACACGTGCATTAAGGAATTAATCATAAAAACGTCTAATTTCAGTCATAGCCTTAACCTCGTTTAGTTCGCTTTCAACCTACTTTCACACTAATTATATTTAAGACTTTTCTCTTCTCGTCAGTTTATTTGGAAAGAAGTATTTAGCTCATTACATGAAAATTGGGACATCCACAGCGCGTAAGGACTATAAAAAATTGTAATTTCTAGATAGTTCGAATATTGGGGAATTGTTTTTCAGCGCAATTATTCTATTGGCATATCAAATTTTAGCTCTATTGATAATGGCGTTGGGAAAAATTGACACGAAATAAAACTTCCTCTATAAAGAAGCAAATGAAGTTCAATTTTCCACAAGACAAACTGATCATTTTTAAATGAAAAATGGATAAATATTCTAGAATATAATCCGTTTATACTATAGAACATGCGATAATCCCTCTCCCAGAATTTAAATTAAATCACACGAATAGATTATTGAGCAGCTCATATTTTCAATCATAATAACATCAGTGTTGACAAATATTTTTCTATTAATCGAAAAATAAAATTTACCAGGCTTATGTGTACCAGTGATTGCGTGTACCCTTATCAGAATAAAATATGAAAAATCGACGTGTTTTTTGGACCCCAGTGTCTTGTTTTAATTTCCAGCTGAAGTTCGAACTTAAGTCTAAATTTAAGTTCGAACTTCAGTGCAAACTTGGAACTATAAATTCGACTGAATTGGAACTTTAGTTCAAACTTAAGTTAGAACTTAAGCCGATTGTTTTGTAGAATGCATATGCAAGAAGGGGAGATCAATTGCGTTACACCTTGCGTTCAAACTTAAGTTCGAACTCAAGCTTGAACTTGAGTTCAAAATTCGGACTATAAATTCGACCTTTAGTATTTTGAGAGACAGACGATTATTTGGTTAAATCAACTATTTTCAGGTGGTTGGTTCTGATTGTTGCTTGACCTAAATAGTTAGTTGGGCCAACTACTATTTTGGCACCAACTATCTTACTTGGTTGGACCACGAATAAAATTCGTTGTGTGACCTATTTAAGTCAACTAAGTCTGAATGGTAAATGTGACTAATATCAGGTCGTTGAACCGACTAAGCAAATGGTTGTGGCAACAAATTTTCACTCAACTAATGAATATTCAGTTGGCCCAATGAGACATTTTTTCCATGTGGACCTTTTCATGCACTATTTAAAATCTTCCCACGAATATAATATCGAATTTTTAACTTTTTAGATATTTGTCGAAAGGAAAACAAAAAAAAATGTACAGATGAAAAATCAGTAAACTAACTTCACACGAAAAAAAATGATCCATTAAAATAAATTTTCAACCATTCTATTTTCTATCATATCAATTACTTTCCTCTATTCGTTTTTCAGAAAATAAACGTTTTTAATATTATCAAGAATTAAAAATTTTTTTCTTTTATCAATATCCTATATTTCCTATCATTTCCTCGAAGTTCTCGAAAATTTTAATTCCAAACAAAACATTCGTAAATTCTCACTCAATCACACTTTCGATTAGGACCAAATGTTTCTTCCATGTTTAAGTTTTGTGAATTGGTGTATTTATTGCCGCGAGATAATTAATTTGAAATTCGTGAAATTCTAAAGCAAATTATTATCGCAATTCGGAGAATGATATTTGAGACAAGCAGCAGTGACCCTTCCATGTTCCATGTTTCTCGAATCGCTGAACTGTGACCGTCGACTGTTTGCAAATGGTTTCTCCCATTCTCCCTCTTGTTGGCTCTGCCGATGTCTCGCAATGTGTCGTGACACGCAAGACTGGAATTCTCGGGGGCAAGCATTGCAGATGTTGAGAGGGTGAGACGATGAAGGGATGGAGATGGGAGGGGAGGGGGAGGCAACAATGCACAGTAGCAGACCGCGCTGACGTCAGTCTCTCACCCTCGAAGAACACGCAGGAGTATAGCAACATGTACACAGAATCTACACTAGGAATAGGAAACCCGAAGCGAGCGAAGTGAGCTCTGGCGAGCAAGTCCCTGATTCTGCCGACTCTCGAATGCGGTTCGACCTCAAAATCAGCCTCACACGCGAGCGAGCGAACGAGCGAACAGCACAAATGCTGCTGCGAAGGCTAGTGGTGTTACAGCTCCGGCCTAGAGCCCAGAACTACCAATCTCACGAACAATCAGAGACGAAACCGTCGTAGCATGGAGCTCTCTCCCCGAAAATCAAGTAGGTAGCCATGTACAGTATACCATTCACCTGGCAAAGGATTCTAAACTCCATTCTTGTCTCAAGTAGCGTATACCTTCAGATGTCTTGAACGTGATGTCCCGGTCATTGACTGTGAATCAACAATGCACCGAGACGAGTATATTGTTTGAATGGATGGGCGGAAGGAAAATATTGCAAAAAGGAACTCGCTCGTTGTTTCTATATTTTTTTGCTTTTGTGATTTTTCTGTCACCGAGAAAGAAGATTTTATTGGTTTGAAAGATATGGGTGTGTAAAATTTTTTTTAATGCTTTAAATGAAATGTTTTTTTGCCTTTGATGAAATATATTGCATTTGAATTTGAAAGAAACAGTTTCGTTGTTTTTTTAATGCTTTTAAATGAAATGTTTTTTTGCCTTTGATAAAATATATTGCATTTGAATTTGAAAGAAACAGTTTCGTTGTTTAAAGAAAAATTATTTTATTGTTTCTAAGGAACGGTTTCATTGTTTCAAAGAAACGGTTTGATTGTTACATAGAATCGATTGATTGTCACAAAAAACGGTTTGATTGTTACATAGAATGGATTGATTGTCACAAAAAACGGTTTCATTGTTTCAAAAAAAAGATTTTCCATTCACCTGGCAGAGGATTCTAAACTCGATTCTTGTCTCAAGAAGCGTATACCTTCAGATGTCTTGAACGTGATGTCCCGGTCATTGACTGTGAATCAACAATACACCGGAACGAGTATATAATTTGAATAAATTGACGAAAGGAAAATATTGCAAAAATGAAACTTGCTCGTTGTTGCTATATTTTCTTGCTTTTGTGATTTTTTTGTCACCGAGAAAGAAGATTTTATTGGTTTCGAAGATATGGGTGGATATAATTTTTCTTAATGTTTGAAATGAAATGTTTATTTGTCTTTGATGAAAAGTTGCGATTGAATTTTAAGGAAACGGTTTGGTTGTTTAAAAAAATGATTTTATTGTTTCTAAGGAACGGTATCATTTTTTGAAAAAAAATGGTTCTATTCTTTCGAAGAAACCGTTTCATTGTTTCAAAAAAAAAGCTTCATTGTTTCAAAAAAATGGTTTCATTATTTCAAAAAAATTGTCTTATCGTTTCGAAAGAACGGTTGAATTGTTTCAAAGAAAAAGCTTCATTGTTCCAAAGAAATGGTCTCATTGTTTCAAAGAAATAGTTTTATTGTTCAAAAGAAACGGTATCAATGTTTCAAAGAAATAGTTCTATTGTTTCGAAGAAATAGTTTCATTATTTAAAAATTACGGTTTTATTGTTACAAAGTCATTTTTCGGTCTCCTTGTAAAAAAAACATTTCACCCGATGGCGCCCGGTTCACCGACGGTTCCCGCGATCGCGTTAGTTGCGAAGAACCGGAAAAAAACAAATAGCCTAGGATCGTTGATTCCTTAAATAAATGATTTGAAATTGTTTCTATAACCTTTCCACATCCAGTACGGCATGAGCGAACATTTTTCGACCCTCCGTGGTCACACGTCCCAGCTGTGACTCGCAAACGTGGGATTATTTTGACCCTGAATGACCATTCTGATTCCAACCCCGTTCCGAATTAATGAAACTCTTTGCGTGTTTTTTTCTCGCGATTTTCATATTGTTCAACCGGGAAACATCTGAAGCGTCGAAAAAAGTAATCTACAAAAAAGTATCCGCTGTGGGTATGTATGTGTGTTTGTATGTATGTGCCATATGTATGAAATAAATGAAACTCTGATTACTAGAGAACGCGTTCAATTATCAGACTGCAACTCGTTCCGCAAATGAAGCAGTTCTCACCTTTTTATTTGTATTTTCAATTGCAATACGTGGCATCCTTCATATTTGGTCACAATTCAATTTGGTTTCTTAAATTGCAAAACAATGTAAACGCGCTAATTCGTCACAAATTCCAATCTACCCATTTGGAAATTTCTGCAAAATTGTATCTGCAATCAAGGTTGTTTATGAATTTCACAGCGTATTTGTATGTTTAAATTCAATATTCGCCCGCAGAATGCACGAATAACGGAATATTAATGTATATAGAGAAAATATTTACAATGAATATTACACTACGATTATTTGATGCCATTAATCATAATTTCACATTTCTCCCCGTGCAATACGTGATGGGTAATACCCTGATTTTAATTACTTATGTGCGGGCGTATGGGGTCATAAATGGTGAATGTTATAGGGGAGGGGTGGGAGAGGGGCGGACGGGAGAAGAGTGGTCTCGAAGCATTCCACGAACATTATTTTTCCTTGGTTATTGAAAACTGATCATATTAATATTCAATTATTTCACACGGAATAAATACCAATATATCTTTCACCATAACATAAGTCGTAATTAATCACAGGATAATTTGTTTCACGATTTTTCTAAACTATTTTATAGAGGAAGATTCTTATTATGGAAAGAACATTCTTGAGATTCTCATGTCATCATTCTCACAATCGTTCAAAACGTCCGGTAAAGTGGTTTCGCAAAAATGTGTAAATGTATGGGTATGTATTAGGGTGGTCGTTATTTAGGGTTCAGACGAATTTTAAGATTGACGCTCCTCACATCGTTAGCAAATGAATTGATAGAAATCATCTTAAAATATAAAAATTTTATTGTCATTATTATTATTTTTATTTTCTGAGACTTAAGGAGACTGAGCCACCTAAAAAAGACATAAGAAAAAAATGTTATTAATGATATTCTTTTTTTGAAAAATGTTCAATTCAAGCCTTATTAAGTCCATGACAAGCATTATAATTCTGGCGATCTTGTAAAGTCGTACAGTGCACAAGAATGGTGTGAGGTCAGAAGTACAATTTTTTTTTTGTCGTATCTTTTAAACCAAACCGGTAAACCAATTTTAGAGTTGACATCTTATTTTATCTGTCGAAGAGTGTATTCTGGATTGAATATAGCGATTCAGTATGCAGTGAAAATTAGATTTACTTTAACTAATTTTTTAGTGATTTTTTTATTCAGAAAGATCCATTTGCGCATTTTAAATAATAAAAATTCCTATATTTAATTCAGAATGCACTCTTTAGCAAATAAAATAAAACATCGAATATTGAAATTTGCTCACCCGTTTGGCTATGAGAGGTGAACATTTTTTCGTTTCACCACATATCGTTCTGGTGCGCTGTATGTTTTTTTCGAAATTGCAGACTCATAATACTCATTATGTATTTCAAGAGGATTTTATTCAGGATTTTAAAAATGTCGTGTTTCATTTACCGAAAATTTTTTAAGGACTTTTTTTGTGACTGGGTCCTCTTAAGATACATGGGATTCAACTATACCATCATTAAATTTTTTGTCCAGCCCCTAAATCTTTGCCAAATAATCTGTAACTACAGGATATAGGTGACGTATATAGCACTAAATAAAAAAAACATTGTGAACCTCCTACGAAATAATTGACCTATTGGATAGTATCTAATACTGTTATTACTCGGCAAAATATCATATTATAAAAATTTCGTCCTAGAAACGAGCTCTTAATACACTCCATATTCCAGATCCTCTCTTGCTTACAGATTTAAACACATTTCTCAGAGTCAAACACAATTCTGAGATATATTATAAATATTGTAACAAACATTATCTTTCGTTGACTTAAGTCACTGAAGCTTATACCGCCTAAGTAATGATAGTTATAATTAATTTCTTTCTATGTCTCTATTTTCTGGTTTTTTTCTCTTGTGAGCACTGACTATTCATTCCTTAGTATTATACAGGGTTAAAGGACCTCGGTTAGTGATATTTTGTCCTCCATAAAAAAAAAAAAGAATCTAGTAAAACGAACACTCAAGGATGTTACATACACTCAAGCTGCACAAGTATGTATAATGTATTTATGTACACAGTCGTTCATGCAGATAAGTATATGTATATATAACTAATAAAGAACTTGTACTGCTACTAAAAATTGCCGGGGACATGATCAATATTTTTTGGAGGTTTCATCCCCGTCTTTAACGTGACAAGCGTAAAACGCACCGTATTTGCAAACATATTCCTTAATTCTTATTTTTTTAAATTCTTGCCGGTTTTTTTGATAACATTTTTTTTTTTTACTCAAGTTTATGTACACAACTATATTCCATGGGGTGAAACCATTTTGATATGTAATTTCTAAAAAACATTAACCAGAGGTTGCATAATTTTTATAGTACGATATTTTATGAAATAAATAATAGCATTAGAATTAGATGCAGTACAATCGGTTAACTATTTCATAGAAGGTTCAGAATTTTTTTCGCAACTCATCCCGATGTTACAGAATTTTCGGCAAATATGAGGGTGCCTGACAAAAAATTAAATGGAGGTCTAGTGGAATCTTGTCCTATTTCAAATAGTAGAATTAAGCCCTCAAATATGAGGGTCAAATATTAAAATAAAAAATATATATTTTAAGAGGATTGTTATTCATTTATTTGCAAATTATTTGAGGGGGATTAATAACCTCAAATCTCAGCAAATACTAAAGCAGCTGCTTTATTTAATGAATTTCGTTCGGAATTTTTCAAGTATCCAGGTATAATATGAGATCAATTTATTTGCACGTTATGGCATACTTCATATTCACTCCTTTTACTTCGATTAAGTTGCTTTAGGTCACCATTTTCGGCACTTGGTGTTCATTTTATAAAAAAAGCTCTTCATTTTTTGCAAGCTGCATCACTGTGGAGACATAAAATGCTCTGTTTAAAGTACGCGGTTTTTGTCGCGTCATTTTTTTTAAGTATACACTATTTCTCCTTAGTACCATTTTTAGAGCCAACTTGTTAACACCAAAATATACTGAAGTACTTTATCATAAGGTATAATAACATACCCTACTATCAAATAAAAACGCAGTGAATCGATTACAATGTCTTGATTTATAAAATAAATATTGTTACGTGTTTTTGAAAGTGAAATCCAAGCTTCTTACTTTATTCATCATATATTGCAGATGCTCTTTCCATCGCAGATGCTTGCAGATTATTACTTCAAAAGATCTGAGTCTATTTGTAAAAGTAATTATTTTTTTGCTCACTCAATGTTGTTGTATGACATTTTATTGATTGCCAGAGAAATTTTGGACTCGTCCTTTTTTTAGGTAAAAGGACGAAAATTATTTTTCGAACTCGCCATACAAATTAGGCGTTCAGCAAAAGTTTTCTGCATTATTAACAGAAAACTGACGGGCAAAATTTTTTTCCAAAGCTATAAAAATTTCAAATTTACTTTTAATTCTATGCTTTTGGCAGACTTTTATATGGACTGAGCTTTTATTTGAAACGCTCTCTTCATAGTAACCGATTTTCATAAGCTGTGTTTTCCCTTTTGAATATATTTTTTATATTTTACAATAAATTTGATATTAAATTAGTTTATTTTTTATTTTTCAAGAGATATTCACGTACCTAGCAAACGAATGTTGAAAACAACCTAATGACACAAAATCATTGAATCCTTTTCAATTTCACTGAACCTATAGTTTGTGTACATCAGCACTTCTAAAAATATAGTAATATTAGCAGCTAAATTAGTGCCGAAATTGACAACGGACAAATAATACAAAAAATTACATTAATTTTGTGCAGCTGTCATTTTGCATCACTTTTACAGTTTTCACGATCTTTGAAGTCGAGTGAAAGTAACGAGTGTATGATAATAATTAGTAAATTACAATGTATATAATTCCAGTATCAATAATTCACCTGAGCAGTGACTCGTCCAAGTCAACTCCAGGATTCCAAATTTGCCTCTCAACTTTGCAGAATCTCAAAGTTCAGATTCGAATAATCCCAACGAATTCCAACGAACGTCGAGGGCGAAATTGGCGCGAAATGGTAACACTTTTTTTTTTAAATTTTAATCACTCATAATAAACATAAAATTCTTAATATTGTATTAAGAGAAGTTCGAAAAAGTTTATAACTGTTTATTTAGCAAATTATTTGGAAACTTGTTTTACGGTGATTTATTTAGTGGAAAACGGTGTATAAATCACTCGACGCCTAACGAGCGAATCGCTAATTTTTTTGTGTTTTGTTTTGTTTTTACATACAAATATTGATGGGTGAACGCGGCGCGAAATGGGAAAACAGCACACGGAGTTAATGCGACAATACACGTAAGCGCGTGCAACGTGCTAACGCACCGAACGACGGAGAAGCGCTTGAGAGTTGCCGCTATGCCGTCGACTGGCAGTCCCGAGAGTTGTTCGGCGGCACGAAAACTCAGCGTGGCTGCTGCTGCCCGTGCGATCGGCTGGCGGTGGGTCGAAGCTTGCGCAAGCTCCATCCACCCGAACATTTTGTCTCCCTTCCTCGCAGCTTCTATCGCCTTTTCTCACGTTCTCCCGTCCTCGCGATTTTCTTTCTCGCTCCCGCGCTCGACGATACGTAAGCGCGGACGTTCTGCCCGCTCTCGGGCATAACCGACCATCGTTTGTAGCTGCGGACGCGGAGGTACCGTCGTTCACGCGTTCAATGGCATCAATGTGAACAATAAATGACAAAATTGCTTTCCAAACCTTTGGAACTCCGAATTTTCAATAGCTCACCAAGCAAAATTTAGGTGTTACGTCAAATACGAAAAGGAACCGCTATATTCACAGAAAATGTTATACTTTTGTACAGCCCGAGAGAAAAGACTTCAATGACGACAAAGAATCGGTGGATCGATTTTTTTTTCCATCGACTTCAACGAAATATTTCTTTGATTTCGATTGAATAGCGCATTTGAATTTCAATGAGAGTGAGGGTCAAAATCATCGAATTTGATATTTCAGCCATTCGCTGTCTTGACCATTCGCTATTTTGACCTCCATCTTATTAAAATGCATTCAAAATAGTGACTAATAAAAATGGCGAATGGCTGAAACAGCGAATTCCATAATTATGGACATTTCACATTCAGACGTTCATTATTTTCAAATTTGCTATACTCAAGCCATTCGCTATTTTGGCCATTCGCTATTTTGGCCATTCGCTATTCTGACCCCCATCCAAAGAAACAGTTTCGTTATTTTAAATAAATGTTTTCATTGACCCAAAGAAGTGTTTTAATAGGTTTGAAGAAACGGTCTCCTTGATTCAAAGAAAAGATATACTTGATTGGCGGCAGGTGCTGAGAATTTCATGTTCCAATGTTAAGGTATTGCGCATTAACGTTTCTGAACTTTAAGACTTAAAATTTTTTGATGAAATAGTTAAATCCCTCCGAAATGCGATTGCACAGTTTCAAGCTGGGTTATCGACTAAATTACCGAGAAAATAATTATTTCAAAAAGAATTCTTATGCACGGGCTCTTATCGGAAACTAACCGATTTCGCACTTCGAAACGAAAATCAAAATGTATAAACTGAACTTTTATACACTATCAAATGTGCTACGGATTCCTTAGAGTGTCACGATTCCGTATAAAATATCAAAAAGGAGAGGTATCGAAGTATTTGGGTGTGATACTAACGTCAAACACATCGCCACTCAGAAGTTACGGATAACCGGATGTAGCAGACGATGATAGAAATCAACATAACCTCCAGAGTCAAACGGCGCCGTTTCAACCTTGGTTCCAGTGACCCGATTTTTCGTGGCGGTTGTAGTCGTGGCGGAAAAATGAGATTTTCTATGTACTTTTTTTTTATTCATGTCACAAATTTTCCTTTAAAACGACCAAATTTAGCTTTGACCGCACCAAGAGAAAAACTTTCCTTGATTCAAAGAAATATGTGGATTGAATTTTTTCTTTGATTTCAAAGAAATATGTACTTGTTTTCAATAAAATCTTCTCTTTGAATTCCAAAGAGAAGATTTCATTGCCTTTAAAGAAACATTTGCTTGAGGAGCGTAATTGAAGAGACGTTTACATTGATTCAAGGAAGCGGTGTCTTTGATTTAAAGAAACGATTTCCTTGATGGCATCAGGTTCGCCACTGGTTGTCGCGAGCGCGTCTGTCGCGCCGCCTCAGTAGTCGCTACTGATTGGATCCGTGTGTTTCAATGTTTCTCGCGGGAGCCGGTCTCAGCGAGTACGCGGAAATATTTGAAGTGAAACATTAATTGATAAAAACTCACAGAAACGTTTTCTGACATGGAGAGTGATTTTTTAACCTAACGTCTGCCGTTTCGCGGCACGCGATTTTATAGGTTAGGTTCTTTGAAAACAAAGAAACAGAGTTCCTTGTTTCAAGGAAAAAAATTCCTTAATTCAATGCCACTCCATTTCATTGAATTTCTCATCATTCAAAGAAAAGATAATATCAGATCAAGTATATTTTTTCCTTTATTTTAAAGAAATGTTTCTTAGGTTGGAATTGCAAGGAAATTTCTTTGAATCAAGGAAACTTTTTCTGTCGGTGCATGTGATGATACACTACCGCACGCGTTCAAGCGAGTCTCTGATGAGATATTTTAGTTAATACAATTTATGTCTTTAAGTTAACGAAGCATCTACAAATACGTTTTTATTCTGGCTGTTATTAATTGATGGTGTAGATATATAGAACTGTTAGCATTTACAGAATTTTCGAAACAGTGCGTCAATTGACTAGTATCGGTGGCAAGGACTAAACACCTACAGGGCTGTCTCTTTCGCACCTAACCTCACTTTTTTGTTTCCCGATTATCGCCAACAAACGGTTTTGAGTTTCAAGGAGCCCGTACTTTAGCCTATTTCTGCCATACTTAAGCCCGTTCTCTAAAATTTCGACATTTATCCACCGAATAGTTTTGGGAAAAATAGGCCTCAAAATTCTGAGCTGTGGTGAGGAAAATGCCGCTCCCTCTTCAATGGAATCAATTAAAAGAACAGGGGTTCTATTTATTCAACGTCTATTATTCAACGTCACTACTTTCATTGAGCTTGAGAGCATTCAATGGAAAGATAGTATTCTTTTTTTAAATTCTTAGCGTCGCAACGGCACCGCGTCTCTTCATGAAACTCAAGTATTTCTTTTCATTGGTGAATAAATGAAATCTTCTCTCTCGGTGTTCTTTGAAGTTGAGCCATCACGTTTTTTCTTTAGTGCGAAGGATGTTTGGAAAAGTTGCGACGTACACCAAGAAGAACAGCTTAATTTATTCAAAGCTTTTTTTGAATCTCGGTTTATGAAACATTATCTTCATAAGTCAATGCGTTGGTGCGCTAGGATGGAACGGAAGATTTATACAATTGCGTAGAATTTGCACTTGTGCCGAAAAATTGAAAACGTTACATGAGTTGTTTGTCTGTGTTCCAATAATAACCGAGTGGCTGCGGATTTGAAGGTAGCGTCGTTCACGCGTTCAATGGAATCAATATGAACAATAAATTGCGAAATTGCTCTTCAAACCTTTGAAACTTCGAATTAACAATAGCTCGCCAGGCGAAATTTGAACGTTACATCAAATATGGAAAGCGACCATTTTAATCAAATTCAAAACCTTCACATGAGTTTTCATGTTTTTTTTACATAAATATAACTAGCATTTATTTGTCTATCAGAAGAAGCAAAAATCGATATTTGAAACCTGTCTCTTGGAATATTTCGGACTCACATCACGTAGTGGAAACACTGAATTCTATAATAGCTGAAACCAAGAGCCGTCAACGACAATTGTTGATTTATGACATCCAATGTTCGGTAATATCGACCAGCTTTTTCAGATAAAAATTTTGTTGCAATAATCTACTCGAATCGATCTCTACCCATTCTATGAAGCCTGAAATACCAAATTCGGATCAGTGGAAAATCCCATTGAAATCAACGTAGAAAATGCATTCTTTGGAATAAATGAAATCAATTCTCTCGATGATCACCGAAAAGAAAGATTTTAGTGATTCACGGCAATCTTCCCGGATGCAAGGAAATACTTGAGATTGAATACTATCTTCTCATTGAATGATCTCAAGCTCGATATCAAGTAGTGACCTTCGATCAAAGAAATCGTCTCTGTTCTTTTTCATTTATTACATTTAAAAGGCAGGGCCCTTTTAAATGAAAAAGGTGGTGGGGGAAGTACTTAGAGCCCTTTTGGTCCTAACTAATTCCCCCACCACATGTCCGAATTTTGTCAACTATTTTTTCCTAAACTACTCGGCAGATGAAGCTCAAATTTGGAGAGCACGTGGTCAAGTACGAGCTCCATGAAAGTCGGAGCCTTTTTTGTTCGGGTGAATCGTCAAACAAAAAAGTAAGGTTGGGTGCGAGAGAGACAGCTGTTTGCGAGAGAGACAGGTGTTTAACATTGGACGATAAAATTTCCAGCACTCGCTGCCATTAAGTATTTCTTTTCAATTGATAAAGGAGACCGTTTCTTCGAATCAATGAAAAAATTTCTCTGAAACAATGAAAACATTTCTTTGAAACGATGAAACTGTTTCTTTATTACATGCTCAATAGGTAAATGTTTTTTCACAGCCAATGAAATTGTCTCTTTGAATTACAAATGCGCTATTTCATTGGAATTAAATAAATATTTCGTTGAAATCGATGAAAAAAAAATCAACCCACCCATTTAGTTGATGTCAATGAACTTTACTGTCGGTGTGTGAAATTCCATTTTGTTATTTCAAAGAAATTCAACGGTTATAGATTCAATAGTTAATTTGTATCAAAAATTTTTTGCTAAAATTGGAAACACATTTTTACCCCTTAAAATAATGATAGATATCCAAGAATATTGATCGAATTTTGATTCACGGTTTGTCGAAAATATGAGAATACATACCCAATAGATTGAAAATAAATTGAAGACCATTCTTTGCCATTTTTCTGATAATTGTTCGTTATCAGATGACAATTGTGTACATACTTAAACTATAAATCATAATTTCTATCAGTAATAAGCTTATGCAACGATGCATGGAATGCATATATAGTGTTCGTTTTGTGAAGTCAAATGCTGTACGAACAAGCAGCAAAACAAAATTTACATTTTATAACATAATCGAATATGAATATATCGACCCGAAATTCGTTGGGATGTTTTATCTAGTTCGCTCCGCGCACTGAGAGAAATTGTCATAGTACAGTTAACTATAACGTGACAACTATTGATTTTTAGTCTTTTTATAGTTACGGTGACTATAAAAATAGGTGTGACAACTAATTAAATGGTAACAACTATGTTTGTACCAACTACAAATGAATAGTTATCACTTTATGGTTACTAATACCATAATTTTCTCTCAGCGTGTGCAATGTTAAAATTAGCAATAAAAAATTATTGAAGTTCAAACAGTTATAATACATTCGCAATCTTCTATAGTATAAAATGGTCGGGTACATTTTATGGCTCCTTGCGAATGGCCCTAAGTCCGGATTTTTTTAGTCGCTGACCTTATTGTTGTTGCAATGCACGTACGCGAGTCACCATGACTTTTTGTATAATAATAATGATTTAATAATGATTAAAACAATGATACTAATAATAACAACCATAATAATACATCCAAAAGAAATACGATTTTACGTCAGGCTATAAAATGTTTAGACTGTTGAAAGTGAATATTTCGCATAAAAATGTTTCATGGTAGGATCAAATCACGATACAAGAGTTATACAAAGTATTTTTACGATCCACGCGTCAGAAAGCACTGACAAAGTATTTTAGTACTTGTGAAACGAAATATTATGATGAAAACTCTTTGGTACAGAACGTGCATTCTATTTTCCACTACGTTAAAGTGTCATTCAAGCTGCGCGAACTGATTGGAATGCATGAGGAAGGGAGTTTTGTTTATTTCATACTAGAGAAGGGAATATAAAAAGGGAGCCCTTCGACGATTCCATTACGATTCACTACTTCGCGTACCCCTTGAGGCGAGAGGGTCGCTCAAGTATCCCCAGCAAGATTATCGATTCTAACGACCCGAAATAACTGATACCACAGGGAAGACGCAAAGCAACCGCTACAGACGGAGCTAAATCGAGAAGGAGTGCGAGAGTTGAAGGGAAAAAGTAAGTTTTACGAGAGAACGGGAATTCTTTGCAGAGATTAATCGTCTTGCTATCGAAAGGCCACCGGTAAAAAACGTCGATTACGATCGTATATCATTTTATCAACCAGCGAATGCTTCTACTGTAATAGATGTTGTTCGCGCCATGACAAGAGAGCCCGGAGGGGCCTCAACCCATGTCTGACCACATCCGGCCCTCACTACTGTCTAGTCACTCTTCATCTCCAATCTTTCAACTACTCGAACCATGGCTTCTATAAAATGACTGCGGCACGTGGTGAAAGTCACATTGCTTGGTTAGACATGAGAAAAAAGGGTCTACGCTCGTGGATTACCGAGCTCTTAATTTGTCTGCCTGTTTTACGCACTGGTTCGAAAAAGCCACTTTTACGGACCAGCTCGCAAAAGATACTTTTGCACACTAGTTCGAGAGATCTGCTTATGCGGACTAGTTCGAAACATCTACTTTTGCGGATTAGTTCTGAAAAGCTACTTTTGCGCAGTTGTTAAAAAAAGTTACTCTTGCGCGCTAATTCGAAAGATCTAATTTTTGGCATTAGTTTAAAAAACTACCTTTGCGCAATAGTTCGAAAGATCTACTTTTTGGCATTAGTTTAAAAAACTACTTTTGCGCAATAGTTAAAAAAAAGCTGCTGTTGCGCGATATCTAAAAAATCCAGTTTTGTGCACTAGTTCGAAAAAGCTATTTTTGCGTACTAGTTCGAAAAGACTACTTTTGCGCTCTGGTTAAAAAAAAATACTTAAAAAAAAGGTTTTCCATGAGATTTTGCGTTGCTCGTCTATAGTATAAACAGTGAAATTGTACGGCACTTTCCTTGTGTAAAAGGTTGCAAGTTTACATGAAATACGACTTTAAAAATATTTATTAAATGAAAATGTGTTTGAAATAGTTTCATATCCGGATGATTGAGGATTATCATGCCTGTCATATATTAGAATTAATTTTAAACCAATAATTCAATGAAATTATTTACAATTGTTAATGAAATGTCAAATTGAAAAATTTCTGAATAATTAATCTTAGGTATCTTGAACAAAATATATATTGAATACATTTTTATTGAATGAATGCTCATCCCTGCTCTTGAAGTGGCATTTCACTATAAGCTATAAAATTACATACCCTGATCTCGATACTAATAATAATAAGGTATATCAGATATAACCCACGCCGTGAACACATTCGATCAATTGTCAATTAGTGAATTACGATACTGAATGTCCGCGTTTCTCGAATGGTTCGGACTATCCACATGGGATTTGATAGCAGCACATGTAAATAAAGCCACCCACTTCGCTCTCCAGGAAACACAAATTTACGCACATACACACTAATGGGTTAGTAAAACGCAGTAGCCGTGTTTGTGTTGGGAATTTGCAACGTGCACACGAAGTTGAATGGCCGAGCACAGAGACTCGCGTTAAAGCTCGTAATCAAATGGAAACTGTTCAGACGTCAACCCTACAGTGAATGGTGATGTAACGTTTATCCTCTACGAAAACCTTTTCGACATCGATGATAACGTTTATCCTCCACGGAAATCTTTTTGACAACGGTGATAACGTGATTCATGAAAGTCTCGTATTTTATGACATACGAAGCTATCTATTGTGAATCTATGTGTGATCCCTGATGTACGTGATTGTAGAAACCCGTTCACGAATGATAAGAGAGACTGGGGCAAGATGAAACATTTTCATTAAAATTTTGACGTTTCATGCAAATTGCGTCCACTCTAAGATTTTTCTCAGCAAACGAAACAACCACTTATATTAAAATTTCATGAGGATACGATCAATCGGAGTAGAATCACAAATTTTGTTACCTGAAATAAAATTTTATCAGCGAATCTAAAAAGTTTGACACGGCGACTATTGAAATATGTCATTCAAAAAATATATTAAGCTTAAAATGTGTACAATTACCTTCAGTTAAAGCCTAGATCGTAGGAGTATTTGAGAAAAAAAATCATTGAAGAAAAAAATGCACCGAAAAAATATCTGGGGAAGAAATATCGGTTAGGAAACGTTACAGAATAAATAATATCCGGTTAAACAAACATCAAGCATAAATAAAAAAGCATGAGTATGAAAACCACGTAAAAAATATCCGATTGTTAATTAACATGCTTCTAAAAATTCCCCTTCAATAAAGTGGATGAAATTTTATCAGATATTTTTTCTATCCTTCTTTTACCTTGTGTTTTTTTTCTACGGATATTGATTTAACATTCCGCAAATTATATTATTCCTTTTATACTCATGACCTGTTTGTGTATCAAATATTTTTTGTTCGCATCTGATTTTTCTCGAATACTTTCCGAGATGAATTTTCCTCGGATTTTTCATCGAAGGTTATTCTTTGCGGATCTCTATGCAGCTGCGAGTGACTCACAACATGATTAGTGATCCGTACAAAAAATCCTAGTATTTGTTTTGCAAAATATTATTAAATTGTAATACATCAAATTAAAAAAATTGCTATGTAAAAGTGATCCTACTAACCCCGGTCTCCTATGCCTTAAATTGTGGGTTATAAAACGTATTTTGGTTTAGAAAATCATTTTTGCCTTTTACGTAATACATGTAATGATTAATTTTCAACATAATGATTATAGTGAAATGCGATGTTAATCAAAAATTTCAGGCGCCTTACAATTACTGGTTTTTACTGTGCATCTTGCAAAGAACCGAGTCAAGACCAATAACTGGTACTGGTATGATTGCATAATTTGCCATTCTAAGGGGTTCACACACCAATCACTATGCAGCTGCAAATCACCGACTGCACAGTTCATCGAACTATAGATATACGCCGTAGAGTATAGGACTTCGGTACAACTGACTTGGAAATCCGACGCTCCCTTGTAAATACGCTTGCTGGATATTTTACATATACGTACCACCATCAGATTACCGCAAACACTCCGCATTTGGTGTCCACAAGCAAATGTACGCGTCAGTGCTCGATTCTTTGGAGTACCGACACATATTTGCTCAACGAGTATGGGGACCTTTCAGATATATACACGTGACAATTGCTACTAAAAATCGTATTATCAATACAATAAGCAAAAGAAATCTGTAATATTCGCTTGCACCGATCAACATTCTGAATCGAATACAAATAAAGCAGTAAATACAGTTAACAAAGTATAAAAAAAACTAAACAGCAAATGAACATATTAATCATGTATTCCCGTTAAGACGTTAAATGTTGATAATGAATACGCTTTAGAAATTTTGTGTTGAGGTTTTGGTAACTTACTTTTTACTGTGCGTTCAGAAATTTAGTTTAACTGAATTCTAAGTATCAATTATATATTAATAACCAACGAGTATTGAAATTGAATCACATGAAAAAAATATCAGGGGTGCCTTAAGATAACATCGGGCCCGATAAGACTTCAATAAGACTAAAATGAGGACTTATTTGGGAGTGATATGCCCATCCAAATAAGACTAAATAACCAAATGATCAAATAAGAAAATTTCAGATTTTCATGCCGAAATTTAATGGGGCCACATTAGAGCATCAGGTTAACGGTTCTGTCAGGATTAATCATGGTACCAAGTCAATAAATCGATAATCATTCTGGAAGGTAAGGGTTTCCATAGCGAAGTCTTATAAGGGTTTGATAAGTTAATTACTTGAAGGTCTAGTCAGGCTTCACCATGACAGTAAGCACGCAAGATAGCAATGATTTTGCCAGATAAACGTCATGTTAGGCAATTTTAGGTTTCCATAGCGAAGTTCAATATAAAGGCTTGATATATTAAGTATTCGAAGTTCTTCCATCAAACTTCCATTAAAATAAAAATATCACAGGCTGGCATCGTCAAAGCATCATAACATCTATTCAATATCAATCAAGGCCTTGACGAAAAGCTAATCAGTTATTTTTACGCGAGTGCACAAGTTACATCAATAAATGCAACAATTTAATTCTAATGGCTTCACAGACCAATCACAATACAGTTTTTAACAAACTGTTGTATGACCGGTTATACAGTTCATCCGAATATAGGTATATATTTGGCCATAGTGCAGAATCTCGATACAACTGACTTGGAAATCCGACGCTCCCTTGTAAATACGCTTGCCGGATATTTCACATATTCGTACGACCGCCAGATCACCGCAAACACTCCGCATTTCGCTCCCGACTGGCAAATGTACGTGACAGCGCTCGATTTTTCGGAGTGTTAACACATATTTGCTCAACGAGAATGGGGACTCTTCAGTACAACAGTCGGTAACCACAGGGGTTCTACGTAACACGAGATATCTGCATTCCAGTGATTGTGTGTTCTGTGTTTCTATTATTTTTAATCCCTTTTTTTATGCCCTGCAAGCATGATCCATTCGAAACTTTTTATTTTACTGGATTATTCATTGGTCTCCTTTACTTCAATGGAAAACTAGTCCGCTCGATCAAAACCCATCATTGTCTGAATGAATCGATATTCTTGGTCTTTTTATTCTGGTTTCGTTTTGTAATAAGGTTTCCGGGAAATTTAAATGTCCCATCGCCGATAGCCAAATTTTATTCACCACCTGCAGTTTCGTTCTAGTGACTCGATTAGTCAGGGAAAATTATTTTCAACCGTTTTTCAGTGGCGGTTGCTGTGTACCGAAAAATGTTATATTATTTTTTTTTGGAATTTAAAGCGACTACGGTAGAGTTAAGAAAAATTGAGTTTTACTGATCAACATTTAGTCAACTCGGCGTTACGAAAAAATCATTTCCTGACTATCAATTTGGTTGACAAAGTGATTACTATTTTTTGTCAATTCTGTTGATTTTTTCATGGTTAAGACTGATAAATAATAGACTTTTTTTAGTGTGAGTTTAGATGTTCATAAGCAAGGTATGATTTGCTGAATATTACATATTAATAGTAATAAGTTGCAGGGCCATGTGTCTTTTGTGAAGTATTTTCACCTTGAGGATCTTCACGTTCAAAACAATTGACACATCGCTGAGTGAGAATGGTAAATAAATTGAATTTAAAAAAAATTCACTATTCACATTCTTATGTATAAATGCGTTTTTCTGTAATAGAACAAAAATATAGAATGTATTGCTATTGAAATTCCACTCGTTTTCCATTCATTCTAGAATTTTTAAAGCAAAGTTTGAAAGGATTTAAAAAAAACTGTTGATCAGTGTTATCACGATTATTATATAATTAGTTTTAGTAGTACAAGGAGAACTTGGCGAAAATCCAATGGCTGCTCCGCGTGGTCATTTCTCTTGAGAATGTCGAGTAGAACTTGTCGCGAGGGTCGCCAGGAAGGGAGACCCGAGGACAGATATTGGACCCAATGAAGCTAATACAACGTAAGCCTAACATACGTACACGGCTAAGCTATATATAGAGTTTGTACTGCCGACTGATTCTTCACCCTAGTACACAAACTAATTTCCTGCATTTAAGCGACTGGCTCGAGGGGAAAAGGGACAAGCGAGACGGATCTTTTTTAAATATCGCGATAAAGATATATTTCATTGTGACAACTGATATTTTCGTAAGATGTAAAATTTCAACTACTCGAAAGGGCTGCAAAGTAGAACCTTGCAAATTGCTTCCTCATTATTGTTGGATTTTTACAAATCTATCTCTATGAGGAAGTAAGTTAATTTATTTTGGCTTCCTCATAAAGAAAAGTTGTGAAGATTCGACGATAATAAGGAAGCAACTTGCAAGGTTCTACTTTCTAGCCTTCGATGGAATAAATTAAATCTCTTCTAATTTCTTTAGTCCAATTTTGTTATTAGGTTATTAGAGTTTTTCCGTATAGATGAATTCGAAATTTATACAATTTCATGGATATTTGATTTATTATGTATATTTTATACATATTAATATTTTGTTTTATTTTATAACTTGAATTGAGTATAGTTAAAGCTGATGCGATGAAGTACGACTTTTAAAAATTCGACACTTAATAAAAGCAAGTCATTTTACCGTGCATTAATAAATTATATATCTAGCATATCATTTTGTTTACATATTGAATTCAGGATGATCTCATGTATTTCCGCAGTTAATGCGATACCGTTAATTATTTTAATTATTCGAAATTCCATAAGATAACAAATTTTACATCGATTGCCATTAAATTATATATTCGTCACAGCTAAATATTATTCTGTTTACAAACAGAAATTGAACTCGATATGTCAGATGAGATTTTGGAAAAGTTAATGACATAATGTCAATTTTTCAAAAAATTTAAAATTCCGTAAAGTTGGAACCACTTTACTGATTCGATTCAAATTTAATACCAAGCAACATCAAGTGCATGTGCTCTTATATAAAATTCTTTAGCATAATAGATCTATTTTTAGGACAATTAGACCGTGCTGCTTTTAAAAAATTTAAAAAGCTGCGAAATATAAATTTTTGTATCCATTCAGTTAACGATTGCAGCAATTAAAGGTGAACTACTGCTTCAGTTGTGTACAAAATTTGTGCTCGATAGCTAAATTGGTTCTCTAGTTATAAGCACACGCGCACGCGCGACATTTTTTTAGAAAATTCTTCAGAATATTCTGAGTGACTTGTCATTAAAATCTCGGTTTTTTTATTTCATGAAAACAGAGCTTTATCTTTGGGGAAACAAAAAAATTGTGAAACTGGTAATTATTAATGTTTCATTTACAAGCCTTCATTTAGAAGCCCTCCATAACAAATTCTTCTTCTGAAATGTTGGTTACTCGTAACATCTCGAAAGTCTCGAAAATCTCGCAATTATTGTAAATGCTTTATTCGTGCTGTGATTGTCTAATAAATACGCTAATAAATATTTAGTAAATTAGCATTGTGTAAAAGAACTTGCAGTAGAAACGAAATAGTTGGTGCGTCTTTAAAACGTGACTTGAATGCGCCCATTCATAATGCATGTAGCCAATTTCGCAAAAAAATTATCATCTTTTATGATTTCGAAAAAAAAAACAAATAATTATATTATCGATTAAAAATTTGTATTACCTCCTCATAGTTTCTAAGGAGATAGAAAGGATTGAAATAATAATTCGATATTTTTATTTCCAAAAATTGGCAATATTATAGTTGAACAAAAATGAAAAAGCAATATGTGTCATGACTTGGCTATTCTAGAAAATGTCAAGTTACGGCTTTACTGAGACATAGACCAATTAGAGATCGCCGGATTCAATTGATCAGCTGAAAAAAAAAAATATATTTTTTCAATGTTTCGATCTAACTATTCCCTTTTAATGTTCGAAAATAACAGAACTCCCCAATCAAATTTCCCTTTTTCTGATTCCAATATAAAAAGCAGTGGAGCCAAGAGCAATTTCGTCAACGATTTGAAAGCCAGCAACGCAAAGCGAACAACGTCTTTGTACATGTATTGAATTATTTTTCAGCTCGATCGACATCCTTAGAGACACCCTGCAGAAGTATTGGAGACACAGCAGCCCCAAAGTAAAATTACCTGGCTTCACTGTATCGTCTTCGAGCAAAACCTTGCCCGCATTTCTTCAATTTCTTTTCTGGCGTCTATCTCAACTCTCTCCACCCTGCGTTCGTCGGAGAAAGAAACCCCGACACAAAACAGGACAGATCCGTGTGTCAACTTCGATTCAATTCCCAGAAGAGCAAGTACAGCACAGCCACGGACACAACTAACCTCTACGAAATGAGAGTAGCGAATAAAAGTGAAATGTTGTTGAGCTTCAAGCCGCTGGACAGCATCGACCATGTATGATATTTGTAGCCCTGTAATTCATTGAAAACCTAGCCATCAATTTCATAGAAATTATTGAAGTGACTATAGGGACTCAATCACTCGAAAAAAAATCATAAGAAATAATTTATAAATAACACCCTGTTTTCAAAATACCTTACGCTTGAACCTCATCAATAACGTATCAAGCGCCATAATTCTGACATTTTTTGAAGACATACGGTGCACCAAATGGTGTAAGTTAAGAAGTAACGTTATTAACTTGCCCGAGGTTTCAGAAGTTATCATTAAACAAATACCACAGGTCTTATGACATTGAAAATTGGAATTTCTTTGAAGCAACTCCTATAAATGAATCTGATCTACAGGTAGATTAACCTTCGTATATAAATCCTGATACAGCTTATAAGGAACTTAAACACGGGATTCTCACGAGTTAGCATTGGCATAGCCAAACCTCATCCCAGCCACTCACTCCCGAAAATAAATAGTGAAACGTGTACATTTTTTCAGCTGTGACTATTTGTGCCATTTGCTGCTCCACAACTTAACTCAAACATGGACTAGTGAAACCGAGACCTGGAATTCGACATTAAGAAAGTTAGAGCTAATAAGTAACCAGACGAGGGTTTGAAGAAATAAAATTTGAACACTGCACGCTTCAGGTTGCCTACGTTGCTCACGACAAAACCACACACGCACTCCATTAAACCAAATTGGCCATGGCAAAAAATTAGTTGAAGTGAACGACACTCTAAATTATCCCAGAATCTCGAATGAGCTTTAGAGATGAGTCCTAAATATAGCTTACCGGGAACTTTAATACGGAATATTTAGAAATTAGCAATAGCTAACTTAGCAATAGCTAATTTACCACTAATATACAACTATATTAGTAAGTCGAACCCTATGGCCACCACTCCTGAAAATAGATACAGGAGCGTGTACATTTTTTCAGCATTGAGCATTCACAACATTTGCAGCTTCGTAATTAAGCTAAGACATGAAACCTGGTCCTGGTGAAACTGGGACCTGGAATTCGGCATTGGAAAAATTAGGGTAAATAAAATTTACCGAAAATTTTGCAGGACTTAGGTGGCTACCTTGTTCACGACAAAAGCACACACGCACTTCATTAAACCAAAGTGGCCATGGCAAAAGATTAGTCGAAGCGAACGACGATCCAAATTATCCCAGGATCTCGAATGAGCCTTAGAGATAAGACCTAAAATAGCTTACAGGGAACTTTAACACATGATATTCAGAAGTTAGCTATAGCTATCTCAGCAATAGCTAACTCAGCTACTAGTAATCGAAATCTATCTACGCCACTTGCCCCCCAAAAAAAGAGGTAATCGTGAATTCTTTCAGCCTTGACCATTCATAACATTTGTAACTCCGTAATTCAGCTAAAACATGACCCGGTAAAACCGGGACATGGAATTCGGCATTGGGGAAGTTAGGGCTAATAAATGACTGGACGAGGGTTTGGGTAAATAAAATTTACGGGACACTTTGCACGCTTCAGGTGGTTGTCTACGTTGCTCACAACGAAAGCACACACGCATTTGATTAGGACAAACTAGCCATGGCAAAACTTAGTTAACGCGAACTGCGGCTCCAAATTATCCCAGGACCTTGAATGAGCCCTCGTCGGTCGATGAAAGGTCTAGACTCTGGCTTTTCGAGTCCAGTCGCTTGGTGGGATTCAGGAACCCGTCTGTTGGATCCTAGATATAGACTTCATAAACCACTTCGTCGTTGCTCATCCTTTGCCTCTTGGCAGTCGCAAGGGCTTCCGGGTGTGCACATTGCATGCGACAACTTGGAACTCCATTTCCACCCATCTACCGGTCAATCGCTGGAAGTTTGAAAACGTGAATCTCAAAGCTCAGGAAGTTAGTCACGTTGACTACACGCCAACCTTCCTGTCAAGGTCGCAGACTCTGTTAACCACACACAGCCCTACCTCCGTGATTCTATTAATTTTCAGCACGATACAATTCGTGTTGTTACAATTCTTTGAATATACAGAACTGCTGTACATCGAAAAAAAGTCGTTTCCGTTTATAGAAATATGTTCGAAATCTTGGTCTATGAAACATTTCTTTGACGTCAATAAAAAAATATGTAAAGCAATTTAGTCACTTTCTTTTACTATCTCCAATTCTCCTCGTAATATCAAAAATACCTCTAAGAGCAACTTTATGTGATTTTTAAAAGATTTTTTAATGCAATATTTCAACTAGAGTTGTAAATGCCTAATACTCATAGCAAACATTATTATACGATCTGCTCTATAATTATGATGTTATAATCATAACATGTAAAGATTATAATACGATTAGTAAACTTTTGAATGGATGCAAAAATGATTATTTTTCAATAAAAGTTCACGGTAATCCGTTTGAAAAATGGAACATAATTAATGCATTAAGAAAGTAATGCATTAATTATGTCTTCCATTATTTTCACTGTTTCTCCCAACGTTGAAGCGAAATTTACTACTTTTTTCTTGCTACTCAAATTTTTATAACCTATTTTATAATCACTACATATTATTATTATGAACCATAATAGTATGTACATAGGGACTTACAACTCTGATTGAAACAATCACCTTTTTTTTTAAGTGACCATATCTCTGAAATGTTACGTTATTTAAAAAAAGACCTCAACATAAAAGTTGTAGTTATGTGTTAGTCTCTGCATAAGATATTTTGAATGATTTTCACGTCCTGGTAACACTGATTTATCTACGAAAAACGTAGGAATTATTATTATTATTATTATTATTTCGAAACCAGTTTATTTTGCTGAGTAAATTACAGAAACAAATGACAAAAAACAACACTAAAATGAGGTTGACTCAATATTGTATTGTGGTATTTTTTTCTGTACCATGGAATACTAACACTATCTTTCATTCAACTCGAACATTGAATTTAAATATCGTTTATTTGGTATCAAAATAAATGGGCTCAACTTCCTGCAAATGAAATAATTTAGATGAAACTAGTAAAACGTCATAGCTAAATTTTAATAAATATTCATTACCCTCAAATAGAAATATTTTTCATTCAAATCAACAGAATTCCAATAACCTGCTTCAGTTAAAACCACTAAATCATTTCTCTAGGTGCATTGATCCATATACATTTTACCGCTTGGAGTCTATTTTTTACAATACACAACGAACTTTTTCGAAAAGGTAACGTACCGTTCCTATTGCATTAACTTTTCTATCACCATGATTCTTCTGCGTAAAATTCTCACCAAACACCTTAAACGTATAAACCATGACTGCAATAGGAGAATAAGAAGCACTTAGTGATGCACTTAGATGTACCAGTGTAATATATCAACTGCAGGCAAACGAATGAAAAGCACAGAAGCGCAAAAGTGTTTGAGGCAGTGTGTAAGCAGTCTGTCAAAATTGTCTGGCATCGAGTTTTCAGTACTACTTGGGAGTGCGAGGTCTGAGTGAGACTCACTTGGCTGTAAATTCTCGGTGGCGTTGTGCCACAGTACTGAGGAATTTCGCAATGTGCGCGAGACTGAAGAACCCTCTCTTCCACTTGGTGTTCCTATTCGTGAATGCGAATATACGAATTCAAGTGAGTATCGCAGCAGGGAGAAACTCCTTTTCCCTTCGTACTTGCATCGTCGTCCCATCCACCGAGTTCCTCACACCAATGTAACTAACGCAACTCTCTTCTTTTTCCTAAACTTGTCTTTCTTTCTTTCTTCCGAGCTTTATCAAAAGTGGGTACATCCGTAAGGCACCTTTATGTGATTCTTCCCTTTCATCTTTGTTTCGCTTTCCCTGTTTTCCTTTCTGTTGGACCGTCAGGTACACAGCGTACGTTCATCCACCATATTACGGAAAACTTTCATCCGTACTTTCACGTCTTCATCACAAGAAACGTCTTGAAACGCAGTGTCTGTTCCAAGCATTTCAACTTGCTGCAACCTGCAACTTATAACATTTCACTGAAATATGGCACTGACACGTGTAAACTTGCAAACTCTATTTTGTAAGAGACTGCACAGATTTTCCGCATTCTTGAACTCGTGAAAAATGAAATTCAACGATTTACCTCTTTGTGGTTGAATCACTCTTTTACTCTGTAACAACTTTGTATTATAGCGTGGAATTCATTTGGGTGTATTTTTCAAATATATTTCCTGGAATGAATAATCTCTAGAAAAAAAGCTTGCAAATTTCTTTCTAACTATTTTTTTTCACGTCAACAGAGCAACCTTTAAAAAAAATCTGCAAAGTAGAATCTTTCAAATTTCTTTCTCGTTATTTTTTATTTAATATGTGACAGGAAAACGGGAATTCAATGTCCTCGACGTCGGAATTCCATATCGACTCCTCGAGAGCGCTTCGTTACATGTAAATATTAATTATAAGTCGACTACGCATACCCGCTACAACTCACGGAACTTCGATTCAAGTAATTTCCAAACGGCGCCGTTAACGATCGCAAACGAGCGCCGATAGCACGTCGAAACGTCTACAATTAATCGATTGGCAAACAAGCCGGCAAAGACGGCGACAAGACGAATCATATCGACCCTTATCGATCCTTATCGACCAATCGGCTAAATGGGTCCTAGATCGAGCCGAAGCGTACTATGCGGAAGCGAAGCGTAGAAGGATCGACAACTGAAAATCCTGCCCCACCGAACTTGTAAGGAGGTACAGTCCTCGAGGATTCTCGCTCTACTTTGTCGTCCCAATTAGTCAATCAAAAGTTAATAATTATTTATCGATTTTATTAATAATTAATAAGATTTTGGCTTCCTCATAGAAGAGGCTTCGTAAAAAGCAGTACGTAGTAAGAAAGGTGTAAGTTTCTATTTTGCTTGCTTTTCATTGCCTCATTTGTCAAAAACTATTTGGCTCAATAGCTCAAAAACCGCGACAGCTGGAACCATTTTCGAAAAACGCAACGTCTTATAATATCTAAAAGAAAATATCAATCTTTCTGTAAATTCATTCATAGGAAGGAGTGTTGCTGTTCTACCAGCGTATGAAATATCAGATCGGTTGTCAGAGCCGATCTTGAGATATATTGTTTGAATTTTTGAACGTCAATTTTCAAAAAGTTCACAATCCTATAAAATCCGACCCTCATGACCGATCTTCACTAAATTTTTATGACGATGAATGGATATCAATTCGTCCTTGTAGAAGGTTTAAGCACGGGTTGATCGAAGTTTAATTTGTATTACATCGAAAACATAAAATTTTTGAAAATACAAGATTCTTTCAATTACGAACTGCTTTATGGATTTCGCGCAAATTCGATACCGATCGTGTGTTTTTATTGCTTCATTTGTCAAGAAATATTTAGCTTACTAACTTAAAAGTTATGGAAGCTGGAGAACATATAGATATTTTTCGAAAAATTGAAAGCCTTCTAAAATCTGAAAAAATCGACCAACTCTTTGGTAAATTTATATATAGAAACGGCCATTGCTGTACCGAATTTCAGCTTGATTAACAAGGCTGTTCTTGAGATACAGTTAAGTTGATAGTGCTTCGGTGACGGACGGCCTTGTTGGAAAATTCTTCTTTACTTTTACATTTCGCCCTTTGATCTACGCTTCTTCAAAAAGTTTATAATCGAATATTTTTCTTCATTATCTCCTGCTCTTTCCTATCATTATTTTCTATTTGCGATGGTGGTATTGTTTTGATGTGTAGTTCACGTGTAGTTTTCAATAACTTTGCACTCTGGTCATCGATGTTATGAGAGGTTATATTGCCGGTCTGATGTGTCATGTTATTTAAAAAAGGAAAAATAATTTTTACTTCGGTTGTCAATGTTAAAATAAAGTCGATGGGAAGTATTCTCGATCTACAGTGGTTTGAACCTTGCAAGGTCACATTTGGAGAGAACGGGTTCAAGTACGGCAGAAATGAGCTAAAGTTTCTTTGACAGAATCGGGAAACAAAAAGTGAGGTTAAGTGCGAGAGAAATGGCCCTATAGTCTTTTTAACATTGGATCATGAAATTCCGAGCACTTGTTGCCATCAAGGATATCTTTTCTTTGAATCAAGGAAACCGTTTTTTAAAATCAATTAAATCATTTCTTCAAAACGTTACAACTGTTTTTTTTAATATGCTCACTAAACAAACGTTTATTTACAGCCAATAAAATGTTCTCTTTGAAATTCAAATGCGCTATTTCATTGAAATCAATATAAAAAAAAACTATCCATCCATTTCTTTGGTATCAATGAAATCTTTTCTCTCGGTGTACACACAATCCATTCCTGAAATGAGCATTAGAAGTAACGCTAGAAATCCAAACGGATTCAAAATTACTATGATATTATAGTACTGAGAACTCAAATTTCTGGTACTAAGCACTAGAACCCGAGACCCTCGTTTTCTCCGTGTACATTTAATTTTTAAATGAGGTAATTACAATTCAGAAACAACGGAATAACAACATTGAATTACTTTCAAGTTACATTTGCGATGTCGTGTGCTTCACCTTCGCTTGGTATGTTATGTTATGTTTACGTGCAAGCAGTCGCGACACTTTTCTTCGTGCAAGGCTCCGGCACTTGACACTCTCCCCTTTCACCCATTTCGCCTCGAGGTATACACGTGAGCTAAGTGCGAACCAAGCACACGTAGCAGCAGAAAGCGCACCTGTGCGCCAACCTGCGTTAAACCACGTCGCCACCTGGGTCCCTCTTTCAGAGCGCCAACTACACCGCACGAGTTTTACCCCCTACCCCCCTTAACCCCACGTCTGGAAGGAGCAAAACCACGCTCGTTTGCTCACCCAGCAAACACCATAGCAAGAGTTATATTTCACGAC
Organism: Tromatobia lineatoria; assembly: GCA_949699805.1. Taxonomy (NCBI): domain Eukaryota; kingdom Metazoa; phylum Arthropoda; class Insecta; order Hymenoptera; family Ichneumonidae; genus Tromatobia; species Tromatobia lineatoria. The sequence goes on along the minus strand of OX453042.1, from coordinate 6,757,258 downwards.
TCCACGTTCCTGCAACTATTTATGGATACTAAAATGTGGCGGAAACCGAAAGGAAATACAGTTTTCCGAGAAAGCTACTCAAACAAGGAACAGCGGCGCCACTAACTATAAGGAATATCAGATATGCTCATACTTGTGTTTCGAAATGTATTATTTTCGTACCACGTTTACGGCAACTAACGTTAGAATTATAACATTTAAGTTAATTTTTAAGATCACATTTACGCCTCAACATTTAGCTGTCAAAATGATATCGGTATAGCTAATTATAAAATGGGAGACGATTGAAAATATTGTAATAGTTTTGTTGATTGATGGAATATTAATTTGAAATTTTGAATAACTGTAATAGATGAATTTATACTCGAATAGTAAATGCACAATGTACAAAATTATTAATATAAATAGGAGCGGGATTTCAACATGAACTTGATGAGGCATAAGAAATATTATTAACCCAATTTCTAGTATCCAAAATATATAATCTGTACTATTATTCGATCTTGCAATTTTAGTCCCATTAACAATGCTTTAAGATTAACATTTACCCAATAATATGTCAGATTGTCATAAAAGTATGATTTGTACATACTTTCCAGTCTTTCATACATCGATAGTAATTAATATTTTAGCTGATTATAATTTTAAAAAAATTTGCAAATAAATTTTGTCCATTTGCGAAAGTACAAAAATATATTTAGTTTTACTTTTTAGACAGAATGACGAGCTCGATTCTCCCGGACAGTTTGATTGATTTGGACGATCGTTACAGATGTATAATTATACATTTGTGGAGTGTACTCATCTTGGAAATTAGGTATATGTGAGGTTTGGATGTAGAAAAACCGGATCTGGTTATTGTAGAAAGATTATCATTTCCATCCATGAAGATTCCAATAGTTGAAGTGATGTGAACTCCCAATATTTCTTTGGAAGGTCTCCCACTCGTAACGATTGATGATACGATCCGCTTCGCTTGACTGTCCGGAGAGAAGAAAGAGATCGTTTCCCACACGTGCTCGGTATAACGAATTTCGTGCATGTTTCGGTAATGATCGGTCGTTTTCGTAAATATGTTTCGACTATTCATGCACATCATCTGAATTAAGGTTATAATTTCACACAATATGTCAGAGACACACTTAATTATTTATACTGTAACGATTGTCCATCATTCGGCAGGAGTAAAAATCGTTTTGAGAGCAGAATACGAAATGGTTCAGAGACGAATAAATATAATTTATTGTTGTAGAGGTATGAAAATGTTGCAACTATGAACAGGATTAAATATATACTTGCATTTATGAAAAACTTTTATGCAAAACACCGTGAATTTTGTTAAGGGAACCCAGTCACCCAAAGAAAATTGTAGTTGAATATAGGAATTTTTATTTCGAGTCTTCATGACAAAAATATGATTCTAAATGTGTAAATAAATCTTTCTCTATTGAGAAATCAGTCAACAATTGGTTACAGTGAATCTAATTTTCACTGCATTGAGAATCGCTATATTCAATCTTCGAATGATAAAATAAGACATTGGAAAATAAAATCGGTTCACCGGTTTGATCTGAACGGTAGGATAAGTGAAAAAATTTATTTTTGTACTCACATCTTTCTTGTGCATTGTACACATTGGGATCTGCCAAATCGTAGCCGCTTTCCTCACCAACCTTTAAAATTCGGTATAGTTTAAAGTTCTACGTAAGTTCATAAATACCATTTTCTAAATTTAGTATAATAGTCATATTTACAAATAGAATAAAAATGATGGACCAGCTAAAAGTTTCTTACTCAAAGCTATTTTAAATAAAGAATATTTATTTAAATAAAGAATGACCTGTCGATAAATTTTTGCTCGAACTCCGTAAGTGTCAGTAGGTTAATGACTCTTCATACTAGAATTTTGTGAAACTTTTCTTTTCCAACTGTACTTAAAAATGCTGCGGTTGTGTTTCACTCTAACATTGAGTTTTTAACGAGAAGTGAAACAGTATACAACGCGCATATCTATAACGTCTTTAGAATTCTGCTATTTTTCTCACGGTACTCACTCTTCCATCTTCTTTTATTTGAACTCTCTCGCCAATGCAAGCTCTAACCCTTGGAGCTTTGCTTCGCCGCATTCTACCTGCTCGACACCGCATTGCTTTTGCCTATCTCTTACCCTCCTGAAACCCTCGTTTCCACCACTACTGCCAGGGGAAATATGGTTGAGGGTTGAAGGCCTTCTGTAGTACAACGCGGTGTACCATCACTGTAGTCGTGCTAACTTTCGAACGAGAATTACGAGGGGGACGAAACTTTCCCGATGTAGTGAGTAAGTATATGCAAAACTTTTATTAGCATTCCCATACCGAAGGGCTGTGAATGAGAATGAAAATAAAAGTATATCAACCTCCTATCGTCTCCTATAGGAATCCAAAAGAATGATGTACGTTAGGGAAAATGGTACAGAGTGAGTTATGGACACCAACCAAGAGTTGAGTTTCTTTATTCGAACAATCCATAAATTGTGAAGTTTTGCCTGATGTGAATTAGAGTTTCAGACACGCAGAAAAAAACATATTTTGCAATTATAAACAGGATTAAGTACATACTCGGACTTATGAAGAATTATTTCTGAAAATATCATTAATTTTATGGAACTTGGACCATTTGGGCATTTAAAAAAAAAATTGAAAAGCTATAAAATCAGAATTTTGGAATATATTTTGTCAAATATTGCAGCAATCGAAGACGCCGAATTTCAGCTCAATTGGTCGAATGGTTGAAGAAAAAAAGAAATTGATTGGATAAGCTCTAAGCAGTAAAATTGATTGGGTCAATACCCTAGTCGATTACGGAAACAAATCAGTTGGCTGGAGGGAAAAACCGGAGTCAATCGATTGATAAGATAGCAACCAACAAATTAGATGCCTACATCTTCTGTCAGTAGAACTAAAAAATTGGTTGTCCTAGCTGAAATAGTCGTTTTTATTTCGATTATTCTTTTTCATGCACACATACATACGGATTTTTTTGGTCTAAATCACTTTTCTTCATGTCTTGAACCATTCTCAGTATCTGACATTGAAACCGCTGAAAAAAAATTCCAAGAAAACAAGGCTTTCTCCATGAAGAAGCGAAAAAAAATTTCTTCTGATAAGACCTTTTTCAAAAACAAATAAAAATATAATCTGGTGGAAGAACCAAACTTCTTAATAATTAATTGGCCGTTAATATCTCGATAAGAGATCCGTTTTCATCATTTTGAAGAATATGGATTAAAAGTCAAAGAACATTCCAAGAAAGTTTGCTAAGCTAAATCTAAAAAAAAAATCAAAAAGTACTCTTAATTAGTATTAAAAGTTAGGAAAGTATCAGCATTATACTGAGAAAAAGCTCAGAAAATATTGGCTTCACAAAGAATGTCTGAAATGAGATAGAGCCATCGCCATCATTCCACTCTCTTTGATCTTCAAAGAAGCTAAAAAAAAATCTTATTAAAGACACAAAATGAATTGAAAAAAGGACCCTACTTCAGAGAGTATTTATCGGTGGAATAGTCGGATCGATAAACAAAGACAATAGAGGATGAGAAAGGCCAAGCCTTGTATTGCTGATTGCAAGCTACTGGAAGACCCATTAAGCCGGAACTTTCTGTATTTCAGGCTTTTACAGCCCCCGTACCTATGACACAGAGCAGAGTCACCAGTGCCAGCGTCGACGCAAAATTACCTGTCTGCAATCGCGTCGTTAACTCGAGAACTCCAATACTGCGAAGGATGATGCACACCTTTGCACTGAGGCCGTAGGATCGTCGGTAGGAAAGGCGAGGCTATATAGACGAACCCAGACAGACGGGATTCTTGGAGCCTGATCTTTGGTGGCGAATGAGAGATGGAGAAAGGTGTAAACAGAGATGGAGTAACGATAGAATCGAGTGAAGCAAGACAGAACGTGGCATAGAACGAGGAGGACTGTGGGGAGTAACTTTCAATGAAAACGGACTCGTGCGGGCGTTTCGAAGTTGCGGGCCAATTAGACTCCAATTTGTTCAGGCAAGAGAAGGCGATGGGGGAGGTAGCTGCAATCCTCCATCCCTTTTCCACCATCACCAACATCACCGCCGCAAAACGGACGTCTAATTAAAGTCGTATGCCCGCGCATACGAACAGAGTACCTTGCATTAGCTTTGCCTCCGGTAGTAGGATCTATGGATCCGTATACACAGAATATATTGAGGATCAGCGTGAGCTGGACATAGAAAATTTCCTTTCCCGTGAAGAAATGTTATCAGAGTCTGGCCAAGGTCCTAATCAATTCTCCCTAATTATATTAGGGGCCTTATGTAGAAGCCTTATAGGGTTTCCTAAAGGACGGTCACGCTTCATTTTCCGGGGCCTTTAAAGTCTGTCCTATTAATTCCTTACTAGAATAATAAAGGAATTTAATTAAAAAATATATATTTGTTATTATTTAGTTGAGAAATGCTGCACTTTTGATGAGATATTTCGTTTTTCTCTACACGATGGTAAATATTAATCGCTGAAAAAACATATTACTTTTTTTTTACATTGACGGGAATCGAACCTAGAACTTTTCGGATGGTTTAGTTGCGCCGCGTCTTAGCTCTCTTGGCTATTCAAATCTGAATATGCAATTTTTTCGTCTATTTGAATGACTGTGATATGGAATATGAAATAAAATTAATGTAATATAGTAAAAACTTGATAGATTTACATGGTTGTGTCTGATGTGTAAAAATAAAAGCACATTCAGTAATTTTTTTTACAGAAATTGGTTATATTGGAAAGAGTTGTTTTATTAGAGTTTAGAGTTGTTGCGGGAACTAGTTCGTTTGTATCTAGGTACGTGATTGTTGACTGACCTGAGGGCCAGTATTAGAATGGGTGACCACCTGGCTGACTTTGGTGGTCATTAGTTGGATAGGGGACCACCAATTTTACCATGGAAACCTCGGATTGCCATATAAGACCCTTATCTGAAGAGATCTTATTTTTGACACCGAATAGATGGACACCAATAACAGTGTTCAAATGGTGTTGTTTTTAACACGACTAAATTGTATCAATGCATTGTCCTGTGAGGTGTTAATTTGCTATAAAAGCATACAGTGTTACTTTTAGGAAAGTAAGACACGTTTTTCGTTTTACACGTTACACCGAGTACTTATTTACTGTAGAATTAGGTTGTTAATAACACCGCGAATTTCTAATCGGCACACTGTGACATTCTACACCGACAGATGTTTTAGTCACAGAGGAAAAGCTGGTAATTTAAAAAAGTAGTCAGACTGACGATAATCTAAGTATAAGCTACAGTTGCCAGGACGAACGACTATATATTTTATGGTTATAGCAAATATAAGAAAATACTTGGATCAACCATTAATATATTTCCCAAGAGGAACGTCTATATATCATGGTTAGAGCAAATATAATTCCAGTAGCAATTATCAAAATGATAATAGTTTCTAAAACTATTATAATAGTTTCAAATATGCCGTTTTGTTGCATACACAATTTCAACGTTTGTTTTCACTAAACAAACGAGTATTGTTTATCGAAGCATATTATCATCACTTCAACTATAAAACATTGCAAGCCTTCCTATATGCTTTTTATCATGTGAAATTGTTGAATCAACGATTTGTTGATTTGAAATATTTTTTATTTGAAATATGCTTTTCTCTCAGTGTCCAGTGTAAATATTTAGAACACATTTTATGTAGGGTTCACATTGTTCAGCCCAAGGTTCGAATTCATCCAGTCACACACTTGCAAATCGTTCCATTGGCGAAATCAGAAGTCTGCGTAAAATCGGAGACCAATCGGATCATAATTATCCGTACTCCCAAGCCCTTGAAATTTTTGAATTTTTGGATGAAAAATTAAGAGCCATTGAGTTTTTGCCACATAACTCAGCAGAATAATTCGCTCAAGAGTTACAATTTACAACATTTTCAACTCCATTTCTTGACCATGACAAGAGCCCATATGAAGGTTGAAAAAATAATTAGATGCTGACTTATAGCTTTTTTTTTTGTAACCGTAGTCCTTGTTCCAAGTTCGAAACTTTTGTTATTTATTCAAAAATTCATATATGATATTTATTCTTTGCTCAAAAAAGTGAACCTAGCAAACCGAATAAAAATTAATATAGCAATTATAGGGCCAAGTTACACGACAATCAGTGTAGAAAGCAATTTGGAAAATAGTCCACGAAATCGCTAATTATCATATACCTATCTATGGTTCAAAAATATCCCGTTGAAATTTCATGAAAAAATCCAAAGCAAAACTTGTATTTTTAAAACTTTGTATTTTTTTCAAAAAGATGTATCGAAAAAATCGTATAAAAACGAAACTTCCTTTATGAAGATTCCCAATAACTGATATTAAAATAATAATGGTTTGTATCAGTGGTGATCGCTTGGAGATTTTTTTACTGAACGATCCGTTCTTTATTGTCTATATCACCAACATGTTTTGCCGCAAAACAGACTCCTGATTAAAGTTGTGTATCCGCGCATTCAAACAGCGTACCTTACATTAACTATACCTCCAGTAGTAGGATCTATGGATCGGAGGTATACACAGTAAATATTAAGGATCATCCTGAACTGGACATGGAATCTTTCCTTTGTGTCGAGCTTTGGAATATAACTGATGTTATATTATTTCTACGGGTCGTCATCAGACTCATGCTATCATCGTTAGGGGGAGGGAGAAAGGGGAACCATACTCGCTGCTTTCATCTTTACTGCGTATTTTTCAATTTAATTGGATCAGTACTTCCAGCTCAATGACTGTAGTACATTGAAACGCGATGTGAATAGAAGCGTAAAATTATATTCGTGAGGGGAATTATGAATGGAGGATTATTCAAAAGGAGATTTATTTATAATTTCATATCACTGCTTCCAATTTCACATTTTCCATTTATGACTTTTCAATGGAATTATTATTGCGGGGTATGGAATTAGATCAGAGTAGAAGGCTTGTAATGTCTGCCACCCGGGAAAACGTTGAATTATCGTTTCACTCATTGTACTTATACGTTTGGTGGTTTGGTCTATGTGTTGTTATGTGCAAAATTGACGGAAGGTCTTGTTCATATTGCTAATTCTCCTGAATGGAAAATTACGGTTGCGTAATCCTTCGAAATTATGAAAATGGTGACCAAAAGTTTAGGCCGAAAAACGTTAAAATCCTAACAAAAATTGTTCGGCATTTTAGAGAAAAATATCCATATACTTTTTTAAATTTTTTGTTTCTTATATTTAAAAAATTCGTTTGTAAGTTTTTAAATAGCTTTTTTTATAAATATCCTTATCAATACATTTTGAAGATTTTTTGTTCGATGAATTGTATTTTTCCAGAATTCTGCGTAACGTATATCATTTTCGCATGAATTGCACATAGATACATAGATTTCCGAAAGAAATGCGCGAAGGAAAATCGTGTGTAAAGTTAAACTTTACACACGGGATTTCACTTAATGCACTCTCTTCGGATAACGAGATTTATGCGCATGGGCAATACTCCCGAAGAAACGGGTCTTATCAGTTAAGAAAAAGGGTTTCCAACATGTATAATAAGAAAACCTTACAAGTTATGAAAGTAGGGTTATACGCGAAGCGTGTATAAAAGTACGCACGCAAAGTACGCACCCTACTTTGCAATCAGTATTATTACCCTTTGTTTATGCTTCATTATTGCTGTAATTTTTTCTGGAAAAATTAGCTATGAAGAGGTTCTAATTAAGCTAAATCCCACATCAATAAACGAAACAAACTCGTGGCTGTACGCCATAAACTAAATTTAACAAAAATTTACAAAAGACACATGGCAAATCAAAAGTCGAAATATCGAAAACTAAAGCCAGTTTTCAAACATTCTGATTGGTCGTCGACGACTTTGACGTGAAGCCAACTTCAGACTGGTGTAATCGCTGCAGTCACGTAGCACGCGCATTTCAAATAGCTATATTTTTCGGAAACACATACTTTTGTGGTAGACACAGTTTTCTTCCCATAAAAAAAGACATGGTACATGCAAATTCGATCATATCGAAATACTGTAACAAAAATACAGTGAAACATTTTATAAACATGCAAATTTTATGTTGAGCCATAAGAGGACGCAAATGGAAAGAAAGGAGTGCGAACAAAGCGAACACACTGTTGTCTATTAATAACATTCTAGTCTATTAAGAATAAAATGTCCATAAACCTTCCAGACCACGCGGTATTCATAAAATTTCCAGTGCACTCTTGCGTCGTATATTCTGATGTGAGCCTCCAGTATATCTTAGTAGACATATCCATGGTGTAAAGGGAAAGAGTGAGTCCAGCAGATGGGCATGTATTAGAGTACTAACTGCCCATACTATATAAACGCGTGTCCAGCTCTTGGAAAGTGGTGTAGATAAGCCCGTGCTTGGTGTGCCCATAACGTTTGTGATCCCATAACGCTTCTAGTAACATACGTTACAGCTTCATAAATCTATAAACGCCTTTTCATATATTGACCGACAATATGTGTTGAAACTTCGAGAAATTGCTACAATCGTCAACTCGGAAATTTGTGGCAGTTGTAAGCCGATCAGCTTTATCTACAACTCGTGTTACGTGGAGATGTATGTAGATATATATGAGGTATTCCAGGTCAACTCGGCGAATATTTAAATCAAAACACTGCCAATTCCTCCCATTATCGTGAATGTTATTGTACCTGGTCAAAAGATACGTAGCATTTTTGTATAATTGTATTGATGGATCAATTTTTTTAAATAATTTTTTTAAGGAACAAAATTTTGACGAAAATCAAGCCTCGGAATATTAACATTATAAGCCTCATAAAAAAGTTGGCATTTACTATGTTCATATTATTCCAGTATTTTGGGAATACTTATATCTTTGTAAATGGACCAACGTAAACAATCTTCGAGTATTTACTGAAATATTGATACACTAACATTGAAAATCATTATCAAGAATTGTTAAAGAATGACAAAGTAGATGAAATGCAATATTCTGTTTTTCCCAGAAATGTATCCCAGGTTTTCTAATCTACGTCATGACTTTTTATGTCATTGTGACTATCAACCAAAAACGCTCCAATTTTATTTTCAATATTTCCAATTCAACAATTATTTATAATGTTTTAAACTCGATAGCTCGAGTATTCTTACACTCAGACTACTTACATAGATTTAAAAAAAATTTAATTCCAGCAAAACGCAGCAGTATTTTATGTCACAGAATGTTTTAGATTGTTTAATTGCGACAAAAATGTTAACTTTGTGAAAAAATCATTTTGAAAAATTCGTTGATTAAAAATTTATTTTTCGAAATTTCAAGTGTTTTCGTGGAGCGATACAATATTATAAAAAATAATGGCACTTTTCAGGTGAAGCCGGGGTCAAATATGTGCGAGTTGACCTGGAATACGTCATGTCTTCGTTGCTGGGAAACATTGTCTGTGATGACCAGTGTACACTTTGTACACAATCCACCATTGCTTGCTTGCTTGCTTGCTTGCTTCTCCATTCGCCTCGTTCGGACAGCTCGCTAATCATTCAGGATGTCGGCAATCGTGCCCTCTCGTCCCCTCACTGTGTGTCGCCCTCTCCACGCTCCGTATACCCGTCGATCTCCCTCATCACGATCTCCTGTCGACTATCGCCTCCACCCCCATTCTCGGCTACGTTCAGTCTACCTACCGATGCTCGTTCCGATCACTCAAACTAATTAAGTAGTTTACCGGAAAAAGAACAACATCAAAACAACCACACGCCGCTAATTACGCGCTCTACTTTTTTATTGGACTTTATCGAGTTATCACTTCCTTCGCAGAGCATCGTTAAGACAAGTTTTATTGAATTGACGTATGTGGTACTAATAATGAACACTTAGAAAAATCGTACACTGAGAAAACAAGTTGATAAAACCAAACCAATTTATAACTAAAATTCCGACATACTTCACACTGTTAAAAAAGACTGGACGTTTTTTATGCATGAAATTGTAAATTCAATTTGATCACAATTGTGATATAAAATTTATGTAAATTTGTAGTGAAATTACAGCGGATTATGAAAAGTAATGTACTTTTATATTAAATTTAATGTAGATTATTGAAATTACTGTACCATACTTTAATTTTACATCCGACTTGTATAGAAAATTTATTATACCAGTTTATGCATAAAAACTTCCTGTACTGATTCATTAAGTTACAAGTAAATTTTCTTTACAGTGCAGTTTCGAAGTTTATTTGAACCGAGAATTCACAATAGAATTCTGCTCGTTGCTTCTTCACTATTAGTAACTTTTTACTGACGTTCCTCTATTAGGAGGAAAAATATTAACGGACATATTTTTTTTATAGAAACAGATTTGCAATAAAACAATCTTACAACGCTAATTACACGCCAAACTTTTTGTTTTAGGCTTGATAAATTTCTGTTGTTTTGATATCTCTGTACAGCATCATTAAGACAAACTTAATTAAATATGTAGTACCAATAGTGCAGTACGTCATAGGAAAATGTGTGCAAAGTCGGAATTAAGGCTTCCATTATTTTACACTTCTCATAAAGGCCTTTGTGAGAAAGTATGTCGATTAATTTTAGACTCGTCATAAAACTTTCGCACGAAGCTTAATAGGAGGTAAAAAATAATAAACCAGGCATAGTTTAAATTCTGAGTTAGCATCATTGTTTTTATAAATTAAATACAATTTTGAACAATAACGCAAAATGGAATGTTGCAAATTGCGTCGGCACTATTTTTCACTTTTTACTAATCTTTCTCTATGAGGAGAAAAAATTGATCAACATACATCTCATGGAAGTAGATCTCGAAAAATTTGAAAATAGTAAGAAAGTAATATGCCCGATTTGACTTTCTATCTTTTTCGACATGAGAATTCGAAAATCCCGTATGAAACAAATCTGCCTTTATGAGGATTTCCACCAACTAATATTCGAGTAATTATTCATTTCAGTGGTAAGCATCGCTGGCAGATTTTTCCACTGCGTGAAACCTCGCTTTTATTATGTATTCCAGCAATTATTATTCATACGAATTCACATTTTGGATGATAATCAAATTGTGGACGTGGATGCAATCATTATCGAGTTCCACTCTGAATAATGAATCGTTGGATGGTCGCCATGGATACTTCCATATTCACGCTCTCCAAAAACGCTCCCATGCCACGACCTTCCATTTCCAAGTCCAAAAAAATTCCTCTTTCACCCGGAGACTGACATTTAATAGAGATTTCATTAAAATAAACTTAAAATGCGGATTATTAGTATTATTTTTTGTGCTTCGTGTAGGAAATAATTATATTACATGACATCAAATTTTTCCATTGTTGCAGCAGAATGCAATCGAACTGTAGCACATGAAAAATTTGTTTTCCTCTGGGACGTTTCGTTGGTTCATTCAGGTCCACATTGTTTATGAGTTGGCAAAGAGTGGTTGCTGTCCGTTGGGGAATATCATGCTTCATACGAGAGGAACGTCGATATTGATTACAAGCAACAGGACCTGAGGAAGCCCTTCAACAATGTACAGTAACTTAAACTACAATCATTATACAAGTATACCTCGGGATATAGATTGTTCGTTGTTCGCTCGTCAAACTGCATACGACCAAATATCATGTTCCTTCGTCCGGCAATATGCACATCAACGTTTTATGGCTATAGTACCATTTACTATTGTCGAAATGGATTCGATACACATTGAGGGAACATGAAATTTGAAACATTATAGCCACTTCAGACTCGTAGTACGTACTATGTGTACATAGATACGATTTCGCACAGCGTGGATTGCGAAAATCTTTGCAAAAATGGAAAAGCATTAACTGCTTCCAATAAAGATGCACATGGCTTTCTGCTGAGCCATAAACCAAGAATACTCGTAAAAATCAGGGAAGCTTTTCACACCTTCAATGTCTTTTTGGCCTTTCAGCGATGCCATGACTTAATTTCTTAAAATTGTGAACACAGCCTGGTTAAAAAAAGTGCGACATTTTTTTTATCAAATATTGAGATTCGAGGACCTTATTAAAAAAAAAATTCACACAAAAGACAAAAACTCTACCTGAATTCTATTCTAAAAAAAACATATCTACCCGGAGGTTGGAATTTAGAAAACTCTCGGACGAACCAAAAACTTGCATATTCCTTAACGATCATGTTCTTTTTTACAAATCTACCTTTCCGAAAAAGTATGTTGATCATTTTTTGTTTTGTTTACAGGGAGAGTTTTGTAATTACTTGAAGATAATGAGGGAGTAATATGAGAGTATTGGGATGATCCATTTCGCAACAATATTTTTTTTCCGGAACTGTGCTCTATCATGAGAAAAAAAAATTCGTAAATTATCGATGAGATAAAAAAAATTTAGAGGTCGCGATAGAATTTCTAGTATAACATTATCAATTCTCTTGTACCTTAATTTTTTTTGTAGAGGTACTCAATTATTTCTTTACATTTGTTGCATAATATAAGTGTAAATATATTGGATATCACGCCAACAAATCGTTGTTGGTTTCTGGCAGTCTTAAGGTACGAAACATTTGTAACTGCGTATACTGAGAACTGTAATAAAAGAAATACGAAAGCGTTAATATCTTTTCTCGAACCTAAAAGAGCCATTTAATTTGTATTGGGAAATGGATTAACGCGAAATAAAATCACGAACTTTGTCTGTAATTGGAAGTCCTTTTTCAATTGAGGCTAAATTCGATGAAAGGTAACATTAAATATACCGTCACTTATGAACAACTATTTAACAAAATATCGTGCATGGAAAAATGTTATTTTTTAAATACAATCTTGACAAGCTTACATTTTGGTATCCCATTTTATGAACATCGTATGACCTATTTAGCATTCGATGTGTCTAAATATGAGAATATCGATAGCTTATTTACAATCTCTTATGAAAAACTATAAAGTATTTAGCGTATGTATCATGACGAATTATTGATCTTACTGCAAACGTAAATTGATCTGCTAACCTGAATGTCTACTACAGAAATCGAACATTTATTTGACAACTCGTGTCCGCATATTTTCGTTAAACGAACCACTTTAGTTCTCAGTGCACTTGAAGCAATTGAGAAATGGGATCGCTGAAAGACTAACAGGACATTAATCGTGTGAAAGGTTTTCACAATTTTACGAGGATAGCATTTTTATAGCCTCGCTGAAAGCAATTTTCACTTTATAGGTAGCTGTATTTTTTTGGTTATGATAACGATGTTCAGATAGATTGAATTATTGCATAAAAATATTAGGTAGACGCAATCACCACATTGCAATAATAATCATACCGATATCCATTGTCACATTTCATTTAGCGATCTAGTTCACGATCTAATTATTTTCCTGATCTTAAGTCAGTTTTAGGTAAATAAAAGTTCTATATGGATGATACTTATTATCTGTACATTCTAAGGTACGAAACTTGTCAATTGATTTAACTAATTAGTTGGGTTTGATATATTTGAAAAAAAATAGGAAAAAAATATATTAAAAGTAATCATAGATGGATAATAAAGTTTTGAAGAAAATAACATATTAGAAAGATTTTGAAGCTTGTTGTCAAGAATCTCCAGGAACGTTGAACTTTTGTTTGTTATTCTTATCCTAGAAGTCCAGTGTATTTAATTCTTAACATAAATTAACCTGCGAAACAAAAAAGTAGCTATCAGTAGCAATTCTAAGCGAAAGTGGATTAATTTCACACCATTTGAGGGAAATGCAAACATTTGAAACAATTTAAGACAAATGTACTAATCTTAGCCCATTTAAAACAAATATAGCAATTTTGGAAATTTTGCTAAATATACAATTTCAGATTTCAACAAAGGAAACAATTTAAATTCCTTATGAGACGAATTTTAGTAAAAAACCAACATTCATAAATAAAATTTAAAATCACACAATCGTCGAAAAAAAGGGCCATGTTAAAATCATTATCCCCGGTTATTGTTTAAATAGTTAAGGTCCGTTTTCTTAGTCCTAGTCGATAAAAAAATTATGCTCCAGAGATTAATTTTTTTTTTTTCAAATGAATTCATGTACTCACATATTCACTACTAAACTTCAGCGAATCTTACTTGCGTGCTGAAACGGTAAATAATTGTCGTCAAATGACATCGAATGATCGTCTCATTGACGTCAAATAAAGGTCTAAAACAAAAAACTATATTCCCGTATTTCCTGCAAGTTCAATATAAGTTTCACCTTCCATTTAGAGATATGACTCTACAGTAATAATCTCGATGTTTTTATTATTGCCCGAGATATTGCGATGAGGTATTCGATTCTTTTTTTTTATTTCCACCTTCTCCCTATTTCGAGAGCGAACGTAAGGAAATCACAAGCGTCTCGTATATCAGAGATGAAAATGGCTAAAAAAGAAGGTGAGGCGCAGTGAGCGAGAGAAATGTAAAGAGGGTTGGGGCTATACAGATACGCATGACTCGCCAGCGGGTCGTACGTCTTTTCACTGATGCATCTTGGCACGCGGACTGCAACCTCACGACGAGAGACTCTGAAATGGCAGGGAAGAAGGAGACACTATGTGGCAAAGGCGCTGAAAAGGACAAAAATAGTGATTCGGAGTAACGTGACTGAGAGAAAAAACATGAAGGAAGCGCCGAGACAAAGTGAGGAAAGAGGAGATGCAGACGCAGATAAGAGACGAATGTACAGCATTTCCGAAATGGTACAAAGAGAGCAAGGGGGCGTTGGAATCTGTGGGAAATGAAGGAAGAACGTGGAAGAAGAAAATGAGGGAGAAGAAAAATAAGAACACAGAAAAAGTCAAGATTAAGCAGACGGCACGTGAGGGAAATAGTCGGAAAAATGCATTTGGGGCGTGTGGAGGGCGCTGCGAGTGGAACGACCCGACGAGAACGACAACGAAGCCGGGTCACGTAGGTGAAAAATCTGATTCACCCTGAAGGACACCAATGCTTTTGGTACTGGAGGGAAACACCGAGAGACGCGAGAATTATGGCGCCCTTTCGAGGCATCAGCCACCGGGCGGTTCTGCGGAAACGTTCCCATAATTCACTGCGATCTCGTTATTTGCCCGCACGAGCTAAGATTTCCGCGGCCATTTGAAGGCTCAGCATGCGGAGAAGAGAGAGGCAACGATAGAGGGCGAAAAGACGGCGAGTGACGGCACCGATCCATTCCATATTTTTCTTTCCTCGAACCCAGAGTGAAGAGCGGCTGTTCCTGTTCTTGCCACTGGGCCACCTCTTCTTCAGCAACGATTCACGACCAAGTTCTCTAGAGTTGAAGGAAGAAGGAAAAATATATATTAAAAAAATTAAATAAAGAGTGAATGAAGGAGACGGACTTGCACTTTATTAAACCGCAAATCGAATTCTCTGGTTTGCCTTCTTCTCCGAGTACCATCACTCTACCGCTGAGGGAAAAGTTTTTTGTCGTGGAAGGGCAGAAAAATGCGGTTATTAGAGTCCCGGCTGTTTTTCGAGCTGTGATAGTTTTCGCGGGTTATCGTTGATTGTGGCTTGGGAGGTTTTCCAACTGCATGGAAAGAATGAGTAGTTGGTAAAACGGAAAAATTGGTCCATGTATCCACCCAGAATAGTTGATATAGCGCCAACTACTCAGTTAGTTGAAGCGTCTACTTAGTTGTTTAAAGGAATTCAATGTCGTTGGTAGAATACCCGTAGTAACAGGAACCAACAGAAATACCCGGGCAAAAAAAAGTATTAAAAGAGTATTTAAAAAGTATTAAGAGTCTCGCCTATTGGACTTTTTGATATTCAGCTTAATACTTTTTTTCGAGACTTGAGTATTAAAAAAAGTATCAAATGAGTATTAAAACTAGTATTAAATCGTATTTTTTAATGACGATTTTAATACTCAATCCAATATGTTTTTCTGTGATTTGAGTATTAAAAAGAGTATCAACATGTATTAAGAACAGTATTAAAACGTATTCTTTCCGACGATTTTAATACTGATTTGATACTTTTTTTGATACTCAAGTCTCGAAATATTATTAAACTGAGTATTAAAAAGTCCAATACGCCAGACTCTTAATACTTTTTTTTGCGCGGGTAGTAACCTGAGCTATACGCTTAGTTAGTACATACATCTGTTTCAGTGCAGCTCTAGGTAAGAAATGAGATTTTATAACGCATCGTATTCGCTACAGCTACTATAAAGCAAGGTTACAAAATATTATGGTTACAATAAATGGCTTAATGAAAGATGAAATTCATCGCTATGAGCGATTTGAAGGAGCCGAGTCATAAAAAATCTGTAGATGTTAATGGTCCATAACTCTACTTAAAAAATATAATATTACCCATACCTAACAAATAATTATCAAAATACGTAATTAGTATTTGACGAACTGTAGCCCGCTGTAAACTGCTTTTCTTTTCACTTTACGCTTAAATGTGTCCACGCGTTCGTCATATAACACAATAGCTTTGTTAGCCTTTGTCATTCGCCAACGAAAAAATATTAGTTACCCGAAACAACTGATCAGTATTGGCAGGAAAGTGATTGGCAATGAAAACAAACTCGTAGGGTGCCAGCAACATTCGAGTCGTGTTTACCACTTTTGCCGCCGGTAGTTGCGCCACCTCATGGCTGTCGGTAAGGACAGAATTATGATTGGTTGTCGTAACCACGTCGTCGGTCGTACTTAATATTTTTCGCTTACCAATCACATCTAGTTGAGGATACTTTTTCCATTTAGTTTCCGTAACTAATCTGCGGCACAGCATATACTGGAAATGGTTATCACGACTAGTTATTTTTTTCCGAGTGTGCGAGAGTTTTGAAATTCGAGGGCAAAATGATTTTTCATCCACATAGAGAAAGTTTTGTTATCGTGAAATTTTTTATTCCACGTCAGGTTACTGAAAATAATCTAAAGAATAGAAAAAAAAGCGTACGGAAAAAAATATTGGCTGGCACAATATTTGGAATACATAACCAGAAACGCATGGTTTTTTGTATTCCGAAAAATGTGCACGAAACGAAATTTCGTTTACCTTCAAATTTTGAGCTCGCAGCATATAATTATATTTAATGATGCCATCATGTTTATAGATTTGTAATTAAGTGGAGATCAGTAGAAGCGTTCGGATTACATAGGAATTTGAATTTTTTATTATCATTTCTTGACGACGAAGATTCCGCTAAAACTCATGATTTTTTTACTGATTACTAAGCTTTCTATATGAGAAAGCGATTTCTTTCCGATGTCACATACAAGGACAGAAAAAATGTTCAGAAATGGAAATTTCCACTATGAAGAAGCAAAAATGTTAAATATGTTCAAGCTGTCACATAAAATTCCATTTTACATTTCCTCGTAGTGTATTCTACATTAAGGAGTGGCTTAAGTAACTTTTGAACGCTCCATCCTCGTCAGGCTATTTCCACGGGAACATCTCTTTTTTATACCGTCGTCTTCACTTAAAATCCCTGAATATTTTAAAGCATGTAATGGTTTCTTTTCTGGTCAC
The DNA here is from genome assembly GCA_949699805.1 of Tromatobia lineatoria. NCBI lineage: Eukaryota > Metazoa > Arthropoda > Insecta > Hymenoptera > Ichneumonidae > Tromatobia > Tromatobia lineatoria. Next base: position 6,739,693 of record OX453042.1, on the reverse strand, counting down.
GTGCATGGGGCGTAAATGGAATTAACCTTTAAGGATCCCTTACGCAGAGCATCTTCTTATACCGACTCGGAGCTGATTTTCATCGTTCGAATTCTACTTCTTTTAAAGTGGAAAGAATGATTGTTCATGAAGCTACATTACTTGATATAAATCGGTTTTAATACCCCAAGAGCTTAAATTATCAACAGCAACGATTGAGATCAACTTTGCTGATAAAGTTTTTGGATGATTGTTGAGCAAAACTCATTTCAATTGATGTTATGCAGAGAAACGAGAGAGAAAGACCCGATGAAATTTTTTAGTTTGACGGCTGCTTATTATTTCAACCTCCTTTTCGATCAATAATCGCTTCCTTCGCTCACTCATATTGACGGGGTAGAATAAAACTCAAACTTTTTAAACATTCGCATAAGTTACGAGAGACAGAAAATTCTCTATTCATCGCCTAGCAAACTAGTCGAGAAATATTCGACAAATTATCGATATAATTTTGATCTAATTGTACCCATGATGTTAAACACCTCGCTCTTATTGGTCGAAATTGGGGTTGAAAAAATACTCGAAAAAAATTCTCCCATTTAAATTTTTTATTTCTTGTGGCTGTTGATCAAAAATGTTATTAATGAACTGAAAAGATGTCCATCCAAAACCAGTGTTCAAATCAAAAACAAAATACAATCGTAGAAAAAACAGAGAGGACATTATGGATTTTTTAAAATTATTCCAGGCTCGTTAGAAACAAATCTGCCGCATTGTGGAAAACATTTTGAACAGATCCAAAAAAAAAACCCCTCTTTGACCGAAAACCGTTAAATAAAATCGGCTAATTTGATATATCATTTCATCTATATATATATCATATCCTTTAGTTATTGAATTATACAAAAATTTTAATTAATCAAATCAAGAGCTTTACACGCAACTGCTGTTTTATTTAACTTGAAACCAGAATACAATCGTTAGAAGACAGAGGCATAATTAGGGATTTTCTAAATTATTTCAAGTAAAAATTAATCAAATACATTGGGCAAAACATTTTGAACACTTAAAAAAAAAATATCCCCCTTGACAGGGAATCTTTATACAGAATCTTGTAATTTAAATATGTTATTCATTCTAGCTTTCCAATTACGCCAACAGTTTATCAATCAAAGGAAGAACTTTCTATGCGCAATCAAAACATAACCGTGGGAAGTCAAAAACATTCTACACGTTTAATAACAGAATAACTAACTTATTATGCGAGAGGCATATCTCTTCCGAAAAAGCGATATAATCATAGGAAGACAGGACACATTATGGACATTTATACACATTATTCCGATGTAATTGAGTGAAACCGTCCGGAGTTGGCTCGACGCTAGAATTATTATTATCTTCCGTTCGGAGTGACACGCAGAATACATATAGCATGTGCAAATACAAAACAAAAACAAGAGAAGCTAATAGGGTATTTCGAACCTCGGCAGAGATCTTGTTGCCTGTCTGCCTCGCCCACAGTTCCTATTTCTCGCTCCGCCAATTATATTCGTTCCGATAATTAACCGAATGTATATGCACAGCTCCGGACCCAATAACACGTCGGTCCGGTGGATATTCCAGCTACGATCACCATGGCCACGTTCCATCCCTTTCATGCAATGTATCTTCTCTCGCAGAAATGTACAGGCGGACAACATTCTCATGTAAACTGCGTGAACATCCCCGGGCAGTGAATAGCTATTATTATAGCGTATATATTACGGTTGAATTTAGTTATTGACTCAGTAACGCATAACCTCTCTATCGGTACCACAATTAAAGACCAACGTATCATATTAGTATCAGATATCGGTATAAATATCTATACATGAAATTTAATATACCAGTGCATTTTCGAAGCTCAAACATATATCTAATTAAATATAAGGTTATAACGCGGAAAACATTTTTTACTTGACTTTGACCTTCTCAATCTGTTCGACTATTTTTTATGCTGATTATAACTAATCAAGATAACAGACAGCAGTGGACGCGCGGTCACGGTGTGACTTTAGCGGTCTCTAGAGTTGAGCAACATTGTTTGCGGCCATAACTTCGGTAGATGACCGCCTAGCGGCGCGCTGGCGTCAACTGGTAAGCGGGAAGCAGTTTTTCTAAGTTTCTAATGCACTCTCATACGGTAGAAACTCGGTAAAATTAAAGCCGTATGAATCGGCCAGGTTTTCCGCAGTTTCGATGTGCCCTCGTGCAGATAAGACACAGTAGTGCATTAGGAAGAGTAGCTGCGGACAACACTCTGGGCAGGAAGCTCGAAAAATGGAATGAAGAATTAAGGGGAGGGGATAGTAAAAGGGAAGTGGCATACCGAGAAATAATCAATATATAACTAATCATAAAAATACACACACCGGGAAAAAAATGGTTAGAGCCAATAAAATGTGCACATACGGCCGGCAATATTTCCTCGATTGAATAAAATATTTAGTGATTCTGATCGAAACATTCTTTACTTTACCACTGGTCGCTACGATTAAACGAAACTGCTTTCCGCCCCTCCCAAGCGAACGTTTTGTTGCTTAAAAGATTATTTTTTCGGTGCAACGTTTCTTTTTAAATTAAAAAAAATTCTAGAACTTCGGGTCCAATTTCCAAATCTAGATTGTTAATTGTTTCCGTTTTATCCCCTTTATGCAATGTATCTTCCGTCGCGGAAATGTACAGGCTGACAACATTCTCATGTGAACTGCGTGAACATCCCCGGGCAGTGAATAGCTATTATTATAGCGTATATATTACGGTTAAATTTAGTTATTGACTCAATAACGCATAACCTCTCTATCGGTACGACAATTAAAGACCGACGTATCATATTAGTATCAGATATCGGTATAAATAACTATACATGAAATTTAATATACCAGTGCATTTTTGAGCTCTGATTGATATATCTAATTGAATATAAGGTTATTACTGGCCAACGCGGAAAACATTTCTTACTTAACTTTGACCTTCCCAATTTGTTCGATTATTTATACATGCTGATTATAACTAATCAAGATAACAAACACCAGTGGACGCACGGTCGGTGTGTGGCTTCAGTGGTCTCTAGAGTTAAGCAACATTGTTTGCGGCCATATCTTCGGTCGATGACTGCCTAGCGGCGCACTGGCGTCGACTGGTAAGCGAGAAGCAGTTTTTCTAAGTTTCTAATGTATTCTCATACAGTAGTAACTCAGTAAAATTAGAGCTGTCTGTATCGGCCAGGATGTCCATAGTTTTCCTGTGTACTCGTGTAAATACGACACAGTAGTGCATCAGGAAGAGTGGTTGCGGACAACACTCTGGGCAGGGAGCTCGAAGAATGGAATGAGAAAGGGGAGGGGATAATAAAAGCCAAGTGGCATACCGATAAATAACCAATATATAAATAATCAAAAAAATACACACACCGAGAAAAAAATGGTTAGGGCCAATAAAACTCGGTTATTGGTTACGTTCATGGGCAACTCGAAAATAATAGGTTGACCTGCTTGATCTGTCCCATTATTCTTCTATGTTTATTATACTTACTTAAGAGAAAATTCACACCGGGAAATAAATCGTTAGAACAAAAAAAGCATGCGCTGGGCGAAAACCGTATTTCACCGATTGGACAAAATATTTGGCAATGCTAATCGAAACAGTTTTTAAGCGTTTTGCTGGTTCTAAGATTGTTTTTCTTAACTTAACGTTTGTTTTGAAAATTTTTTAGACACTAGAATTCCAGGTTCAATTACAAAATCTTGAACCCTAATTTTGTTAGCACTATTAGGAAGTGTACATACAATGGCATACATTTTTTTGTTGGTATTTTAAAAGTTTTTGAAAGATGTTTTTTATTAATCTACTTCCAATAACCTTCGAGCACTCAAAGTTAAACTTTCAATATTAATGGACTAATAATGAAAGTAATAATCGAGAATTATTTAATAAATCGAATTACATGACGTACATTATTTGGTCGTTTCCAAAAATATTTCTGAAGGATTGCGGCCCGACTTCGTAAATATTTAACCCCAATCCCTCACAATAAACTCAATTATTTTTCGGTTAATAATAAATGTATACCACAGCAAAATATAACTTTGTCTCTGTGTAAAATCGAGCTAAATCAGTCGATGTTGCCTTCATTGGTAATGACACCGACAATTGTTTCGAAAAATAAAATTTTTATAAAATCCAAGTCATTATACAGATTCGGCATAAATTCAATACCGATTACCCCTTACATTATTTTATTAATAAGAATCGATTTAAAACATCTGCTCAGGAATTACGACAGCTAAAGCACGCGCATAAAAAAAAATCAGAACGATTAAATTCGACCAGGTTCTCGAATCCCTACGATAATTTTTACAAACGAAAACCAATTATCAGCTCCGTGCCATATTCCATTTTGATTGATAAAATCTCACTTGAAATATAGAGGTTTGAATTCTGCATGCCTCCGAAATACGGAAAACCTTTTCTCCTAATCTTCTTTGCTGGATGTGTTCTAGCATTTAAAAGAAAATCATTGTCACAATGATAAGGATTTCGCAATAAAATTACTAAGAGGAAAAAAATCGATAATTGTTAATTCTGTACAGGTAATAACTGTGAGAACTAGTATAAAAGTTCCGTAAATTGTAAACTAAATCGTTCACTGGTGCTTTTCCTTCCTTCAGAACAATCTTTTCTCCCTCGATAATTCCATTCCGTTAATTGGTTATCGGTAAAAAAACGTATCTTCGGGACTGATGATATTATCACGAAATAAAGAATCGAGCCAACGAATGGCTGTTAACGAGCCGGAGGTGATGTATAATTGAATTAATTAGCAGCTTGCGGGATGGGCAGCCAGTCGTGCAAAATTGAATAATGAAAGAATTCCGGTATCAACTTGAAAGAGTTGCCAATGTCGATACGATATGCTCACCAATGATCGATTTTCTCGCATGGTAATACAGCAAAGTGGATTATTGATTAACTGGAACAGACACAACCGAGCTCTGGTCGCATTTTTTTCAATTTCACATTTTACTTAAATTATTCACATGAAAGCGAAATTTCGAATGATTTCCAGTAAAATGTATTTCAGAACCGGTAAAATCGGCCAATTATCGACTTTGATTTTTCATTCATACATTACGAGTTATAGATGGGTAATAATCTTCGGAATTCCAATTTAATGAAAGGGTTCAATGTTCGCTCTCCATCTATCCTAACACTCGTTTAAGTGACCACTTGGTGTTATTGAGTCCCGTCTATCACAAGTTCAATAATTACGTGTTGTAGTATCATTATATTTAAAATATGTATCATATTCCAATAATCAATGATAATTATTGCAATATTTCCAGAAAAGCGGTAATGCAGAGCTTATACGTAATTTCCATGTAGAATTATAGAAGGATGCTTTAAATGCAGCATCTGATTTCACATCGTGAAATAATTATAAGCGCATTACGAATATTAGCATTTAATGGCGAATGTTTTTTTTGAAATCAAGTCCCATATTATTTTTCAGAAATTAATAAAAATAGTCTTTATAAAAATTTTGGTATACTAGTTACCGTTATGAAATTTAAAAAAAAAATATTTTCTAGCAGAGATTCCAACTCACATCTTCCTAGTTTCGAGGCAATCGTCGCTTACACTGCAAAAACAAGTGCGATATATTAATGCACTTTAAGTAAGTTTAAAACATGTCGGATTTAACACGTTTAAACCATTTTATAATTTAACACGCTTGAACTGTGTTATAATTTAACACGTTTCAAATGTGTCATAATTTAACACGTTTCAAACGTGTAAAAACGTGTCATGCCTATTAATGCACGTCAAACGCGTTAATACAACGCCCTTAAATTCGAAGTGTACAGAATTTATCGGAGAATTTCCAAAATGTGCAAACTGTATTGACTAAAAAATAAAATTTCATACGTAATATCAATGAGGACCGATACTGAGTTCTATACTGAGGACCTATACTGAGATGATCCTATCTAATTTACTTAATATTTTTATAAAACTGTTTTGGTATGTATATTAAAACTAATATATACACGTTTAGTATTTAAAATTACTAATAACAGTGTGTAATAAATACAGTCTGTAATTTAACCGTATGCGTTATAAAAAAGCTAATGAAAAATTCACTTTGCAGGTAAACTTCCATTATTGACTTATTAAATATATTTTGGAAGTCCCTTAAGCATCCCGATTGAGTTTTCATGATGAGATTGGCTATCGAGAAACCGTCTTGGCGAGTGGCCGGTGTAATGTCGAATGGGCCTCGACAAAATGTCGAGCAGTCGAGGATATTAATGACCTCGGGGCTTGCGGGCCCCCCTGACGACGACGACTCGTGGGAGACGGGCTTCGGGCTCACCGAATGGCTACGTCGTAAATCGTATTGTACTAACGGGTTGCTGCACAGGTGGTGTGCGTTAGTAATGTATACTGTTGAAGTTACTGGAGGCAGTTAGTGTAGCAACGTTAGATACATAGCAGTTCTAAGCTAGCTGCTCTTGCCTAAGTGGTCAGAGTGTTGGTGACGTTCTTTTAGGAGTTAGTATATAACATGGAATGTCGTAGTGACAAAAGGAGTGGACGTATATTAGTATTAGTAGCGAGAGGTACGTCTAAACTCGTTGTAGTGGTAATGGAAATTTGTGGAGCAGACAAATAAAGAGGCAACGCGAAACAGGGGCACAGTATTAGGTTCGGGTTTATAAATAACCATTATAACTGAAGATTCAAATGACTAGCATTTTAAGCCCAATTAGAAAGTGGGTATTGATTACCCGTGAACAAATATTCTGATCAAACCATATGAAGCCTGATATGAATCGTCCATATCAGACCTGATATGAAAATTGGCCATATCAGAGTATATATGCCTTGATATGTCAAAATATATATATTCTTATCAATCTATATCCCGTTTTATCAAGTTAAATCAGGCCTAACCAGATAACTGATGTAAGCATATTAGACCAGATATAGCGATATCAGCCGGTATCAAAGTAGATCAGAAAATTTCTATTCCGGGAAACACAAAAATCATTAGTATATATGTCCAGATGAAGACATATCAAGCCATTTCAAACTTCATCAGATTTTTTTTTTATGAGTATATCTAACTTTTTATACCGACATAAGCTTAAACCAGGCCATATCAGGACATATCAGGGTAAATAAAATAATGATATATGCACCTATCAAACTATATCAAGTGATATCAAGCCTGATGTGCGCATATCAAGTTGATAAGGCTTGATTTGGCTTGATATGGCCAATTTTCATATCAGACCATATCAGGATATATCAAAATTTATATATGCGCATATCAGATTATATCAGTACAGATAAAGTTATATCAAAAATTTTGATATGACCTTATCAGGTCATATCTGACCTGATCAGAATATTTTTTCACGGTTATCTTCTTATTTTCTGGGCGTTTTGAAAATTTTATAATATTTGTAAATGGTCCAGCTTCAATATCTTTCGAACAATTGACGCAAAAATACCAATAAGCATTTTATTCCTTAAAAATTTGAGGAGTCTGGTACTTAAGTTTTGAAATTTTTTTTCAGTTTTTGGATTGTGACAAAATTTTCCAATAAATCACTCAAGTTGAGAGGAGATAAAAAAAATTGTTTATTATACTTGTAGAATTTTTTCGAGTAGATACAATGACATGAAAAATAAGAAAATTGATTTGAAGGCATAAGGTGTAATATTTACTATAAATAATGTGTGTAATTCGTTAACGATGAATCGCGCCCCTACAAGGAAGTATATTAACCAATTTTGGCTACCCCATCAAGTTTTGAGAAATATAGGAAAAGCACATGTCTGTATATAACACAGAAAGTCGTAGTCACAGCAAGAGTAGACGTATATTAGTATTAGTAGCAAGAGATACGTCTAAGCTTGGTGTAGTAGTAATGGTAAGTTGTAGAGCAGACAAATAGAGAAGCATCACGAAGCAGGGATACATTATCGGGTTCACGAGGATAAATATCCATCGGTACGCCAAGACTACATTCTGAAGAGCCCTGTAATCAGAAAATCATGGTTGCCTTAGCATCTTTATATTATCATTAGGGGAGACTAAAATGACTTTTGAAACTTGCGTCCTTATCAAGCCTTTTCCATTAGACCTATCTATGTATACGGTCTATAAGCATATTGTGACGCTGTTCTGCACGTTCATAAGCCGTGTTCACTCAGAGGTATCGTAATAATACAGTCTACTATAAAGTAACAACTGTTAATTTAAAAATCATGGAACGATTTTCGTAGTTACGGTTATTATGTAAATAGTCATAGCAAATATTTGATAGTTGTGGCAACTATTTAAAAAATTGGTTGCACGAACTACAAAAATAGAACTTTGAAAATTGCTTCCTCAGTATTTTCAGTTTTTTGCTTACAAAGCTATCGCCATGAGGAAGTAAGTTCGTCAAGTTTGGCTCCCTCACAGAGCTTTGGTGAAAAAATAAATGATCAAGGAATTTGAAAATTTTCTGAATGTCTACCTTGCAGTTGTATGTTTTTTAAATTTAGTTTTATTTATAGTCGCTTCAACATCAACAGTTGTATTTTTATGAAAGTGGAAATTCTGAAAAATGTGAACTTATGCTTTTTAAGTAAATTCGAAATGCTGTCAAATGAAAATTCCTACATACATTTAAAAAAAATTGTATCAGTCAACGATGAACTGCTGCTTCACTTATGTACCAAATTTTAGCTCAATTGGTTCAACGGTTCTCGAATTACAGGCGATTAAGATTTCGGAGTCCTGCAAACACACGAACCCACATACATACGAAAAATTTTCCCAAACCACTTTCCTTAATGTTCTGGACCGTTCTAAGTAGCCAAACATAAAATAAAATTAAAATTAAAAAATTTCACGTAAACAGAGATTTTTTCTATGAGAAAGCAATAGTTGTAATTTTTCAGTTTTATATTTTTTCTCAGTCTAGTGCTTTTGGAGCTGACTAACGAGATTTTTCCAAGATCTCTAGTTTTATATATATTTTTATTTTCTGGATTAATTTTTTTCTAAGTAATCCAAAATGAACTGAAAAATAATGGTGATTTCTTTAAATTCCTTGTACTGTCCGGGTTGTTGTATGGAACCAGAAAATTCATGGGATAATTTTCCAGGCCTCGAACTTCTGGTACCATATTTATCGAAAAGTACTGTAAGACCAATACTATGGACATTAAATTAATTATGCGACCGGAAGTAATCAGAGTCAGCAGTCGAACAAGTTAAAGAAAACAAAAGTAGTTTTATAAATTATCCGTTATTAATTCAGCTTTAAAGTATGCCATGAGTAGCGTGATGCCTCCCACTGTTCATAAAGGGGACCCAAAAATGGGGACAGCGAATCTGTAATTACTTCTCGAACGACGCGAATGATTTATGTAATTACTGCAGTGAAATGAGCATGAATCGACGCTGTGACAAATCGTTTATCCAAAGCTCTCGACAGCAATAGTAATGGTGGTAGTCATGTAATTTCTAAACCGGACAAATAGCAGTGCGCGTGTTCGCGTTTGTAGATATCTTGGTTGGTCGTTCAGTCGGGCTACTACGAATCTCGACTGAGGGATTGCGTGCAAGAAACCGTACGAGTAACAGGGCAGTTAAGAGTCGGACACACGTAAAAGGGGTTACTTGATTGTTATTGCACGTAATAATGAGATCTGTTGTACCACTAGAAGGTTAGACAACTTAATGTCCTTACGGAGAAAGCCATGGCATTTAAAATCACACATATATATTCATATTAATCATTTATTGATGTGAAATCTTATTTTGGAATACTGAAAAAAAATCTACTCGGAATTTAATGTACTTTCACTGAAAGTTTTTATTCATAAATCAGTATATGAAATTTAGTATACAAGTGTAATGTAAAATTAATGTATCGTACAGCATATTCGATAATTTATTTTTATTTTAAAGTAAAGAACTTGAATTTTAATAATTTTCTTTAATTTTACTGGAAAAGCACATGGATTCTGTACCCCATTTGTTTATCAAATTTCGATGACGAGCTTATGAATAAAAACTTCCAATTTTTTTTAACAGTAGAGGTACTCCGAAAGAATGTTCTCAAAAAGCGTTATTTTATATTTTAAGCCTTTGGGTTAAAAAGTGAATTTTCATTAAATGACTTCAAAAAGCTTCAAGGACTTTAACAAAAGTGAATTCTTACTAAAAGACCTCATAAAATGTTAAAGCTCTTAAAAAAAGTAAATCTGAAAAAAATGTCCTTAAAAGCCGAACTGCCAAAAATTGCAATTGCATGAATCTGGAGGATTAAAAAAAGGACACATAACAATGTTTTGCATTTTTTTAATTGATTGTGTAAATGTATTTTGAAGGAAAACTTTTTTGTTCCAATAATTACAGCAACTTGGACGCGGTGTATTGTTGAGGGAACAACTCTAAGCTGCTATTAATAAGTAATTCATTTCAATATTCTTATGAAAAACTTATTGTTATTCGTTCGAATGCTAAATAATAACATATCTTTACTTAGAAAGCAATAAACTCTTTATTGAGTTTTGAAGAAAAAGCGACAGCTTATCGACGCTTCCCCTTTAAGGACATCATATTTCACTATAAATTGTTGTAGTTTATTTTCCACGACTCAAGGACGTTTTTGAACATTAAAGATTCGTTAAAGATAAGGTCGGTACCCTCCCTTCAACAAATAAGTCAATTCCCTGTTAAAAACGAACAATGCTTTAATGTTGGAAAATGCAGAAAAGAAGCCTACGAAAAATTGGCTCCCGAATTTCAAGGCGTAAGTGTTTTTTCCTTCCATAACATGCAGATATATAATGAATTCTATACAGAACTCTAACATATGTTAATTTCCATAAAATATTAAGTTTCAAATTTCAATTCAATTTGAATTCAAAATATACTATAATGGCATTTAAAGGTTTAATTAATTATTTTCTAACCTCAACTTATTTTCAAAAAATACCAAAAAAAAAAATAAAATAATTGGACAAAATCCAACATTTTTCTATGTATCCCTTTAATCATCAATTTCTGTATACTGAACGAACAATTTAAAAAAAGATAACGAATTTTTGCAATTTTCATAATACAGTTTGCTTATCAAAAACTATAAGCTAACATTATACTGTGGTAATCAAACAAGCCGCAATTACAGTGCACGTGAGAGTATTGAAAGCTTATGCAAGTGGTTCAATACAATAATGAACAGAGTTGTGTTGGAGTTGATGTCGCAAAGCATGACGAAGGAGAATAGGATGAGATGAAGATACAAGTTAGCGAGAAAGTCATCTGCCTGGTGTACCACAGTGTTAGAAAAGCCCCTCACTACCTTAGACGCTTGCTGGTCTCATTAAATCGAGTTATAAATGGGAAATCGAAACATGATGTTTCATAGAGCTCGGGGCACAGTTTGCACTCTCACGTGAGAAATCTATGTGAGGATTAATTCATAGTCAGGTTGAAGACCGAATAGTTTGCTCCGGTTAAATTGACCCTTCGTGTAACTAACATTGATAGCGAAAGTTCTGACTTTAATACACGGACGACAAAATCAATATGCTGACATGTAGATTACCCGAGATATTCCATAAAGTGCACAAGTCTGCTATGTGGTTAGCAACAGCTCAAGGGATTATTGTGCTGTCACGAAATATAAACGACAAACGAAGTTTTAATAAAATCCTTTATTTAAGTGACTGTGGAAAGTTTTGACGTTCTACTATATTAATAGACGTTGTTCGGTTTCTAAGGTCGTTGACTCCTATTCCGATACTATATGTATTTTTTATATTTGAGGGGTTCTTCGTCAATTCAACCACTTTTTTGTCAAACCTCTTTGATTTGTCTCATAATAGGACACGTTTTAGTACCACTCGAAAGTACACTCTCCTAGTTTTTCCAGATTTTTAAATCCAATATTACGTAAAATGGGGTGTTTTTTTAATGTCAATATATCTTGAAAAAGTAAAGTCACAGAAAAAAATGGTAGAAAAATTAGATTTAAAGCATTAACAAACAATAAATCCTAAGCTTGGAAAAAAAATTACATTTGCGCTCTGGGTTTCACAAAACTTCAGCAAGTAAGCCAGAAAATCGTACATAAATAATTGTGATAAATCGGTCTTTAAAATCGAAGGGATTATATTTATATCAAAGCTATATATTATAAAATTTCGTCCTTAAGACGTCAAAATAAATATTTTGACACGTAGATTGCCCGAGATATTTAATATAACGTAGAAAGTCTTATGGAATATCATCAGCAGCTAAATCTATTAAGCAACTCGCCAAGTTAGGAAGATTTCATTCAAAATAAGTAATCATAAGGTGTCAATGTCACTCATTAGGTAGATTAAATCCATTAATCTCCAGAATGAGACCGTTTACTACGTGGGATGGTTTATTATACGACCTCCTCCAACCTTTCTCCTCGTAGTTCGTGGTATGCCATTGCCCGGGTCTAAATTGGACCTTTGGAACCGTATCTACTGGCGGCCTTTGCTTAACCTCCGTTCATAGAGTATGCATCTGAATTCTCATCTCACCTATTATCAAACTAAAATATACGATTTAACTTGACATACCGTTAAGACTGTCATTTTCATCTTTGATTATTGATGAATTTTGTGTCACGATGAGATTGGATTTTATTCATTTTATGTCGCTTTCTCATGGGAGAAGCTTTTTTTTTTCGTGAAAAAAAAAATTACTGGCTGTTCATGTCAGATTACACAGAAAGATCTGAATCATCGAAAGAAGTAGAAGTTTTAACCAATGCGCGGATAAATGTATGTGTGAGGTTGTGTGCGTCAGTGCGCATGTGCGTGTGCGTGTGCGTGTGCATATACTTTGCATATACTTTTCATTCATAAATTTACGAGAAAATATTTTTTCAGATTTTATAAGAAATTTTTGAAAAATGTCTGAATGTTCTGTAGCTGCCTTAATTTCTTAGCTAATGAACTTATGGCATTGTTTAATTTATTACTTCTTGACAAATAAAGCAATGGAAAATGACGATTGGTATTGAATTTGGGCGAATTCCATAAAGGGGTACACATCTTTAAGAATTTTGAATTTTGGAAAAATGAATGATTTGTTTCCAATTCAAGGTAACTTAGCTTAACCCTGCTCCAATCTTCTACTTCTTCAAGATTGAATACATACCCAGGGGTAGTAAATACCGAATTTTGCGCAGCCCAGTCGAGAGAATCAGATTCAATAGGATTTTAAATTGTCGAAAAATTGACGTTGTCTTTATAATTTAAGCCTACATCTAATTTAACAAATTTTATACGAAATACAGACTGCAATTTTGGATTACATACAGATTAACATAGAACAAAATTCAGATACAAATTTCACACAAATTGGTCGAGCGGTTCAGATCTTATGACACGTTGAATTTCTGGAGAAAGTCTTTCGAACCATAACAAACCTGCAATGTAGAATCTTGCAAATTGCTTTCCCATTATTTTTTGCTTTTTACAAAAGCTTCTCAATGTAAAAGCCGAAATCGATCGCCATACTTTCGCATAGAGGGAGCTTTGTGAAAAGTAAAAAATAATGAGGAAGCAATTTAGAAGATTGTACTTTTATTCGTATTATTGGTTCATTTTTCTGCATTGGTTTTAGTGCTGGACTAAATTACGTATATCGAGCTTTTTACGGTCAATAGAAATCAATCCAATTTAATTACTGTTATAAAATTGAAATGTTAAAAGACGGTGCATATTACCGAACACGGTATACATCGGGTGGTCCATAATTGTCAAATTTTTTTGGCTTCCAGCAACGACATTAAAATTTACTCCGTGTCGTAAATCTTAAAAAACTTAGAGCATTCACGTCCTTTAATGAAAATCCTTAAAGACTTAAAACCAAAATTTGTGCATCTATTTTACCAAAAATTACAACCATCAAATATATAGGTGACTGAAATTTTTAGACCTTGCACACAACATACGCAAACATACGTACATTTTTTTTACGCTTTTCACACGATGCTTTGGACAATTTCAAGTATCCTGGCATGGATATCTGAACGACAAAAAATAAAAAATGAGTTTTCTCTATAAGGAAGCAAAAAAACACTCAAACCTAACGCTGGAATGTTGGTCCGATTTTTAAAACCCACATGGGCTTTAAAGTGATAGACATAGTAAATTCGTAACGCGACAGATCTGCTTTCGAAGGCAAAGTGAGAGGAAGGGATAAATTTGCGAAAGGGTAGAAAACGGCAATCTAACCACATTTGAAATGTCTTACCGATACATGATCCAGGTAGAGCCGGATGAACCTGATCAGACATGCCTGACCGATGCCTGATCCGAGCCTGACAGCTTATTAAGCAACCTGAACTAATTTCAGCTCGATGCGCAAACATACGTACATTTTTTTCTACGCTCTTTACTCGACGCTTTGAACAATTTCAAATATCCTGACATGAAAATCTCAACAACACAATAAAATGAAAATGAAGCTTTCTCTATGAGGAAGCAAAAAAAACACAATCCTAACGCTGGAACGATCGTCCGATTTTTTTAAACCCACGTGGGCTTTAAAGTGATAGACATAGTAAATTCGTGGCGCGACAGTTCTGCTCTCGAAGGCAGAGTGAGAGAAAGGGATAAATTTACGAAAGGGTATGAGGTCCGAGGATGCAATAAATTTCCATGCAGCAGGAGGAGTTTCCCAACTAATCGTCCCCCTTTAACGTTTAATTAACTCAGTCGTGAGGGTACAAGTATTGTCCGGGTATTGGGAGGGGGAAGGAGAGAGGAATAAAGAATAGAGGGAAAGGGAAATAGAGAAAGGGAATGAGAATCCCGGGGTTATACGGTTCTCGCCGACCCGCCGCACGCAGGCTTAATCAACGAGCTTTTACGAGGAGCAGTATAGTAAACCATTGCAACCCCCTCCCCCTTCTTCGGCTTGGTTGGTACTCGAAGTACCTACTGCCTTCTATGTATGTATATGTGTTACGGGGAAAGGTGAAATCGGTACAGTTATCTAGCTGCCAGTCTGGAATATAAATGGCCAATTTATACATGCATCCTCTTAGCTTCACCATGAGTATGTGTACCTCTCTATTGGTGGAGAACGTGGGTTGTTATAATGGGATATTATTTCGTTCGATAAAATAGCTTCTCGAGCGGGTATCGAAAGGTAAGTCGTGACTCGATTAGCTTAAATAATAGGAAAAAAGAATTCATGAATAAAACAGACAATAATCGATTTCTATATTTACTGTACTCTTTAAATAATCAAACGGCTATTTTCACATGTTCTGGGTCAAATGTGGAAATTAGTTGAAAATTAATAGGATCCCTTTGCTCGAATTTTCCTTATCAACATATTTTATGTTTTTATCTGTTTTCATAACTACATGGAAAAAGTGAATTAGTCTTGGACGCTGATAGTTAGGTAGAACATAATTGAACATTGAAAAGTCTCGACTCGATCGTCTAATAGGAAAGAAAGATCCACAAATAAAACAGACAATAATCGATTTTTATATTTACCGTATTCTTAAAATAATTGGATGGATATTTTCATATGTTCTGGGTCAAATGTGGAAATTGTGAAAAATTGAAGAGCATCACTTTCCTTGAATTTACTCTACTAACATATAGATGTGACCTTCGTTTTGTTTTTTTTACTGCTGACATATGGAAAAGGTGGATTAACTTCGGATGATGCACGTCAGACAAATCTGTATTTAACAATAAAAAGCGCATTAAATAATATTTCATAATATCTTTTTATCTTAATTATTATAATTATTTATAATTTTTTGCAGTTTAATAATCGATGCTTTATACATTGTTGAATAAGCTCTACACAAAGACTCAATAACTCAAGTATCGAGTCTGTTTATAGTTACGTTTTTCTTTCAGTCACCCAAAGACGATTTCTTTGAAGATCTTTCGTTTAAAGAAAATTGTCATTAACTCAATGTCACTACATTTCATCAAATTTCCGATCATTTAAAGACAAGGTCATATTAACTTAAATACATCATTTAACCAATGGCGACAAGGAAATATTTCATAGACCAAGATTTCAAAGAGATTTCTCCAAATTAGTGAAACTTTTTCTCTCGGTGGAAAAAATAATATTCAATACTTTTGATATCTATCAAAAAATCTCGAGGACCACGATCCTTGTCCATTCTGATTGTGGATTTTTTTTGTCTGGTGAACATAATATTAATCTCTTTCCTGACAATTGTTATTCTTGTTATTTTTTATTATTATGTTAAACTTTTCCACAAAAGAAGCTCTTTTGCGTAGAATAGTCGACGCTCGAAACCAGTATCTTGGAAAATGTGAAAATTTAAGCGTGATTAGTAATTTTCGAAAAAGTTCAAAATTTCATCATTTTTGCTTCCTCATAGAGGAAGCTTTGTTTTCGAGAAATTTTTTTTTCGAAATTTTCATGTTAAAATACTCAGCATCACCTAAATCGTCGAGAAAAGTGGTCTAGAAAATATGTGTGTGCGTGCGCGTGTGCATGTGCGTGCGCGTGTGCATGCGCGTGTGCGTGTGCGTGTGCGTGTGCGTGTACGTGTGCGTGTGCGTGTTCCAGACACCGAAAAATCCATTGTCCATAACTCACCAACGACACAATGAATCGAGCTCAAATTTGGCACGCAACTACAATATTGACTCCTTTGTAATTTACGTGTTTTTTAATTGGATGTATCAATGTTTGCAGATTTTATAGAATTTTTATTTTTTCAAAAAAATGTCGTGATCGCTCTAACTCTCGTAAAAGTTCGCCAATTTAGCTAAATAGTTCTTTATAAATAAAGATACGTTGAATGATGTTTAGAATTGAATTTCAGCAAAATCAGTAAAGCGGTTCCAATTTCATAGAATTTTGAATTTTTTGAAAAAACTAATTTTTTCTCTCAATCACGTGGAATCGCAACAAACGAACCGAAATGTTCTACAGTCGGAAAATACCATACAGCCCTGTTACCTACGAAAGTTGGTGCTGTTCGGTAAAGTTGTTCGGATTTTATGGCATTTATAATTTTTTAATGAATGTACATTTCCGCTCACAACTTCTGCAAAAGTTAAGAAAGTAAAATAAAAATTTGTACTCAATCGAAATGCGATGTGAGGGCCTTTTAACGGTGTTTCAGAGCTGCACACATTATGGATAATTAAAGAGAGAAAAAAGATGCAAGGTAGAACTTTGCACATTGCTTTCTCATATAAAATTTGAAGAGCTGTAAAGAGGATATTTTTAAATTTAAATTTTCAACAAATCTATGTCTATGAGGAAGCCAAAATTAATAATAAATGTCTTCCTCATAGACGTAGATTTGTTAACAATTGAAATTAAAAAATATCCTCTTTACAGCTGTCTTAAAATTTTGTATAAGGAAGCAATGTGCAAAGTTCTACTTTGCATCTTTTTTTTCTCTTTAATTATGAATATTTTTTACTATTTGGTGGATTCACGCTGAATTCAAACTAAGCTTTTTGTCTACCTCCACTTCACTTGTATTCCAAACACACACACATATACACAAAGACATTTCATACACATTACTTTTCCCGGTGTCTTCCAAAGAGCATTTTGAGCATCCTGAGATGATCTAGATAAATATTTTTTTACGAAAAGAAAACATTTTTTACGGGGAAGAAAAAAGATTCCAAGCCCTTGCTGTATGGAAAGTCCGATCAAAAGAACTCTTTGTGACTAAGCTCAGTGGTTCTGGACTCAGATCAACTGCTTGTAGCTTGCGTGTCTTTCCATTCGATTTTAAAATTCTCGAAACCTTTGGGGCGAAATCTTTCACGTCAAGCATCGGGAAAATCTCTCTCGGAAAACAATCCTCCCAAAGGAGAGGATTAATCCCTACTCACGTCCAGTTAGCAAAGCGGGCCATGACGTTTCTGCAGCTGTAAGATATGATTGGGGTAATATTAACTTAAATATTATTATTTTATAGACGACCAGGAAATATTCCATGGACCGAGATTGAAAGGAGATTTTTTCGACCCCAAGTAAAAAAATTATATGAAGATTGTATAAAAACTATATATAAAAATCTACATAAAAAATGTATACGAAAGTGGACATATACAATTTCTATATGTTGTATACAATACATATGAAGATTTTATAAAAATTATATAAAGTACAATATAATTTATGTCAATTTAATATAACGATTCAACAAAAATCCATTTAAAAAATCTGCAGACTATATATAAATTTCATGTAAATTAAGTACAGTGTATAGTTATTCTATATGTCCATTTTCTTATACAGATTATCTATATTGACTTATATATGATTTTTTTACGTGGGACCCAATGAACATTTTTTCTCGGTGTAGGAAATTCTATCCGAATATTTTGATAAATATCGAAAAATATCTAGGAGCCCGTTTCTCGCCTTTTCTGATCTTGTGAAATTTTTTTCAAGTAGTTACAGTCTTCAGTCGACTAAAAGTTTAAAGTCCTGGTTCTATGTTTCATACAAAGTACTGTTTCCATACAAAGGGACAAAAGAGCACTCGAACATACTCTTTGTGATTAAGTGCACAGTAGTTCTTCATTCACGTCAACTGCTCTTTGTAATTTGAGCTTCTTTCCATCCGACTCTAAAATTTTCAACACCTTTCAGGCAAGATCTTCTACGTCAACCATCGGAAAAATCTTTCTCGGAAAAGTATCCACCTGGAGGTGAAAATTCATCGCTAATCGATTCCAGCTGGCAAACCTGGCCATGACATTTCTGCGTGGTTGCAAGAGTTAATAGAGGTTTTTTGCTAACTCAAATATATTATTTCATTAAAGAAATGGTTCATAGATCCAGATTTTGAGGATATTTCTGCGAATCAATGCACTTTTCTCTCTCGCTTTGAAAAAAGTCATCGGTACTTTTGCTGACCATAGGAAAATATGTCAAGGAACATGAACCTTGTCTTGTTTGACCTCGTGACATTTTTCTAAAGTATTCATAGTCTTCAACCAAACAAAAAAGGTTAAAGGTCCTTGTTGTATGGCAAAGTCCGCCGAAAAGTACTCTTTGTGACTAAGCTCAGTGGTTCTCAACTCAGGTTAACTGCCCCACTCTACTTTGACTTCCTTTTAATCCGACTCTAAGATCCTTGAGACTTTTCGAGCAAGATTTTCATCAACCACACCAACCATCGGAAAAATCGTTCTCGGAAAACTATCCACCCGAAAGAGAGGATTAATCGCCACTTCGGTTGGCAAACGAGGGCATGACATTTCTACGCGGCTGTAAGAGTTGATAGAGGTAATACTAACTCAAATATATTATTTCATTAAAGACCAGGAAATGGTTCATAGATCCAGATTCCGAGGATATTTCTTCGAATCAATGCACTTTTCTCTCTCGCTTTGAAAAAAGACATCGGTACTTTTGATGACTATAGGGAAATATGTCAAGGAACATGAACCTTGTCTTGTTTGACCTCGTGACATTTTTCTAAAGTAGTCATAGTCTTCAACCAAACAAAAAAGGTTAAAGGTCCTTGTTGTATGGCAAAGTCCGCCGAAAAGTCCTCTTTGTGCCTACGCTCAGTGGTTCTCAACTCAGGTTAACTACCCCACTCTACTTTGACTTCCTTTTAATCCGACTCTAAGATCCTCGAGACTTTTCGAGCGAGATCTTCCACATCAACTATCGGAAAAATCTTTCTCAGAAAACTATCCACCCGAAAGAGAGGATTAATCGACACTTCGGTTGGCAAACGAGGGCATGACATTTCTACGCGGCTGTAAGAGTTGATAGAGGTAATACTAACTCAAATATATTATATCATTAAAGACCAGGAAATGGTCAATAGATTCAGATTTCGAGGATATTTCTTCGAATCAATGCACTTTTCTCTCTCGCTTCGAAAAAAGTCATCGGTACATTTGATGACCATAGGAAAATACGTCAAGCAACATGAACCTTTTCTTGTTTGACCTCGTGACATTTTTCTAATGTAGTCATAGTCTTCAACCAAACAAAAAAGGTTAAAGGTCCTTGTTGTATGGCGAAGTCCGCCGAAAAGTACTCTTTGTGCCTACGCTCAGTGGTTCTCAACTCAGGTTAACTGCCCCACTCTACTTTGACTTCCTTTTAATCCGACTCTAAGATCCTCGAGACTTTTCGAGCGAGATCTTCCACATCAACCATCGGAAAAATCTTTCCCAGAAAACTATCCACCCGAAGGAGAGAATTAATCGCCACTTCGGTTGGCAAACGAGTGCATGACATTTCTACGCAGCTGTAAGAGTTGATGGAGGCGGCAACGAGAGTTCGCGAGGCAGTGGCTTGGTCTTTGCACGAAATCGTTTGATCCTCGGAAACGTCCGTTAATCACGTACGCCGGACTCCCTCAGTGCACGGATTGTACACACACGGTGTCGGAAATCCAACACGAAAATCCCAGTAAACATAACAAGAAGAAGGTGAACGAATATCATCATCTAACAGCGAGTTTGTTTATACTCAACGAGAATACACTTTGTGTATTTCAGAAAATAAGGAAGAGACTTTGTACACTCACGTATCGTATACTCATGCTCCATCCGAAGCCCATGGGAAAACAGAAATCAGCGAGGAAACCCAACTCGAGTTAGAATTAATTTTCATCGGCAACTCGTGGTAATCTACGGTAAAATCTCGTGGTAATCCAAAGTGAAAGAGCAGTGTGAAAGTTCTTGCAAAGGGTTGGTTGAAATATGTAACGCGGTAGACGTTTAAATAAGCTAAGTGATTCAACAGCTCTCTCTGCAACAGTCAGTTTTACTTTGCAGAGTTGTAATCAGTTTTCAAAGTTACTTTAAAAGAGAGATTTTTCAACGTTGCACGAATATCAAAGGTACGTTCGCACAATAGGAAAATGTACTCTGTATATAATTTATTTACACTTAAACCGGTAAAATACTGTAACAGGTGGTCATCAATATATATTTTTTTGCATTATTTCCATGGTCTTATTTTTAAATATACAACACCTGAATATTACATCGAAATTTGCAATATTAATGCATGTAAAGAGGTTTTAGTACCAGGTGGTCCGCATTTGCATAGAGCTGTAAAATTTCAACACGTATCTACTGCAATTTTTGTAGCTGGGTTTGTGGTCATTTCCACGAATTATGACCCAAATTAATTCAAATTTGGACAGAATGCTTCTCATCGATTCTTCAGTTACGCGTCGAACTTTCGATACAGCGAGATCGAAACAAGAATATAAATAGAGATTTATCTATTAAATTAATAACGAACGTTCGGTCATGCAGTTATCAATCCCGTCTCTTGGAGAGATAAAAAGAAGCGAGAACTCTAAAGAAATAAAGTAATCGTAGCAGTCAATTATTTTTTCATTAAATGCACATAAATAACTTTTCTCGACGGTTATAGTGATGTTCCCCGTCAGAATGCACTTAATCATTGATTAATTCCGAGAGCAACGTCGCAATTTCACGCAACAAGTTCCAACTCAGTTTGTAAGTACATCCTGTAAACCCTCGTAAATGGGAGTACTTTTGATATTTGCTCCATCGCAGGAGTCCTTTCTCGTTTACGAGGCCAAACCTCTTCTCTGATTATGTCCGCAACTGACTTCCATTCTGACTTCATTGCAGTTGCACGTGGGCGCAAGAAAATTGTGAGGAACTTTTGTATGAACTTTTCAAGACTTTTTCATTGAAGTATTAGCAACCCAAAGTGCTTTGAGGTAATGGTTTCACTACGTGCTAGTGAAGTTTAAGTTAAGTATGAAACCCATAAAAATCAAAAGGTTATGAAGCTCTTTGGGATTCCATGAATTATTAAAATTATACACTTGCAATTATTATCGCGTGGTAATTAACACCAAACTCTATTAAACAGAGCCTGCAGATTTATTATTTAATTATTAATTTATAGAAATGAAATAAGATTATTGCAGATTTGAGTTACTGTGGGTTCTAATTTAACATTATTTCGTAACCACCGTCGAAATTCAGGTTTATGAATATTTGAGCGGAAATCGGTTTCTCGCGTTAAAATTTTCATCGTTTATGAAAGCGACACTAGCTTTTTATAGTCATTTAAAAAAATTAGCTTCATCAAGTCGTTTTTTAGTAACCTATTTACGAAGTTTTATATGTATTCCTGCAAAAATCGAGAATATGATTTGGAACAAGGTAATGTAGTAGTAGTTTAAATACATTGAAGCTGATTACATCACCAAGCAGACTTACAACCTTTTCGTAGAGAGGATTCCAACCACACGCTGCCGCAAAGTCCAACGCAGTTCTCCTTGCTGCAGTCCTAATGACGTTAACTATGAAATTATACATTTTTTCGACTCGAGTTGTGGCGTCACGCATTTCCACCCACTTAAAATGTTGCCCAAGATAATGCCCGTCGCATGATAATGGCACCGAGTTGATAGTCCATATTAGTAATAGAATTCTCTTCTCTCGGCAACCCCTAACTAACCGAACCGATGGTGGTTAGTGCATCTTACATTATTTCGCTTACTATAATGTAAGCTATGCAACAAAGTTTAACTTTCAACTCAATCTATGCAGTCGAGTCCTAGACAAATACCGAGACACGAACATTTATACCGATATACTTGCATCTGATAAAATCGAATTGCTCAAATTTGCTGGAATCGATATGCTCAAATCCAATGAAATCGTTGTGCGCAATTCTGCTAGAATCGATTTCGTCAAATCTGCTGAAACCGATGTGGTCAAATTTACTGAAATCGATGTATTCAAATCTGATGAAATCGATGTGTTTCAATCTGCTGAAATCGATGTGTTTAACGGGGAGGGGGGATTTTGAAGTGTTTTTTTACGTTTTTTTTAAATATTTTAAATGAATATATGATATTTCAAGAATATCGTGTCAAAATTTCAAGTCGATCGGAGCAAAATTGACGAACTTATGAGCATTTGAGTGTCCACCGCTCCAAGCGGGGTTTCTGTACCTGCTCGGCAGCTGCGCATCGCGTTGACCCAACGCGACCTTTTTATTTATTTATGATTCTCAAATCTATTGAATGGTGAACGCGTTCACATACCGTTACGCTATGGTAAATGCGTAAAAAAGAAAGAGTTTTGCGTCGACAAGTGCAAAAAATGCTCTAGACCATTTGGATGAAAGATTTGTGCTCTACGAACCTGCATCGACGACTCTATGTGAGTATAAGAAAATTATCGAGTTCGATTTCCATTTTTTCTGAGTGCAAATCGAAAACGGTCTCCTGAAAAGAGGCATTTTTAAAGTCCGTCTACACAATTTCTCAAAATCTAATAGACCTATCGTTTTGAAATTTTGCATAGTACTTCATCAGATAATTCCCCAGGTAATTTCGGTTTTTTTTTTAAATATTAAGTATTTTTTCATTTTCAGAACAAATTAGCTGACTTTTTTTTAGCATAAATCGATTTTTTTACTTTGAGGTGCTCCCAAAAATCGAAAAAAAGCCCCGTTCTGATTACCTCGGCTATACTGTCCTTTAACGTATACATTTCAATTTTTTTTTTCTTTCAGATGATTCTGTGAGGAGTTATGATGTACACCACAAAGCAACATTTTTTCGAGGCGCCTCCGGAGATTTGCTGTCACGCACTCAGTTTTTCATATTTTACAATGAAAATTTGACATAATCTTGTAGAAATGTTATATTATTATATGCGATTTGATTGAATAAAGTAACACTATCGGTATCGCCAAAAAAAAATCTTCAAAAACGGACGTCGTCCAGACTTTATCCCCTCCTTAAATCTGTTGGATTCGATGTCATTAAGTCTGTCGAACTCGCTCTCCTCAAATCTGATGTAATCAGTGTGCCCAAATCTGCTGAAGTGCAAAATGAAGGATTCACACAAATTAAAATCGCTGTCAATAACTTCGTTGCTTATTTTGAATGGTCCGTAAAGTCTACACTCCATAAATCAACTATAGAGATGATATCTATCGAAAGCAGAATTTACGGATCGCGCAAGCGCTATAACACAGCCATAAGTTATTAGACAACAGAACACCAAGTACCTTCATCGCTTGCTCAAAGGCAACAGCAGCCCTTCCATGTAGCAATAGTGGCAACAACTGCTATCTCGCCTCCGGACATAATCGCCACTTCCAAGCGTAATGGTGCGTGTCTTCTCACTATTAAGGGTGTAAGAGTACCAGTCTTGGAATTAGATTAACCTCTGAAAATGATATATGTTCTAGTATAAGGCTGTATCTTTGTGGTTCCAAATTACAGGAGACCTTGTCGACCATTTGAAATGATACATTAACTTAGAATATCTAGTTATTAGCATTCGACCACAATTCCTACACCGTATAAAAAGCTTTAATCCAAGCATTATAACACATGCAAAATAGGCAAATGCAATTCTTGTAGTGCTACTTTTAATTAAATTTTAGGGTTTCGAATAATCATAGAATAACTGAATAACCGATTAAACCATTACCAAAAGTTAAGCAAAAACGACATTTTCGACGTGCATCCTTTTCTTGCTCCTGCTGCATTCTCTGGTTATTTACTCGCAGATCGCTTATCACGCTATTAGAAATCCACATGTGAAAAATCGTAACGTGTTGGGGGCCGAAATTTGTGGTGTTAATTTTTACATAATTGTGTGAGTTATTTTGACACTGACGTCTGATTTAATATTTCTACCCCTGTTAATAATGGTAATAACTCGGTACCGTGTAGATTGAACACTTATAAGAGTGTATAAAATAAGTGTTTCTAAAATAAAGTACAAATCCGAGTGCACGGGGCTTAAAGTAAAGTTTTTGCATATAACGAGCAAAAAAATACCACTATCGCGATTTTTATAGGGGTCGTATTTTGAAATTTCCGGAACATGCCCAATGTATTCAAACTGTTTGACTTAAAGAGGATATGTATATGCAGTTCGAAAGATCCTAAAACACGTGAACACCGGAAAAGTTAATTACATGTTAATGTTAACACGAAACAAAGTGTAAAAAATTTGACACCTAATAAGAGTCATCTTTAAGACGAAAAATGTATGGTCCTTCGACACCAACGATCGGAGTGAAGTCGGTAACTTAACACCGATGAGTTCACTGGTCCTGCCATAATTTCGTTCATGATATTTGTGGTGTGTTGTTGTTCTATAACAAATTTTCTCTGACTTGTGAGTGTGCTTCGCTCGCGGTTTCGAGCTATTTTTATAAAACTTAGCGTTTCCGTATGAATGATTTAAGGATTTTCAGACGTGTGCCCGAATCGCCCTTCAGCTACCGTCCCGGAAATGTCGGAGTGTTTTAAGCGTGTGTGTGTCTGTGGTCCGTGTGTGTGTCTTTGATTGTCCCGTTAATAACGACTTTTGAATTTGCGTGAGGGAGTCAGATTTGAGGCCATGTAACGTGTTAAAACGTTATTTAATAAGTTCATTGGCCAAGCCGTTTGTCACATTAATTGTTGTATTGAAAAAAACGCGTCCGTCACGTGAGTGTATAAACATTTGTATTGTCGAGGAATTGTTTGAATTTTTATAAGCAATTTAGCAGCCGAACTGAAATTTGACGTGGACATTTTTATTAATTATTTGTTTCTTTAAATTCATTGATCTTTTAAATAAATTAATTTACTGAATCCCGTACTGAGAGAAGAGCTTATCCTTGATTCAACGATTTCACATGATAAAAGCACATAGGAAGGCTGGCAATGTTTTATAGTTGAAGTGATGATAATATGGTTCAATAAATGATCCTTGCAAGTGAATTTAAAACAAACGTTGAAGTCGTATATGCAACAAAACGGCATATTTGAAACTATTAGAATAATTTTCAAAACTATTATCTTATTGATAATTGCTACTGTAATTATTTTTGCTATAACCATGAAATATAGACGTTCCTCCTGAGAATTATATTAATGGTTGATCCAACTATTTTCTTACTTTTGCTATAACCATAAAATATAGTCGTTCCTCCTGGCAACTATACATTATAGTTAGATTATCGTCGGACTAACTATTTTTATTATTAAATTACGAAATTTTTTTCTGAGTGCGTAATCAATGATTTTGTTAAGATTATCTATTTATCAATTTATCGGCACAAACTCCCTAAGATCTTCCCCCCGCCACACACACAAACACACACACACACGCACACACACTAGGTATTGCAGCTGACGCCAAACCTGGGCTGGCAATTGTCATTTGTTAACGTTGCTTCTCATCCGGTGCGAAAGCTCCTGGCGCCAAGTTCTTCAGTACAAATAAAAAGGACGAGAAGTAACAGTGGCAATTTAGGTTGTACCTTGGGTTTTCTTGCATTAGGTGAATTCACGTTACCGTATCGTCTACGTTATTCTAATTTTTAAATATAAACGAATGCATAAATACGCAATGAAATGATTGCGCGATAAAAAGAAATACCTATACTTCCGCAAAACCCTTCATATTGTATGACAGTTTCCAAAGAACGCCAGGGAAAATATAGATTCCCAAATTTAATCAGGAAGTAGAGATGGCACTGAAAAAAATCCGAAAAATCAAAGGCCAAACGGGTAAAATGTTTGCTTTCTTTTCGTAATTCATGAAATAAATTTTACAATCTCTTCAAAAACGCGTTCAATATATTAATTACTCAAGTATCGCATCTTAAAACGCTTAGAAAAGATACAATTTACTGAAATCGCAATGAGTTAGTGCAGTGAGCTTAACATGTATTTGCTAGTCAACTTTTATCGCGAACTTAAAAATGTACTTTTTTATGGGATAATTCGTTTATTGCTTGTAAAATTTTTGCAGGACCAAGTTCAGCTGTGAGATATTTAACGAACGGTGAGATATAAGAAATTATTATCATCGACAGTTGCTAGCTATTCCATATCACTATATATTTCAGACGTTACGCGTAGTCGTGAACGTAGCACGGCGAGTAGGAATTTCAAGATACCGCTGCCGTACCCGTGAATAAGTAGTTCAACCGTGGCGTAGATCACGTACAGTCACATTATCCCTATTTTGAATAAGAGACTCTCTTCTGGTTTTACAATAATTTTGTACTTCAAAATTTATTTCACCAATCTAAAGTCTCCCTTACAAAAAGTCGTGGTTGTGCCTACAATGATGTATTGCTAAATACAGCAAGCCACTATTCTAGCGAGTATTTTAAAAATCACTTGTTACAACCAAGACGTGTTACTCTCGGCTCCAGTCTCTCTGACTGGAAATGTGATCTGTACCTGTGATGTAAGGATTGGGTCGACACAGAACCACTGAGAAGGATCTCTCGACGGAGCGGTTTTTCTTACAGAATAAAGTTCGACATTTGTAAAGTTACACAGGGATCCAGTTGAATCGAGTCTGGCATTCTTATCTTCGGTCGGAATCCAATCAGTTATCGGTTCAAACCCCAGTCTGCGATTGCGATCGTAATCTAGTTTCCCAACGTTACATTTAATGCCTGGAATCCCAATCAGATGCCCGACTGGAATCCGATCTTAACATGAAAATACCGGATACACATCTAGATCCCTGTAGACTTCTTGCATGAGATTCCATCGATTGATATTAGCCGAACCAAGTTAATAGGTAGATCAACCAAGTTCTCTGGTTATGCCAACGGAATTAATTGGCTGTGTCATATGAAATCAATCTTTTTTCCGGGTTTACAACTGACTAGATCCAAGACAACAAAGAGATTATTTTGGGTATCTCGTAACCCTTTCGTCTCACGTATTGGGATGACATCGTGCAACTTGTTCATCGATCCTCAATCTGTAATCACATATGTCACGTATGACCCACTTCCAATTCGCAAGAATATGGACTATTTGCGATAAGCAACACAAACCCCAATACTCGCTCACGTTAAATTACAAAACCTTCAGATTTGTACTGTTTGACACATTCATAGAAGAGCAGAGTGTAAAACAGTGGAGAATAACCGGTTCGGGTTAATGTAATCCATTACTCCTATTGGACTTTATCGTCGCAACGCCTCACACCCGGATTTCCGGAATGTATGTTATTGCTCGCGACTCGTCACGGACACCTGGAGAGCATTTGAGCGTGGCAGAGATAAGGCTCACAACTCACGGTGTTCCTGGGCACTTTTTGCCTACTCTCCCTTGTAGCTTCCCGCACGGCAGCTCGCGATGTCGTTGCACGCTGTTCCGCCTGCTATAGCGTAGCCCTGCGACTAGCTCTATGGCTTTGGCCGCGCTCTCACTCGTGCTTTTTTGTCCCTTCCAGAAGCTCGTGCGAGCTTAGCGGGTCTCGAGGACAAAACGTGAGAGGGACCCCAACAGCCACGGAGCGTTGGAGGAAAAGAGAGATAAACACACTCACACACACACACACAGTTGAGCACCGGAGGTGGAGGAACGACGTTGCAAGCGAATAGGAGAAATTTCGGCCCTGGTGCTTTGGGAACGGATGGAAGCGTTGGCTACATAGAACCAGAGCAGCAGCACGCCCGGGCCATCCGGTCCGAAACTTTGGTAACTAATTGCGACTAGCAATTTGTCACGCAGACAAATGGCGGCTCGTCAGGCAGGGCCGTAACTCCGGCGGCAGCTCTAGCGCCCGGCATTTCGGCCGGCAACCGCGGTACGCGCTCGAGTCCGTCTCTTATGGTCTTGTCGGTTGGTTTCTAACCCCACCCACCCTTAGCCCCTCTGCGAAAAGCACGAATTGTGCCACTAGACGCTGTCTCACTCGACGCCGCTGGCGTTACTTTCTCCCGGGCGATATCCGAGTGAGAAACCGTTGCCTACATCCTCTCTCTTCTATCGACGAATCGAAATTTTCCAAACCCCTCGTAAATCCAGTCAGACCGAACCATCGATATCGCGGGCGCGAGGAGGTCGCGCGATTCAATCCCGAAGCCACCCTCCCGAAAAACCGACAGGCTGCTTACTCTATATATCTCACTCGACTCGCGCGGACTAACCTCCTGGGAAAAAAGCTCTGAGCACGTACTCACCGTATACCATGTACCGTGTGTATACTATGTGGCTATGCTACCACTGCCACACCGAGCAAAGAATTTATCTGTCTGCGGCCAACCCACTCAATTGTTTAAAACGATCGACTATTGACTCGCTAGTTGGATTGTAGCATTTTTTTCTTGTTTTTTACTCATTGATTGGAGTACACGTTTTTCATATGATGGTGGGTTGTTACTCATTCGATCAGGGTTTACAGGTTTCGCGATCTTGCGCCAAATTGATGATTTTTTTAAGTACCATTCAGCGTAAAAAAAAATTTAATTGGTATCATGGTACTTTTTTACGACTGTACGTTTCAATTCGGCGATTTCTTGGTGACGCACGATTTCCTTGGGGCTTCGACGATAGTTTGACGGCTTTTCGATCGATCGGGAAGATTTCTGGCGTCTTCTGCATGCCTAAATAATTTTTGGCATGCAAATGAGAAAAATCATTTTGTTGGGAACTTAAAGGTATTTTTTTCTTTTGTGATGACGAGCGGGAATTTATGGATATGTAACATTTTCCTGACAAGCGCTAATTGATAAATATAGATATTCCTTGATGAAGCTCCTTAGACATTGAGATATTTCCGTTGAATTTCTCTGTGCTTTGTAAATTCTCCCTGAATTAAAAAAAATTGAATACGATACAATGAAGAGTGCACACGGACAATAAATGTTTTAAAAAAAGACTGTACAAGGAAGCTGGACGCGTCCGGTATATTCACAACTGTGAACTGACTGCTGACGGACAGTCAATGAGGCGGCCGCACAGTCTGGACATGGCTACTATTTACTAACCTAGATGAGACACATTCTCTTTTAGGTCAGGTTAGAAAGAATTCTAGGAATTTTATAGTCGTCGCATTGTCAAAGCACATCACGAAATGATCGACATCATATCGAAGTTCTCACAAATAATGGTCTAAGAATCGACAATCCACAAATGGCCATGACGACTTCATTGTAAATTCACAAAGCTGAAAAACTTATCTGGCACGTAGTATATTCTCTAGCATATTCGCTCTCGATGATTTCAGCATATATATTTATTCATGTTGTCCTGTGTTGCAACGTTTAATAACCAGTATTGGGTTAACATAATATAACCTTATGAATATATATGTATATATCATAATTTATTTATTACTAAATTTTTCATCTGTTTTAAGTAACCAGGATATTTTTTTCCCGTTTTGGGTGACCTTAAGTAGCAGTTTTTGGCGACTTGGGCGACCTTGTTTGGCGATATTTGGTGGCGAACTATGAAGTTGGCGCTGTTTGGCGACTTGGGTAGCCTCTGATGGCCATTTGGAGTATCGAATATCTGGCACCCATGCATTTGATGAGTAACCTTCAATCTCCAATGATGTTCCGGAGAACCTGATACCGTAAAGTAAAGTGCAAAAAATCAACATTCACTCTTTCCTCAAAGGACTGCACAATAAAAACTTAATTGAAGTTTTAATATTTTTCGAAAATGCCCTTCTGACAAACTCGTGTATGTTCTGGATTGCGGACAACATAATTACTATCATATACTATAACGTTAAATAGTGTCATACTTGAAAGGCGACCGAAACTGAAGAGATGAGCGCATCTGGTATCTCCACTTTAACATTTCGTATTTTCCCAATATTACAATATTAAATTTTCACAATAAGTTCCTGTTTATCATTATATCCATATCATGAATAAGTCATTGAAGTGGAGGTCCGAAGACAGCATTCAATATGCTTATCCAGTAAAAAAAAAAGTCCGTTAATAATAAGTATCCTCGACGACTTTATTATCCATTTAATATCTACCCAAGTCTTGGGCAGCGGGTGTTCTTCCGATATTTTAAGAAAAGATAAATGTTTGAAGTAAAAAAATGTTGGATGATATTGCGAGCCGGCTCTTCCGGCTCCACCGAATCGCACCGCGGAATATCGGAGCGTAGCCTGAACATCGTGTATCTACAGTCCAATAGCCCCGAGGCCATGAACTCTCTCGAACTCCTCTGCCTTTTCATCTTCCACCCGCTTGTTCTCTCTTTTCTCATTCCTCGATATCTTTTTTCAGTACCTTTCTTGCTGCCGACCAAGTGGCTCGTCCATGCTCGCGGCTTTCCTCGTTGCAGCGATAAAAATTAAAAGTTGCCCAACAAGTAAGCGGCCATAGCAACGAGCTGACACGGCGCGGAGCTTCGGAAACTCCCGACGGAGCGTGTGCCGCTTACGCAAAGCCTTGGCAGGTGCCGTGAGGTCGGTTCACGTGGTTTCGCAGAACCAGTGAACGGGGAACGATGGCCGCGAGCAAGGGGGGCGCAAAAGAGCGGTTAAAAAAAGGCCACGGCCTGGGCTTTACTAATTAAGCTCCCGGGAACGGTTGCGAACTACCTGAAATCGAGACGGAAAGTTCGCCAGTACCAACCCTTCCAACGAATATCCAATATTATAATTTACCTCTTCTGTGTCCTGCGCACTCTCAAGCCCTGCGGCGATTTCAACTCCCTCAATCCCAATGGCCCTTTTCAAATACAATTATCCAAACTTTGCTCGATTCAACTTTTAAGCAACCGTACAGTTGTATTATTCAATTGTCTCTTAAGATTCCGAGTCCTTTTTTTTTTACGGCGAGACTGTAGTCAGATTTAGCTGTCTCGATGGACCACTGAGGTTACTACTCGGTTGATCGAACTTCTGTGACTTATTTTCTCGAGATCGTGAGACCCATGTATGAAGTCAGTAGGGATGTTCCAGTTGATGTCTCTAAGCTTAAAACCCTAGTAGCTCAAAATCCCAGTAGCTTAAAATCCCAGTTGGTTAAAATCCCAGTTGGTTAAAATCCCAGTTGGTTAAAATCCCAGTAGCTTAAAATCCCAGTAGCTTAAAATCCCAGTAGCTTAAAATCCCAGTAGCTTAAAATCCCAGTAGCTTAAAATCCCAGTTGGTTAAAATCCGAGTTGGTTAAAATCCCCGTAGCTTAAAATCCCAGTAGCTTAAAATCCCAGTAGCTTAAAATCCCAGTAGCTTAAAATCCCAGTAGCTTAAATCCCCACTTACCAGGATCCGACGGCCATTTTATAATCGTTTATGGTTTGGGACGTGTGTTTCCAATGTAATGAGAAGCATTAGTCACGCATCAACTCGACTTGACACACTCGACTCTGATGTTCATAGTTAGATGTGAACCTAATTGTCTCATAGGGACAATAAGATTCTTAGGGTTCTTCAAGGTGTGTCATATAATCTTTTTTTTTCTCCTCTCAATAATCTTTTGTATCTCTCACAATTAATTTTTACACTCAGTCGTGGTGGTTCTTTGTTTTCCCGACTACTCCCGTTTATGCATTGTTTTTTTTACATCATGTCTTGTTTCCTCATCTATCGCACCAACAGTGAAAGGCACCTATCTTTCGAGACCTCTTCTATTCTTGAGGAACGACTGCCTATCTTCCGAGAACTCTGTTACCTATCAAGATCCCTCATATGCCCCAATTTCCCTCGTATCCCTCATCTATCCTATCGCGTAAGATCATTTCTATCCTTCAAGAGCGCTTCTCTCCCTCAAGAGATGTCTCATCCCTTAAGGGCTCACTTATCCCTCGAAAGCTCTTTTATCCCTCAAGAGCTCAACCATCTCTTAACAGCTCTCTCATCCTTCAAGAGATCTCCTATCCCTCAAGACTCT
The DNA here is from genome assembly GCA_949699805.1 of Tromatobia lineatoria. Lineage (NCBI taxonomy): Eukaryota > Metazoa > Arthropoda > Insecta > Hymenoptera > Ichneumonidae > Tromatobia > Tromatobia lineatoria. The sequence goes on along the minus strand of OX453042.1, from coordinate 6,706,974 downwards.
TCATATCTCCCGGTATTTGCAACCTATCCATCAGGATACGCCCTCTATTTTTTAGTCTTCCCCTATCTCACTTTTCAATTTCTCGGAATTCGTCTATTCCCAGATTCCTGAAAAACAGATGTTTCAGAGGAACTTTAATCACTCGTAGAAGAATCTTTACATCTAGCTCATTTGCCTAATAGGCACTCATATGTACGTGAATCCACTCGACAAAAAAAGATTGTTCACCATACCTGCGTGGAAAGCTCGACTTTTCACCCTACGGCCTTTACGTAATTCGTAGTGAGTGAAATTACATTCCTTTTCCTCTGTGTCAAAATAGATAGCACATACATTACTAAAAATCGAACCGGCTGAGCCAATTCAAAATCTTTGACGTGTTTTGTTTTTAAGCCTACAAAATTGTTACACGATGAGACGGAAACCGGTTTTGGTCCAAACGTTCTCAAATCATTATCGAATGAATGTATTACACTCTCAATTGTAAAAGTTTTACTTCATATCGATTAACATAATTATATAAAATTTAGAGTGCGCACATGTTGAATATCATGAATGCGTATATTCCACGATTTCCCCGAACTGGCTGAAAATACCCAATCATTAAGAAAATGGAGGGACTCGGATCGGTTGAATAACGACGATCATATCATGGTACTTCAACAAAATGTCGATCGTTACGCGAATACATGTGAATTGGCAATTCATTTATGCTCGAATTCGCTGCATGTTTCCATCTCTATCAACCCTGTGGCGGTTCGGCGATTTCCTCCCGCTGGCGCCCAGTAACTGACTCGCTGTTTCGCCCACGTTCAGCCCATAAACCCCTTCCGGTACACTTTCTCTGCGTTTCGACAGACAAAAGCATGGCAAATCGTCCCTCTGGTATTTTCCATAAATATTCCTACGTTACAAAGTATATTAACAAATTAATTTTATTTATTTATTCATTAATGTATGTATAAATAAGTACGTGAATAAATAAAAGCTCCTCAGTATAAAAGTTATTATTAAATCAGAAAATAGTCTAGAGGCTTGAAGCGAAATTCCAGAGATTCTCAAGCCAATTTCAGTGATTCTCCGTGAAATTCCAAGCATCGCCGAAAAAAATTTCACAGATTTCAAGGGGAAATATTTTCAGAAGAGATGTTCCGAATTTTTCACCAAAACTTTCTGTCTGTGAAATTACGGAGTGCGGGAAACACCGCTTAAACTATCAGGGTTAGTGAACGCCGAGCGATCGATAAGTAGAAACGGGCATTACACGAGCGATATAACGTTAAACGATACATATATAAAACGCAAATGTGAAAAGCGAAGTAATCTAGCGAGAGTGTTTATACCCCAATAAAAATGTGGTGTCAAAACCTATACCAAGACGATATGTATATGTATAACCTACGCCAATTTCAGTGACAACGAGCGATGTAACACAGGGTTAAAATGGCACTGGTATAACACTACTATCATACTGCACTGTAAAAATCGGTCTTAATATTAACACCGTTTCCACACCACAAAGGTGTATACATAGATCTATCAATATTGTGTAAACCTCGTACACTATCATAGTGTAAGCGGACGGTGTCAGAATCTTGGTGTAAATTTTAGTGTAACACTGTAGAATTAAGACCAATTTATATTAACACTATATGATGTACGATATGATATGTAAATAGATTGAAAAATCACTGGATGTAGTGTAACTCTTGACACTTTTGCGAATTATTATAAATCTCATAGGGTTAGTTATTAACCAGATGTTATGATGCTTAGACGCTGCCTTTGTAAAAGGTGTACATTTTAGAGTAACCCTGTAGAATTGAGAGCAATTCATATTAACACCATATGATGTACGATATGATATATAAATAGATTGAAAAATCACTGGATGTAGTGTAACTCTTGACACTTTTGCGAATTATTATAAATCTTATAGGGTTAGTTATTAACCAGATGTTATGATGCTTCGACGGTGCCAGCCTGTGATATTTTAATTTTGATAGAAGTTTGGCAAATCGTAACTCTGGGTCCAACGATGCCGAAGATTCTAGTGTTATCGATCTTCCTGTATAGGAAATTCAAAAATTAGGAATCTTTTTATTTTTGTCCCTTCAAATTGCTTTATCGATTCGTAAATCGATAAAGCAATCTGAACGGACGATATTTTAACAATTAATTTTTAATGGTGAAAAAATATCATTGTTTTGTTCAAGTTTATATAGGAACCTCATCCATTTAAAAAATACCTAATTTACTATCATACTATAATTGGTGCTCTCTTTAATCGCTATTCTAACTTTTGGAATTTCTACACTTTGTGTTGAAAGCCCCTTTGAATTAATTAAGCGACAACAATTCTTGCCGATTTCGTTTTCAGTCAAACCGATACGTTAGTACAATGTACAGATCACGAGCAAATATCAATACATTTTTTACCAAATGCCCTCAACCTCCGCATTTAACTTCCGCTATAGACACGTTGACAATAGGATAATTTACACGGATGCGTTTGGGAATATCTGAAAACACGCAGTCAGGACTTGTGTGGTATTGTGGCTAGTGTAATTGCCTGTAAGCCAAAGCTAGCGATAGATTCAGGGTATAAATATTCGGACGCAATGTAAGCCGAAATCAAACATAAAAGATTTTTAATCAATGTGCCGACGAAATAGATGCTGTTTACATTTTTGGCTTCCTCAAAAGGCTATCGTAAAAAAAAAAAATTTCGACTTAAAAACGATCGTAATCTCAATTCTTAAGAAATCGGATTCAAATTTGACCTAAAACGTCATTGAACAACGGGGTTGAATGTGACACGAATCCAGTAAAAAGTTCGAATCGCAATTTTGAGTTTTTGATAATATTTCGTTTTAACCTCAATATGTTCAATTTTTTAGACATCTGGCTGAAATTTTATATACAAATAGACTATCATCAGACAATGTTTGGTATTGAATTTGACGGTAATACATTTTTTTAACCTCTTTTGTTTTTACTTGAACTTCGGAAATCTTTGAGATTATTGAATAAGCTTTCCAAACTGGCCACCGGTTGATTTGTGGCTTCGGCGGTTCCAAGCAACTTTTCTTGTGGCCATAACTTGGCTGGGTGACCATTTAGCCCTGCAGTGGCTTGCGCGCCAACTGTTGAGTGGGAGGTATTTTTTCTTACCTTCTGATGTATTTTCATACAGCAGAGGCTTAATAATAATAAAGCCGCCTATATCGGCCAGGTTTCCCGCAGTTTCCTCGTACAAAGGCGATGCAGTAGTGCATTAGGAAAAGTGGCTGCCGACAACACTCTAGCAATGGAACGGGGAATAAATGGAAATGGATACTAAAAGCCAATTGGCGTACTCGAGGAATACTCAATAACATTTTTTTAAAACTTAATCAACGAATGTATTTAGCGAGTAATAATCTTTTTGTAAGTCAAAGTGTATAACAAACTTAACCTAAAGCAAAATGGAAAAATGTATAACGGCTCGATATTAAAAGCCATCTGGAGTTAAGCATGGTTAAATCCCTCAGGACAAACCACATACACACATACATTTTTTTCTGATTATTTTTCGGGCCTGGATTTCAATCAATCACAGAACGGTATTCTACGTAATCGAGTTAATTTGTTAGAAATTTCATCAGAAATTCCACCCGGATATTACACAGTAGCTCTTCATTTATTTTCAACCAATGCAAGATTCTCATAGATGTCCCGTTCCCTCGAATACTGCTCTGTGCTAAGTAGAAATCCAGACTCGAAAAATAGTCCGACAAATACCTTTTGACCTCCAAAATTAATCGTGATATTTCCCTTTAGTTTCCCTGCCTAGCTCTGATCGGGGTAAATTTCGCACAAGAATTTTAATATGCGGAACTTTCTCCCCCTTCTTTCGCTGCTCAGCAACGAAACAATCGGAAAATATTCCGGTAATTTTGGAGGTCCGAGTTATTACTACGGAATAAATCTCATTAATATTTTCACTTGAATTTTTTTAATCAAGTGAAATTTTATTAAATTATTTTTAAATTCTTTCCCATGATTTGTTTCTTTCAGTCATGCACACAAAAAAATGCACACATTAAATGTGCATTACTGTTTCCAATTCAATAAAAGATTGATTTAATAAAATAGCTACCAATTGCTTGTGATAAATAAATACTTCCTGAACATAAACAATCAATATTTTGAAGAAATCACTAACAGTTAATACATAAGATATGATTCGCTATATAAAGCACGCTTCAATATATCAACCCGGGTAAAAAAAATTATATATGATTCTATAGAATCTTATATAATATATATATATATTCATATATGATTACATATATTTATTTTAAGGGTCTTATATAATTATATGAGATTATATATAATAAAATGTGATCATATTGACAGTACTGAACCAATTATATATAATTATATATGGCCATTTTTCATATATAATTGTATATAATATTATATCTAATTATATCTAATTTCCTTTACCCGGGAAACTGTAATCAAATGAATCATCAGGAATTAGCATAAATAAGCCGATCCGTTTGTGAATAAAAAGAATCGATATAGCTCATAGATATATTTAGCAGTACAGTCCGACCCAAATCACGCACACTATATTAATAATATATTGATTTACAATTCCAAAACAGAAGCCTCTATTCTTAGTTTTTCAAAACAGCAGTTTAAATCATTGAAAGCTCCATGAAAAGTATATTACAGTAGGATAAAAAATCGAAATTCGTATTTGACAGCCCACCCCAACTATCATAAGTTTCGTCATACACAAACACTGTAAAGGTCACTCGAATTCGAAGCTGAAAGTGAACTGGACTCGGTTCTATCAAAGATGAAACGTCTGGGCAGTGAGCTCTCTCCCTCTACTTCCGTCTTTGGTTGGATTATTGAATGCCACGTTGAATTCACTATCCGACCAAAATATACTCTGGAACGGAAGACTTTTCAGACTTTCAACGGAGCCAGAAAGCATCCGAAAACGCTCCTCTTCCTCGGAAGTACATCTACAGACATACAACCAAGTCACAGACGTTCTTTATACTTTGACCAGGGATCCATGTGGTAATCCAGGGAGAAATCCTTCACCAGTAACTTGGCGTGCTATTCCTTTACACTTGTCTGATCACACACAAGATTTTACCACTGGCTCGTCTCGTCGCCCGTCATGACGCTACCAGCCGAGCACCGACTTTGTACTTTGTACTGGTCTGAGGCTTCCAACCAGGGAACTTTGTGGGGCTCATCGTATGCTGTGACCTTCCACTGTATCCGAATCCTTTATAGGGCTTCCTCTTGTATTCACTACCCATGTCGAAAGCTGAAATTCCGGGTGAATTCGCTACACGGTCCTACATTAGCTCTGCATCGATAACAGTACTAAAGCAGCATCGGCCCAATATTACAATACGAGTGCGTACCTCAAAATTATTATAATAACAATATTGGGTCGATGACATGGTTTTTAGTTTCGGTTTCGAAGATGGTCCAATATTAAACCACACATATTTCCTATTTGGGCAAATAATTTTGTTCAGATATTGGCAGATACTTCATCTTGGTCGAGGAAAAAATATTCACAAAATATGACTTTCCACCGTATCCGTATCCTTTGTAAGGGCTTCCTCTTGTATTCACTACCCATGTCGAAAGCTGAAATTCCGGGTGAATTCGCTACACGGTCCTACATTAGCTCTGCATCGATAACAGTACTAAAGCAGCATCGGCCCAATATTACAATACGAGTGCGTATCTCAAAATTATTATCATAACAATATTGGGTCGATGACATGGTTTTTAGTTTCGGTTTCGAATATGGTCCAATATTAAACCACACATATTTTCTATTTGGGCAAATAATTTTGTTCAGATATTGGCAGATAGTTCATCTTGGTCGAGGAAAAAATATTCACAAAATATGACTTTCCACCGTATCCGTATCCTTTGTAAGGGCTTCCTCTTGTATCCACTACCTATGTCGAGAGGTAGAATTCCTGGATAGCCGTCACACAGCCATATGTTGGCTCAGTATCGATGCCAGTACTGAAGCAGCTTCTATCAAATATTACGATACGGGTGAGTGCCTCAAAATTATTGTCGTAGCAATATTGGGTCCATGATGACATGGTTTCTATTTTTAGTGTCAGAGTTTGCCTAATATTGATTCCCGTATATCTCCTATTCGGGTAAATAATTTTATTCAGGTATTGGCAGAAAGGTGACCTTGGTCAAAGAAATATTTACGAAATATAAACTTTGTTTACTCTTCACTGTACGCGAATGCTTCAAAGGGCTTACTCTTGTATTTACTACCCATGTCAAGAGGTGGCATTCCTGGAGAGTCATCTGCCGTATTTTAGTTCACCATGGATGCCAGTACTAAGCCAGCGCCGACCCCATTTTACGATGCAAGTGCTTACCTCGAAATTATTGTCGTTGCAATATTCGATTCATTATATGTTTTTATTGTTGGTGTCAAAGTTGGCCCAATGTAGAAGCACATACATTTTCTGCTTCGACGAATAATTCTGTTTAGGTATTGACAGACAGTTGACCTTAGGGTTATCACAATTCTGGGTATAGACTGGGTAATGAATTAACATTGGTGTCTAAACTTGACAGTACCGCGTTCCTACAGATTACGACTGGGTCCGTACTCAGCTTGGCCCGTGCAACTGCACACAGAAATAAGCGACACGGCAACAATTCAATACGACAACACTTGACGTGGCACAACTCGACCAGCAGAACTTGACCTGGCACAACTCGACACAGAGGATCAGCTTTGTAGATGCGCTTTGATACAATTCTACACAGCCTCAATTAAACACGTGCCATATTCGACACTTATAATAATACAGGGTTACTGACCCTGCGACCGATTGCGGCAATATTTTCATTGTGAAGGCCACAGTATAGGATATACAAAGACTACAATATTTACAGTGAAACTATTGCCCTATTCAGCCGTGGAGTCAGTAACCTAACTCTGTTTTACCATAAGTATCGAAACGCGTGTTGAATTATGGTTCGGTAAAATTGTATTAAACCGCATCTATAAAGCTGATTCTCTGTATCAAGTTATACCTGATCATGTTCTGCCGAATATCTTGTTCTATTCAACTATTAACCTATAGCTGTAAATTTAATTACATTAGAACATACTATTCGCTCATGCTCTTTTACGGTCTGTTTAATACTGTGCACCTTTTTTTACAGTTTTACACTCACCAATATTTGGGAATCCCCCAAGAACCATTTCCACTGAATGCAAACTAAAGATTTCGACGTCTACATCAGTTCACGAACGAGAAGAAGGAAAAATCTCCAAGGGATTCACGCCAAACGTCGGTCAGACGTCCGACGCTGACCACTACGTATTTTCCAAGCTTCCGGTAAAGACTCTCCACCACTTCTTCTCCTGAACTGAATAGGTTCCATTCGGCGAACACTTCTCAATCTATGGCATATGGTCCGTTTCAGGTCAAGTGGGTCTAACAGTGAATTATTTCAATCCCCATTAACAATATATTTATTCTTTCAATATTTTCACGAATCACCAGGAGTTCGACAATATATACTACCTCGATTTTTACGATTGAAAAAAATAATGACATATATTGTAATGAAATTAAGCTAACATACCGTGATTTTATGAATAATTAAAAAAATAAAAATAAAAGTGAAAGAGAGGAAATCTTTTCTCCTCATAAGGTGATCTTGGTTGGGACCGGAAACTGTAATTCAATTTTCTCAAAGACAATTTATTAACTCTCTCAGTAAAAAACCAGTTCAATTCCATTTCAATAATCAATTCTGTAGAAAAAAACAAATTGGCATATTTTTTCGATATTAACCGTATTCAAGTAAATTTAGTGAAAAATAAAAATGGCTCGAAGCATTCGGGTTACCAAGATCTTCAAGATCGTGGAAAATGTTAATCAAGACTCTATCTTCAACAAATGTTGATGTATCAGGTTCGAACTGTATACGAAGATTGAACGAAACGATACCTATAAAGTTTTTATTTTTTTTTCACAAATTCGACCTTTTTCCATCAACTTATGAAAAGGTTATCTAGCGAGCTCAAATTTTCCTGTGAACAAAATTAATTCCAGGAATGCTATGTTTGTAATTTAGTGGAGATTGGTGGAAGGATTCAGATTTGCAAAAATTGAATATTTTGTTCATTATCTTTTGACGAAGAATATTACCCTCGAAATAACGTTTTGTTTTGTTTTTTTTATTTTTTTTTTTATTTTTTTTTTTATTTTTTTTTTCGAAACAAGGATACAAAGTAGACTCTTCCACATTATTTCTTAATTATTCTTTGCTTTTCACAAAGCTTTCTACATAATGAAGCCAAAATCAATTAACATACTTTCTCATAAAGATAGCGGTGAAAACCCCGAAGAATAATGAGGAAATAATGTGAAAGGGTCTACTTTGCATCGGCTCGTGATATTCTACATTGTAATAATCACATACATAAAATATTCAAATGTAGTAAAAATGGCCAGATGAAGCTGACCTGCAATGCCCCATACGTGTACTATCTATACGTACACCATTTTCGCGTCAAGAAGTTCGCTTGTATTATCCCAACGAACGTGGAAAGCACAGCTCGTAGCTTCTTCTTACTGCTACCAACGGCGATTTGGCCAACAGCCCGTTTTTTCCTCTCACACTTTCATTTCCCGCTGCTTAACTTGCTTTTTCTCGTTTCACTCCCTTTCACAGCGAGTGCATTGCTCGTCGAATAAACGACTGTTCAGCAAGACCGCAATCTCAGCCTAGTTGTGTATACACGTACAGGCCATTCCAAGCAATATCGATCCGACGCTGATTCTCGTATCTTCATTAATTTTTTTGCTCTCTCATGAAGGAAGCTTCGTTGTACATAACTCGTATATTGTCTTCACGAATGAAAATAATTCTACCTAACATTTCTCACATTCATTCATAATTTCCGGGTCAATTTGTAATTATCCATAAAAAGAGGAAATCATATTTTTCTATCCTCCTTTCAGAAAAATGCACGACTGCTTAATCCAGAATTATTTTAACTTCTCTATGGAAAAAATTGTATTTGTTAAAATTGAGAAATAGAATAATTTTCGAATAAAAATTGAGCAATGATTCTATGCACAACAACTTTACTTTCCTCCGAAATTTATTTAAAAAAAAAGACAAAATTGAGTAAAAATGGATCGTATATCCTGCAGTGCACGTCAAAAATAGATTCCAAACAGTTTTTCCCATTTTTCGCGGCTTCTGTTGAAAATATTACGAAAAACTCGTTTTCCGGGATTAACTTCATCCAATGCCTGTTTTTCCCTCTTTTATTCTGAGAGTTATAGTGAAACCAATGGCCAGTAAACCATGCACCCAAAAATACATCCAATTTGTTTGTAGAGAAGATTATAGTAGTCATGGATGCGCCGATGTAGAAAAATAAAATGGAACGAGTTGTGTTCACGTAATCCATAATTACCATCGACACAAAGCGCCTTATATGATCATATCGTGTGCAGCTTGCAGCTGTTTTGGTTGTTAGCTTTATTTATAATATTTCAGACTAATGAAAAAATCACATCTGCCAGAATTATCTACAAACGAGAAGCTGAGTGTATGTGAATATTGTATCGCGCTTGTTTGGTTAATTACCGTAGTAATTACGCTAAAAGCAAGATAAATTATACTCATGATTTTCGAGAAAAATCCTTTTATCTGTATATCACAATTTACTTTACGCCTTGCATCGCTCCCTTATTCCATTTTTTTCGCCCCTTTATTTCTGCTATCATTTACACTCATCTATGCTTCTCGCTCCTTGCCGTTTTCTCATTTTATTATTCTCCCCATAGGGCTGCGCAGTGAGCCAGTGGATTGCGAAAGTCGTAATCTCCACCTTCTCATTAGGCAAATCGCCACCCGCTTCTTTTCCTCCATTTCAAGGTAGAGGGGCAGGGGAAAAAAGCTTCGCACATAACCGACGTGCATTACGGTGATGGCATTGACCGAGTGTCCTGACTCTCGTCCTCGACGGCCTCTGCTCTCATTTCGTTCCATATTGTTCACAATCTTCTTACGCTCCATCTTCCCGCCACTTTTTCTTTCCTCACTCAGGTTCAGGACTCCCCCAACTAAATAGAACAATGGTGATAGTATTTTTTTGGTAGTCCAGTTGTTTTGTTTCTTGCAATTGTAAGACTGAATAAATCGAATTAATAAAATTGACCATTAAGGATGATGTGGTACTTGGTCGATAAAACTGTAATTCATATCTACAGGTCGACTGATAATTTTGCAGGATACTATTTTTTCCTTAGAATCGGATAAACTAACTGCGATCGGATAAAGTTTCAAAGGATAATTTCTTCTCACTCTTACTCCATTTAACCTTAGCAAGGCATTTAAATTTTTTCCGCTATATATATGCCAACTTTCTGGCTATCGGTGAAAATGGAAACACATTCTTAAGACATTGTAGAATAAAACAGCGTAAAATAAAAGAATCTATGCTTAAGGCGATACGAAAGCTACTCAATCGGTAACAAATAATATCAATACTAGAATGGAGACACCGTACGCAGTTAGAGAAAAAAATGGCATTAACCGAATGTCCTAACTCTCGTCCTCGACGGCCTCTGCTCTCACTTTGTTCCATATTGTTCACAATCTTCTTACGCTCTATCTTCTCACCACTTTTTTCTTTCCTCACTCAGGATCAGGACTCCCCCAACTAAAAGAACAATGGTGATGGTATTTTTTTGGTAGTCCAGTTGTTTTGTTTCTTGCAATTGTAAGACTGAATAAATCGAATTAATAAAATTACCCATTAAGGATGATGTGGTACTTGGTCGATAAAACTGTAATTCATATCTACAAGTCGACTGATAATTTTGCAGGATACTATTTTCTCCTTAGAATCGGATAAATTAACTGCGATCGGATAAAGTTTCAAAGGATAATTTCTTCTCACTCTTACCCCATTTAACCTTAGCAGGGCATTTAAATTTTTTCCGCTATATATATGCCAATTTTCCGACTATCAGTGGAAATGGAAACACATTCTTAAGACATTGTAGAATAAAACAGCGTAAAAAAAAAGAATCTATGCTTAAGGCGATACGAAAGCTACTCAATCGGTAACAAACAATATAAATACTAGAATGGAGACACCGTACACAGTTAGAGAAAAAATGGCATTAACCGAATGTTCTGACTCTCGTCCTCGACGGCCTCTGCTCTCACTTCGTTCCATATTGTTCACAATCTTCTTACGCTCTATCTTTTCGCCACTTTTTCTTTCCTCACTCAGGTTCAGGACTCCTCCAACTAAATAGAACAATGGTGATAGTATTTTTTTGGTAGTCCAGTTGTTTTGTTTCTTGCAATTGTAGGACTGAATAAATCGAATTAATAAAATTACCGATTAAGGATGATGTCCATAAAACTGTAATTCATATCTACAGATCGACTGATAATTTTGCAGGATACTATTTTCTCCTTAGAATCGGATAAATTGACTGCGATCGGATAAAGTTTCAAAGGATAATTTCTTTTCACTCTTACGCCCATTTAACCTTAGCAGGGCATTTAAATTTTTTCCGCTACATATATGCCAATTTTCCGACTATCGGTGAAAATGGAGACACATTCTTAAGACATTGTAGAATAAAACAGCGTAAAAAAAAAGAATATATGCTTAAGGCGAGACGAAAGCTACTAAATCGGCAAAAACCAATATCAATAACAGAATGGAGACACCGTAGAAAGTAAGAGAGAAAAAATGACACTGGAAACACTATTCAATTTATCCTGTACCGACGTTTCATTTTATTCCAGAATAAAAATACCCTCTGAATTGCGGAGTTCGGAAAATTGAAACTGACGTGCATTACGGTGATGGCATTAACCGGACGTCCTGACTCTCGTCCTCGACAGGCTCTTCTCTCATTCCGTTCCATATTGTTCGCAATCTTCTTACGCTCTATCTTCTCACCACTTTTTCTTTCCTCACTCAGGCTCAGGATCCCTCCAACTGAATAAGCCGACGGTGGTAGTATTTTTTTGATTGTCCAGTTATATTGTTTCTTGCAATATGTGAGCCTGAATTAGTTGAATTAATTGAAGTAATAAAATTAATAAGCCTAATTTCCGTATATCACAAAACATTAAGGATGTAGGGGCGCGATGGGGTGCTCAACTCGCTCAAAAGTAAGAATTCAAAGAGAAATTCGAACACTTCCCGATGGAATAAAAATCTGAAAAAAATCAAGCATACAAAAGGTACAGAAAAGAGTAATTTTGCATATTAATAATTTCAAAATGTTATCAACAAATAGGTGAAAAAAAAAATTGTTCAACAAATTATCCGTCAACCAAACTTTTTTTTCGAATGAAAATGATTTATTATTTTTTCTGAATATGTACGAATTTTTTCAGAATTTTTTCTAATGATCGAAATTTCGTTGTTCTGGAAATTGTTTTTCTTAAAAAATGTATGTTAAGTCGCGAATTTTCCTATGTGTTTGACACAGAACCACCCATTACACCCAAGAAGTTTCCAAACGATTGATCGCGAAGAGTCGCGAATACAGCTCATACAAGAAAAAAAACCGCAATTTTCAAACATTAGACAAAATTCTGAAAAAATTGATACGTTTTCAGAAAATTTAACGACCCATTTTTATTCGAAAAAAAAGTTAGGTTGACGGATAATTTGTTGCACAATTTTTTTTTCACCTATTTGTCAATAACATTTTGCAATTATTAATATTTAAAATGAATCATTTCTGCACCTGTATGCTTGTTTTTTTTTTCAGATTTTATTCCATCGGGAAGTGTTCGAATTTTAATTTGAATTCTCACTTTTCAGGAAGTTGGACACCCCATCGCGCTCCTACATCCTTAAAGAATGAGACAGCGTGAGAAAAACTATACCGGCTCAAAACAAGACTTGCTTAGCCTGGTAACGAAACTAAATGAATAGCGACACTATAGGAATTTTGAAAAAAAAAATAGACACTAGGAACGCCATTTAATTCTCCGTCAAGTGACATTTTGCATTTTTCCGAAGAAGGAATCGCTTCTGAATAGCGGTATTCGAAACTCCCCTCAAGCAAACAGGATGCAAAATTAAAAACTCACATATTGGTTTTCTATTTATTTTAACTTCTTACAAATTTACCTCTATAAGAAAGTATGTTTATTAATTTTAGTTAGCTCATGGAGGAAGCTTTGTATGATGTTTAAAAAAATACTTTGCACCCTTGTTAAAAAAAAAACAATTTAATCTGCTTTATAGCAAAATATTAATCGACAAGAAATAATCACGAAAAATTCACATTTTTATATAATCCAAGCCTTTCCACTGTTTTCCATTAAATCATAATTTCATTAACGGAAAAATTTTCATTAAAATTACCCTCGCTTATGAAAATCTGTTCAGCAAAATATTATAAGTTCTACGAAGGTGAGAGCGTTTACCCTCTTTCTCAAATATTCATATAACTACATATAGAATTTCGAATGCGCATACAGTTTAAAAAAAATGATAACAATCAAGACAGACCACTGCTTCAATTGTGCACCAAACCTCGGCTCAATCAGTTCAATAGTACTTGAGTTACAGGTGATTGAATCATCGAAGCCTTACATACACACAAACACACGGAAAACACACACATACATATGGACATATTTTCTAAGCAATATTTTTGCCGATGTCTTAGGCTATTCTGCGTGAAGGGTCATAAAAATCTCAAATAAAATGAGGGACAAACAATTAAAAAAAAATCTTCGACACTCTGCACATTCGCACTTTGCATCAGAAAAATCCCAACAGTTTTGTTGAGATCAAGGGACGAACCACGGTACTGTTATTATACAATTTAATTGCAGTTCCTTTGAACAAAAATTAGAAGTACAAATAAAAGAAGACCTGCGATAAAAAGCCGTTTGTTACTCCTCATGTAGTAATGGGATCGAGAAAATGATGACAGAGAAGCCCTAGAAACTCGTGAGGATGCTGTTGCCAGCAAGATGGTCATTTTGATGAATTTCTAAAGAAATCAACAGGAGCTCCAGACACGATGCCCAGGAAGCTCATGAAATATAGAGAATTTAAATAAAAATTTTATAGTAAACAATAATTAGTACAATAGGTGATAGCCTGCAGTATTGTATCTGTATGTAGAACAGAAAAACAGAACAGCAGGAAAACCATTCAGGCTTCTACCTTGAATGGCTGACCCACTAAACTTTTCCTCCGTGTGAGCCACTTTAAATTCCCTCGCCCGTTTCCAGGCTAAACTAGAATCATAGTCAGGAGGGTGAGCCATAGTACATCCTCATCTCCGGCCAGCGACAGCCGGAGCATCCTCCCAGTTTTCGCAAAAACAGCTGGGCTGATAATAAAAGCCGTGGGTGATTCCCCGAAGTAGCAGTGGCATGTTATACTCGACGTTCGAGCAGCCTCATCTCCAACAGAAAATTATTAAAATGCCGAGCCAATGAGATACGGGTAAAAAGAGGAGTTTTTGCACGTCAACAACGCTCCAAGCTTTTGCATTTCAGCTTTCCCTGTCCTGTAAAGAAATTTACTCAGGCTAGCGAAGGAACTCAAGAGGAGGTAAAAAAAGAAGGGTTCCAGCAGACGATGACGTTAATTGGGCGAATGTTAATGGACGAAGAACGAGAGAGAGAGAGAGGGAGAGAGAAAAAAAAACATAAAAGTGACACGGAGCGAAATAGCTCTAGACAACCGGAGAGGAACTTTCGACGCCGTCACGTCCCGTCAAAACATGTCCAACTCTTGGGGGGCTGAGTAAAAGAGCACCACGCTAAGTACGCCGGCGCATTGAGCGCTTCGCTCTCGCCCGGAGCGTTCCATTAACGTCCCCCAGGCATTCGCCGAGCTCGCGGCTCGAGGGAAACGGGACAACTAGGCATCACTACCGCGTTTTACGCTAGTGTGTATTGGCCCGAGTCAACGTACAGCTGGTGGCTGTACAGCTGGAGCACGTCGTGGTAATTTTTAATTAAAAACTTTTCCACCGCGAGCCCGCATCTCCTATTTAATATCGCGGTACTCGCGCGCTCCATGCGGAGACTCCAGGCACTGCAGCGCCACCGCGACGCGCGCGCCATCCACCACCTCATCTCGCACTCCTGACCAGAACCCGCTAGCTTCTCACCCGCAAGCCCGCACATTATTTCCCCGTGATATTTATGGGCCATCAGGAATATATGCAGTGCGCTTGAGTCTCTGGAATTTATATGTATTATTATTCGCATGCGGATTATGAGTCGAGATGAAATAAGACTTTGGAAGTAAAACTTTTCATATCGCATCCTCAGTGTTTTTAGACTGTTACAAATCTACGTCGATGAGGAAATGTTTTTTATCAATTTTGGCTTATTGATAGATGCAGCTTTGTAAAAATCGGAAAATAGTGAGAGAGCAATCATAGTGAAAAAAAATTTACTAGAAATTTAATGTGATTTAAATTTTTCTCCGATTTGGCTCGTAATTTCCAGTAGGCTTAGTTGGACCCTCAAAAATGCATCATACATTTTTTTTTTTTTTCTATGACAAGTTTTTTAAATGTATTTTCAAAGTTACATATCGAACGCCACAATTAAAAAATCATAATAAATTCTGAAAAATACTTTGTTCAATATTGTAATTTTCTAGCTTATAGCCAAAGTGGACAAGATTTTTCTTTTCATAGTTTTTAAGCTTTTTCTGTTTAATATTTTTTTTTTTAAATAAAAAAATCTTAAGAATACATTTAACGATCTTTAGTAAATTGGATAGGTAGCATCTCTGAACATTGTTTTGTTGACGTAGAAAAACCGTACTCGCGCGATAGAATTTTACAAAGTTGTATGAACATACAATTTTTGAAAATTCAAAACTCCATGTACCATTTTACCGATCTTCCCCAAATTCAATACCAAAAGTTGCATCACTTTGTTCGATCATCATACAAAGCTTCAGACCCACAACTGAACATTTTTTCGAGTTAGTGTGATTGAGTTTTTTTCAAATCTAGCTTCTCACCTGCAAGCCAGCACATTATTTCCCCTGGATATTTATGAGCCATTAGGTATATATACACTGCGCTTGAACCTCTGGAATTTATATGTATTATTATTCGGATGCGGATTATAAGCTGTGGACCATGACGACGTACTATGAACTGCACAGAAGCTTGTGGTTTTATTTGATGATAATCAAATACAGAAAGAGAAGTCTACTTCATATTTCGTCGAAGCTGCGAGATGTGATTCATTATCGTCCTGTCAATTAATCCATATAATTTGTACAATGTTTCGCATTAGCGGAAAGGTACCAGTTGTGAACTCATTTAGTTTTTTCAACCCTCCAGACTTTTGACATCAAACAAAAAAAAGACCAGTTTGATCGGAAACAGCAAGTACAAAATTCAAATTCAAATGGAATTAATTCCAAAGACATTTAGGGGTAAAAAAATGTCTGTTCAGTAATCCTATACCATATTCGCAAAATTTGTTCGTAATAAGACTCGAGGTTATTGCCATTTTTTCAAGTTCTAAGCTGGAAACAGAAATTGAACCGTTAAGGGAAATGGAAATTAGTAACATCCAGCCATATAAATGGATAGATACACAAGAGCAAGTCAGATTATTTACCGAAAATATCTTGTATCATTCTCCTCCAGAGCCTTTCCGATAAATACATATTTACACAGAGCCAAAAGTTATGCCTAACCAGCGAACGCAGAGACAGAAGCGCTACGGGCTATTCTGCTCAGTCAGCTCCCAAGCGAATACTCGATTACACGAGGCCATGTAAATATTCTTCCTCGATGATCCAG
This sequence comes from Tromatobia lineatoria, assembly GCA_949699805.1. Taxonomy (NCBI): domain Eukaryota; kingdom Metazoa; phylum Arthropoda; class Insecta; order Hymenoptera; family Ichneumonidae; genus Tromatobia; species Tromatobia lineatoria. Next base: position 6,690,088 of record OX453042.1, on the reverse strand, counting down.
CTAACGAGGTTTTCCGGAAGTGGATAGCGCGCGCGCAAAAAAAAAGACAACGCTTTACGCTCGTCTAGCTCCGCTCGCCGACGCCCGAGGAAATTTGCAAAGAAACGACATGAAGAAGGAAGTGCTTGAAAGAGGCACGAGGGAAAGCGCACAGATGAGTGGGAAAGAATGAAGGGAACAAATTCTGGTTCTTCGTCCCTCTTCCCGCCCCGATTCCTTCAAACGGGCTCTCCACTCTTCTTCCTTCCTGCTTTCTTTCTCTCGTCCCTTCGCCCCTGTTCATCTCCAAACCTCCTCGTTTCTGCCATCTTCCCCTTGTTTTCTTCTTTTTTTACACTCTTCCTTTATTTTTTGTAATTTCTCGCGAGGCCGCTTCGCCCTAGGCCATAAATATCGCGGCCGCCACGGCACACCGAGAGGCACTGAGAGCTTTTGCTGGCCCGAGAAGCACCGGATATATAATAATACAAGTACCACACACGCTTGTGGTATAACTGTAGTTACCGTGGCACTCGTAGTCTGAAAACGACACGAAATGAAAATTCTGTGGAAGGTATGCTCTCAGCCGCCCTCTTTTACCCTCAACATTCAACCGATATTCGTAGGATTTGATCTGTCGAAATTGGGGATTAGCCTGGTGTGCATCGCACTGGGGTCACATGGTGGCTGGATACGTTCTCACGTCAATTTCCTCGTTTTTTCTGTACTCAGCCCGCTCGTCTCTTTCGGGCTTCCGGACCGGCGCTTCCTTCCGCCAAAAATCACTGCTCTCGAAACGTCAGCCCTTGTGCCTTTCCCACGGCTTTAACACGCGAACGGAGAGTCGATAATGCCAATGTTGATGGAAGGGTGAACTCGTCGCTGCCGGGTTAATTTTTTAGGAGCCATGATGCGGGCTAAGCCCTGAACAGAAAACGGAGAAAAAATATTTTATGAAAATTTGGAAAACGTACCGGGCTAAAATACAAATGAATGAAAAGAAAATGTAAAATAATAATTATTTTCATCATTTGATCATGTTATTTATTTTGATTAAGAGCCACGATGTGGTCTACACGAAGATAAATAAAAAAATTTCCTGACTTCACCCAATAAGCAATAACGCAATCATTGCTAAATTGGCTGCAATCTCGTGGCTGAGTAATTTGGTCAACAAAATGCACGGGGATGAAAGTTTGGGTTTGCCCCTAAACTTATTTAGTTATCGAAAATTATGTTCCAAAAATGCGAATCAGGCCTAAAGGTTTGTGGAGGATTAAAATAGGATGCGTATCGCGCTATACTACAGACAAGAATATGTATTACATACACCGAGAGAAAAAGTTTCCTTGATTCAAAGAAATAGGTGGATTGAATTTGTTTCTTTGATTTCAAAGTGATATTTACTTGTTTTCAATGAAATATTCTCTTTGAATTTCGAAAAGAACATTTCATTGCCTTTGAAGAAACATTTGCTTGAGGAGCGTTATCGAAGAGACGTTTTCATTGATTCAAGGAAACGGTGTCTTTGATTTAAAGAAACGATTTCCTTGTAGGCATCAGGTCCGCCACTGGTTGACGGGAGCGCGTCTGTCGCGCCTCCTCAGTCGTCGGTTTACTGGTTGGATCGGTGCGTTTCAATGTTTCTCGCGGGAGCCGGTCTCAGCATGTACGCGAAAATATTCGAAGTGAAAGATTAATTTATAAAAACTCACAGAACCGTTTTCTGGCATGGAGAGCGATTTTTTAACCTATCATCTGCCGTTTCGCGACACGCGATTTTAAAGGTTAGATTCTCTGAAAACAATAAACAAAGTTCTTTGTTTTGAGGAAATAAATCCTTGATTCAAGTCACTACATTTCATTAAATTTCTCATCGTTCAAAGAAAAGATAACATTAGATCAAGTATATTATTTCCTTGATTTAAAAAAAATGTTTCTTAGGTTGAGATTTCAAAGAAATTCCTTTGAATCAAGAGCGAAACTTTTTTCTCTCGGTGTATATGTGCGCGAATGTTGCGTGGAAGTTATCAGCTTACGCATTTTAAATATATCAAGATTATTTCTTATAGACAACTCAAAATTCACTTGCAGCTCATACAAAGTTTGCAGTTTGTTGGGATATAATAATTTATATTGTAAGCAGCTACTTAATTAAACGGAAAGACCTTTATTACCAAAGGTATTTCTAAAATGTCTGGGGTTAGTTTAGAGGTCATAGGTTTTGAACTGCGCCAGACTCTGTACGACGCCACATCGCTGACGGTTCGTTAATGCGGTTCAGCAGTTGATGGCTCAGCCCTAAAGTAAACGGCCCAATTTCGGTCACAGTCCCAGTTTCGGTCAGAGGTATCCCGAGTATGGTCGGCCTCCCCCACCATCCGATACGCAGCCAATGGGTAGCGCGTATGCGCAGTGACCGAAACTCCGATACTCGGTCGACCTCATTAATCCATATAATTCTACACGCGTAGAGTGAGAAGATTGCCTAGAGTTGACAGAAACTGGGCCGTTTACCTTGGACGATTTCGCGCGGGCTTTTAGTCGATAGACTGTAGCGATTTTCTAATGATTTTTATTACGCTTCGACGATGACAGCATGTGATAATTTTTTATGAAAGTTAGGCAAATCGTAATTCAGGGTCTGAGTCAACCGATGCCGAAGATTCCGTTGGTATCGCTGACAGGCCGATTCGATCCCGAGCTGTGGTCGTATTTTTTCACGATTAAAAATTAATTGTATAAATATCGCCCGTTCTGATTGCTTCATCAATTGACGAACCGATAGTGGTACTGATATTCGGATTGGAGGATTAAGAAAAGACAATAAAAATCAGGTTTTATATAATGGTAGTTTATTCGTAATCGATAATGACTGATGAACAATTTAAATAATATAGATAAAGATTAGATAATCTTAGACATTAAGATTAACTATGCTTGAAAATTCTGGAATGAAAAACGGACAGTCACTTTTTTCAAAATCACCGTAATAACGTTTGACAAGAGTTTTTTTAGGGGTACAATGTACAACTTGAAAGCGATGATGAAGACCAAAATTCGATATCGTAGAGAAAAAAAATCGAGTTACGGTAACTATTTTATAGTTACAATGACTAAAGTAATGAAAATAAATAGATGTATAGTTACGATAGCTATAAAATAATTACCGTCACTATAATAAAAGTTGTCACTTTATAGTAGACTGTATTACTAAGATTTTATTGAGTCTATACCGCCCGCAACTTTGGCCCGAATATCCTTAGTAACAAAATTCATGATACCAGACTAATTTAGACCGAGCATCATTAAATTGGCTTGATTTCTCCAGCATCCCGGTGGCGTAGTGGATATTAAGATGGACGACGTCCGGTTGTCAAGGTAGGGACTTTGAGAAAGGCTTCTCCCGGAAGCAGCAAACTGGTACGGAAGCGAGGTTCAGATCCGTGTCCGGCAAGCCAGGCAAAGGCAACGGAAGAGCCTTGGATGTATGCGTAGAAGAGGACGAGAAGGGACCCAACGTCACACAGAACGTAGAGAATCCACATACAAAAATCGAAGAGAAGAGCCGAGAAGGAATGGAAGAAGAAGGAGGAGAGACCGAAGGAGTCGTTGAAAGAAGTGGGGCGAGTCGCTAAGTGTGGCAACTCTGTTTTTCCCGTGCAAACAAAGGCTTTAGTTGCTCGCGAAGGGGTTGGAGGGAAAACTTCCGTTCGTCGTTTCCGGGGATTGTACGTTCGAGTCCACTGGGCAAGAGAAACGAAGCGTAGACCTGTGTACTTATATATAGGACTGCGAAAGCTCTTGGTCCTACCGGCGCTTGGTTTTCTCCCTTCCACTCCTACTTCCGAGACCTCTTGGTGCTCGTGAACTTTCGGCTCGCGCCAGAAAAAACGAGCTTTTAACAAAAAGGAGAACTTGAAGACAGACGAAAAAGTATATGGAGAAAGGGGGGAAGGGCTTTGAATTAGAGGGAGGAGAATCAAAATAAGGAAGGACGAGAGGAGGAAGGCATAGATAGGGCCAATAGGTGATGAGCGCATGGGAGGGAAGATACCAAGAGGATGCAGGGATAGAGTGCAACAACGAAAAGGAATTAAGTGAAACAACTTTTGGTTCAAGCCAGAAAAAAACGAAACAAATAGGAGGACTCGAAGGAAAACGGAAGAGTATACGAAGAAAAGGAGGTGGGGATCAAAATAGCGAACGACCAAAATAACGAATTTCTAAATTACTAACGTCTGAATCTAGAATAGTCATTATGAAATTTGCTATTTCAGCCATTCGCTATCTTGATCATTCGTTATTTTGACTTCCATCTTATTGAAATGCATTTAAAATAGCGAATGATAAAAATGGCGTATGGCTGGAAAAGCGAATTTTATAATTATGGACATTCCACATCTAGACATTCCTTATTTGCAAATTTGCTATTTTAGCCATTCACTATTTGGGTAATTCGCTATTCTGACGCCCACCCAGAAAAAGGGTGAAGGGCTTTTAATTAAATGAAGAAGAAAAATCATAAAGAACGAGAGTAGAAATAAAGAGATAGGACGAGTAGGTGATAGCACATGGAAGGGAGTGACCGGATGGAGAAAGGGATACATTTTTAAAAGACAGAAGGAATAAAGTGGAAGGACTTTCCGTTCGATCCAGAAAAAAAAGCTCTTATCAAAAAGAACTCGAAGAAAAACGAGAGGTTATGTGAAGAACATGGGAAGAGGATTCTGAATGAGAAAAAGAAGAATAAAAATGAGAAAGAACGAAATAGGGAAGGAAGGGATAAGACGAATGAGAGATAGCGCATGAAAGGGAATAGGCGAAAACGAGGAAAGGATAGAATGAAAAAATGAGAACGAATATGATGCAAAAACCGAAAGGACTAAATTGGAAGAAAGAGAAGAAATAAAGTAGAAAAACTTCTGATTCGGGCCAGAAATAAAACGAATCTTCGACAAAAAGGAGAACTCGAAGAAAAAGGAAGGGACAGTGTGAAGAAAAAGATACGACGAATAGGTGATGTCGCATGGAAGGGAAAAGGCCGAAAAGAGGTTGGAAGAGAGTGACGGAAGAGTATACGAAGAAAAGAAGGCAAGTACTCGGAATTAAAAGGAGGAAAATAAAAGTAAGAAAAGCCGAGAGTGGGAAGGAAGGGAAAGGACGAACAGGTGATAGCGCATGGAAGGGAAGAGACCGGAAGGAGGAAGGGATAGAGTGGAAAAGGAGAAGGAATGAAGTAGAAGAATGTTGTACGACACCCGTGCAAGGTTCTTGGACTCCCTGACTTTCAACAACTTTAATTAGTCCATTCCGCTTTCGTTCCTGCGTACAAGGACGAAAAACACCATTTCTCGGCGACGAAGCAGGATGCAGTATTTGTCTGTACGCGAGGTTGCATTACTCGAGTCGTTTCACTCACTTAAAATAAACTCGAAATAAAAAGAGATGACGCCCAAGTTTCGTGAAAGACAGAGAAAGTCCGGGAAGAATATTATAACTTGAAAATAACCAGCCTTGGTGCACTGCCCGTCATGATATGTTCTACTGGCGAGCAGAAAGGGTTTCTGTATCAACAATTTGCTTACTCACTGAAGATGCGTTAAAATGGGGTAAAATAAAAAAATCATTAACTTATTACGAGGTTGTTGGAGCTTGTGAAAAAATGTCTTAGACCATTTAGTGATAAGAGAGACTTAAAAAGTAGAAACTTGCATTTTGCTTCTTCATTATTTTTAACTTGTTACAAATCAGAATCCTGTGAAATTCTGACACACTTGATGATTTTTTATAATTTGATAGATAGCAATACAGAGCATTGTTTTGTTTACTTCGAAAATTCGTACTCACTGAATGGAATTGTGCGAAAGTTAATTTATGAACGTACATTTTCTGAAATCGTAAAACTTCATACAAATTCGAACTGTTTCATCGATTTTGCCGAAATTCAATACCAAACGTTATATCACTTCGATCGATTACCATACGGATTTAAGATCCCACAGCTGAAAATTTGTACGATTTAGGGGGTGATAAAGATTTTTTGAAATATCAAAAATCCCATAAAAACCGAAACTAATTTTTAGCTTCCGAATTGGATCTCCATATAAAAACGAAACATAATCGATCTTTGATATCGAATCTGCAATCTTCATTAACAATTGCAAAATTAGATTCATTGCCCACATATATTCCACGTTAATAAACCAATATTTAGTGTTACTACATATCTAATTTAATCAAGATCGTTATCACAGTTCCGCTTTCGTAGAGATTTGATTTTTTCTTTATTATGTATTAACGACTAAAATTTGAATAATATACAGTCTCGTATTTATCCATTCAAAACTACCATGCGAACTTGAACCTCGCAAATAGCTTCCTCATTACGTTCCGCTTTGTACAACATTTTTTTTCTACGTTGTTAAACCTTGGAGTACCTAAAAGAGTTGCATAAAACGATCAAATTTTAAGCTGAGCGTTTCGACTAGCTCTGGCATCCGCTACTTTCCCCTGGTGCGAATAATACAGTTTTCAAGAGTTTAATGAATCAAGTTTTGTTCCTTGAATTCACAATCAAAGTTGCCCACCAATCAGTTACAACTTGTAACTCGCGCCGTCAACTGAACAACTTAAACTTTCAATACTACAAAACCACTGAACTTCTTTGGGTATTTTTATTTCAACAATCAGTACAAATATGCGCAGCACGAAAACTTTTCAGCAACGGAATGCATTTCCTTTCTCGAACGGGTCTGCGAGCCTTTTCTTCAGAGCTCAATATATATAGTACAGTTCCGCTTTCCACGCCTCCTATATAAATTCGTGCTATAATAGCCTCTAATGGTTAAGCTTGTAAAGTTATAAATTCTCTTAATACGTTCGGCGACTACTGGCTTCCCGCTCGTCAATCACTACTAGTGGGTTGCACCGCTATACGCAGTGCATCTGCGCAGCTGGCTGATGTTGGACGACCATTTTCCGCCACGAGAGTATTTCATTCTCCAACTATAACCAATTCCCCGTTGGAAGGCGTTTACGATCCATTCGTCGTTGCGCTCGTATAGCACCGTATAACTTTGTAAGAGCAAGTGAGCGCAGCTACCGGTGCAGCAGATCGAGTTGCTGTTACTTGTACACAGTTCCTCATCTTTCCTTTATGCTATCTTTCCCGTACTTGCACCCTTTTCTTACTTTCCACGAGAAAAGGGAAACCTCCCCGGTTATTTGAACTTTCATTCAGTAAATAATGAAGATACTTCGCCGGTGGTTGGATCCACAGATGCACCGTAAAAGTTAGACAAAAATAATTATTTATTCTGGATTTAATTATGCGAATCGTATAATCAATCCCAATGTTAATTTACGGGAGTCAATTTTCACACGAATCGCAAACGCCAGTCCTCGCCCGTGTTAGACACTTTGATTTGTGTAAGAAGTGTCGGAATCATACAGACTAAAGGTTATGAGTATGAACGCAATAATAAAAAAATCGTTCGCGAAAATGTGCAACATTTAAAGGACTAACTAACGACCGGAACCGAATTGAAGTAGGCCGACCGACAGAATCGATTGATCGATGCTACCGAACGTGATGCTTCACTTCGGTTCCCGTCAATAGTATATTGTGCGACTAGGGTCGAAAGTCGGTGATTCCGACGAGCGTGAAGTTTGCGGCCCAAGCGAAGCCAGAGCTACAATCACACGGGTCAAAATTCCCGCCAAAGAAGGACGAAAGTAATCGAAATTTCACTCTTGGGACGAAAGTGAGTAAAATGGCGACTGCGCATGCGCAAATCTGTCTTCCCGATGTCACTACAGTATGAGCCGCTTTCGTCCCGCAAAACAACTACGAAGGTCACCACTTCCGATGCGCGGGGTACAAAGAATAACTTTCCACAGTTTTGCGAGCGGATTTTAACCGTGATTTCTACAGTCGTACTCCATACCTCTTTTCTCCATAGCCTAGATAGTGGGGCTCCGAATTGTAGTTTTGCGGAAGGAGTAAATAGTGAAACCGACAATAGTGCAGTCGGTGTTTTGCTTCAGTTCAATAGATGCACAGTCGGTGTGTTGCTTCAGCGGTCCCCAGAGTTAAGCAGCATTGTTTGCGGCCATAACTTCGATAGGTGGCCGCTTGGCCGCGCAGTGAGCGGGAGGCAGCTTTTCTGAGTTTCTAATGTGTTCTTATGAGAAACTCAGTATAAATGAAGCCATCTGTATTAGCCAATTTTTCCGCAATTTCGCAGTGCGTTAGAAAAAGTGGCTGCGGAGAACAATCTAGGCGGATTTCGATGTAGAAACGAGGAAAGGGGTGAGGGGCCACGTAAAAGCCTCAATAAGATATAGAGAAGAAAATATCCCAATATAAAAAAAAGTAAAAAGTGAGGTTATAAATTTGAGTTCGTACGCACAAGAGTGGAACCATCACGAACTGCGCAGGCGCGAATTATCTTTCTAAAACAGCCGTGAAATTTAGCTCCTTTGACCCGCAAGTTCCGCTTTTCTTCCCCGTGTTACCAAATAGTATGTTATGTAACAAGGGTAAAAAATTTGCGATTGCCATCAAACGTAATATTTAATGCCAAGTAAAGTGAGCGCTGCAATCACCGGATTGCAATTATGGCACATATTGCACATTATATCTATTGTAACAAGTACATTGTTAGTGATATTTCAAATGGTCGTTTTGCGGACGGAACAGTAGAGGGTGGTTATTTATTAAAAACTTTGTCCCTAGGGGCGAAAATGAAGCAATCGCGAACTTTGCGTGCGCTAATTTATTTTTCAACAATGACATGAAATTAGCTCCGTTCAGCCCCACAAAGCATTACTTTTTTTGCGCGTGTTGCGAATAGAATATTACGCTACAGGAAAAGAAAGTTTGCAATTTTTTCCAAAGGTGAAACTTGGTGTCTGAGCGAAGCGGCTGCAGAATTCACCGGAGTTAAAAAATATCACTTTACTTCACTATACTTTTTTCCCCGGTTATGCAAAAAAATAACCACATTTTGAGCAGGCACCAAAAATGCAAGTATTGTTTATTCTTATTATTTTTTGAATTATTATTTTTAACCAATGACGATTATACACCTGCAGTGTTTATTACACCCTCTGGGCAGAAATAATCCATTTTTTCCTAGGTAGTAATTAGAGTAAATTGCAGATGTATTCGTGTCACGGTTTAAGAACGAGCGATTTCGCGCTCGCATTACGCCCCCGGATTATCGTTATTTCAGCGCAATCAAATGAATTGTTATTACAACCTTAAGATTAAATTTTCCGTAAATCACACAAAGGCTTCGAAATTCGTGGCAACAAACGTGATTGTTGGACCACCCGTAGCCATCGTTCAGTTTATTCGTGAACCTGACCACGAACTCGACCGCGAGCCGAGTGCTTAACCGCGAGAACCAATGACATCACGACGGAAACCGTCTCAATAACTAAATTTTGGGGTTGCTTTGATATTTCGCATCAAACAACAGTTGATTTTCAGTCAGCCTTGTTTCATAAGCTCCACGGCAGTAATTGCTATGTGAACGTTTTAATTCATGCATACAATTCCTACCCTATGAAAATAAGCACATTTTATCATAATCTCGACGGGGAAGTAATATACAATGTTACCATAATCTCGACATGAGGTAATGTGTAATCCGGGAGTAATGCCCAAGCGCATATAAATCGCGGTAAATTGTAAACGTTCTCAGCTCGACGTTGCACGAGAAATACAGAATGCGGCAGATATTTGCGCCTTGGGAATATTCCAGAGAATATTGTGAACACATTGTTTTCTTTTGTCTCGCTTATTTTACTCCACTATGCATTTGGTACTCGATTATTCAGGCAGCGCAAGGATTCCCCTATCGCTTCCTACTCGCTCTGTCTTCCTCTCGCTTCCTTCCGGACTTGCCTTCTTCTTCTATCTTGCGCTTACCCATCGCGATTTCCTTTTTTTACAACCGTATATATCTACCTACTCCTGTCTTGCATACCTTTTGCGCTAGGCCAAGTGCTCGAAGCGCATCCTCGCTGGCTGTGCTGTTCCCTCTGTTCGCTTCTTCAATTCGCCTCTCACAGACGGGACTCTCTTGCACCGAGTGCTCGACAAACACGTTTCTTCCTTCCGGCTTCCAGTCGAACTTATAGTCATTGCACCGACGGCCTATTCTCGACGGAAATTCGAGTCGCATTGTGCAGTACGCAATGCAGACGATAAGATCAAGTAGTTTATTGAGTGACTGAAACAAACTAAGTTAAGAGACAGCTTTACTTTAAGACACCGAAAAAATGTATCGTGATGGTGAGTTTCGAGGGATATAGAATAATTTTTTTCACTTTAATATCCTCACATTTTTTGCAGTGATTGGATATGTTTTATTGAATAGAACATCGATTATTTAAAAATAACATTGTGCAGAAAAATATTTATATTTATATCCTGTATTATAAAAAAAAACTCGTCGCCGTCGCCGGGTAATTACTTGAGGGATTTTCCGGGGTAACAGAGAGGCATTCCGAAAAGATACAGAGATTTCATGTTTAGCGAGATAATACATGGGTATAACCATCTATGGAAACAATCAAGAAATAAATCAAGTCCGGACATCACTCTCGTGTATTAGCTTTTCACTATGGTATAGCTAAGATGCTGATACAACTTCATAAAAATGATTGAAGAATGGCAACAGATTTTGGATTGTTTACGGAAATTCAAGGGAATTTCGTTTCTTTCTTTTCTTTTTTTGTTATTTCTCAGTACGCCAGTTGGCTTTTACTATCCCTTGTCTTTTATTCCCCATTCCATTCCTCGGGCTCCTTGCTCAGAATGTTGTCCGCAGACACTCTTCCTAACGCACTACTATATATAGCATTTGCACGAGGGTACATGGAAACTTGGCAAAACTAGCCAATACAGGTAGCTTCATTTTTACTGAGTTTCTACTGTATGAGAACACATTAGAAACTCAGAAAACTGCCTCCCGCTCACCAGTTGACGGTTGGGGGTCAAAATAGCGAATGACCAAAATAGTGAATGGTTAAAATGCCGAATTTCGAAATCAGGAACGTCATTCAAATCGTAATTTTCAATACACAGAAGATAAGATCTTGTAGTTAACTGAGATAGTGAAGTAAACTAAGTAAATGAGAGTGCGGCTTCATTTTTAAATAAAAAACAATTCACCCAGAATAATTCGATTGCAGTAATATCTTGTAGTTCATAAACTTGGATCTTGTCAGATGATGTCTATGCTCAGTAAAATTTATTCTGTCTGAATTAAGCGTCAATTGTTCAAAAATTGATAAATGAGGCGAAAAATATCAAATGCAGAAAGATTGCAGAGAACGTGCCGAGTGAGGCAAAGGGCACAAACTAAAGATGAAAAAGAAGTAAGTTAAATGTTCAGAGATTTAACCAGACGTCTTTTCATTTCTTCACTTCGTAAGAGCAAACGGCATAATGAATTTGCCTCTCGCTTTGCCAGAACTCGCCTCGTGCGTTTCAATATCATTGGCAAACGTCTCACTCTATTTATATCTTTTTCTTACTGACGGCTTCTCTTATTTTCATTTACTTTTTTCTTTCTACATCTTACTCCTGGTACCTTAATGCGTACAATCATTGATTCGGAAGCTGCGCAGCGTATATTCATTGGTCCCTCTCTCAGACTTTCCGCTTTTCCTTCCTCCGTGAGTCTCAAGGATTTGTACTTCAATTATAGGATCCTCAAAGTGGCCCCTAGGCCGTCTCCCGGAGTTTCTCTCGCGAAGCGGAGCATTAAACGCGTCCAGGAGTTAGGAATTCCCCGGAGGTAACAGGAATATTTTTCTTCTTTTTTCCAGCACGGATTTTTATCCCGGGCGGCTTCGTCTGACATACTATCAGTGAGTTCTTCCTATATTATTACTCAGTAAGTCGTGTGAAGTTCGCTGGTAAATGGAGGAAGAAAAACTTCCAGTCTTTCATGACAGTATTTATATTACTCCATGTTAAATCAGCAATAAACTGAGACGATTTTTAAATATTTGGGGCTTATGTCCGGCCAGAAAAATATTAATTTTGGAGGTGGATTGTCCCATGAAAAAATGAAAGTAACCCTTACCTAACCTTAATAACTCCAGGGACTAATTTGATCTATTAGATTTTGGATGAAGTTCGTTTTGTATTAAAGATTTACTAAACAAATCAACGATATTAGAAGTCATTAACTGGAGCTTTCAAGACGATGTATGAATGCAAGACGAATAATACTCATCTTCTAAATCCGAATTTCTCTATCCCGGATAATGTGGCGGATAAAAAAAGAAGAGAACTGAGAGCATCGTCATTCAAGATTGTTGGAGTGTAAAGTTCTCAGCTTTTATTCGTCAGATCATCCGTGATGGATAAATCCGAATTGCCCTTTTCGTTACGGACCAAGTAGTATTATGTCACTTTGAAATGATGAATCCCCGTTGGTAAAAAAAAACTATGAAGCAAATCGCTGCCACGAGTTTACACTTCAGTGGATTGTCAAATAATATCAAAAACAACGAGATGAAATTTATATTTACCAGAGCTGGAGGAAGTCATGATTTTTCTTCGTTGATGGATTCGGATCGCTCAACGAAGATCGATTACCGGTTAAGGCAATATTATATAGAAATCTATTGGTAATTTTTCTGTTAAAAATTTTTTTTTTTAATTGTATCTCAGATACAGAGTATTTAACAAACCCAAAAAAAAATTCGGTGAGTGTTTTTTGACAAGTACTTTTGTATAACAAATTATACAACTATAGGAACCGATCTGAGATGTCATCGCGAGATTTTGATCGAGATGTCATGAAATGCCCCTAACATACAAAAAAAAAGTTGTAAAATTCATAGAACTTTACATTCATAATAAATTACCTCAGAGATTAAAATTCATAAAAATTTTCGTTGAGTTTTCATATGAGCGGTATCTTAAAATCCAAGCGCATGTGAAAATTCACAATGTACTTAAAACCGAAAAAAAAAAGAAACATCACTCGGGCATTACTTTTTCAGTCAAATTATGTTATTAGCAATTGTTTGGTATTTGGGTATTGCTTTTTGCAACCGAAAATTTTTCGGCCACACCGGGGTTTGAACCTATGACCTACTTACCTAAATACCTAACGACGCACGCACCAACTACGCTATCAACGAATCAGTAATTTTGGGTATCGAAATGGCATAAGAGGTGTAAAACTATCATTTTTTCATGTAGCGTACATTGGTAAGTAGAGGGGCACGTATCAGCGCTGTGATTGGACGAGATTTTGCGAGAGAGAGAGAGAGAGAGAGAGAGATCGGATCGATCCTGGATCGAATTTGAAAGGTTTTATAATCATTTGACTCGAAGGACCAGAGGTGTAATTGGTTCGAAATTGCAAATCGCAATTTAAAGCAATTTGAATTTGAGAGAGAGAGAGAGAGAGAAAGAGAGTGAGCAGAACGAAGGTTTGTGTGACTGAATGGTTCTTCACTTAGCGTACATGTCTCCGCATTGCTATGAGAGGTTCCACTGTACTTGTAATTAACATAATGAAATATTCAATTAACTGCAACCAGAGGGCGAATCGGGTTGGTAATACTGTCAAGCAAACATAATTTTGGATGAACGGGATCTTTTTCCAAAAATGTCATATTTAAAAAATTTTGAATTATATAAAATTAAGAGGCATTGATAATCCCCTCTCCCCCCGCAGAAATTTCGGAAGCTTTTTTCTCCTGAACAGTTCGACGGATAGAGTCCGTATTTTGAGGCAATGCGCGGAAGTATCGTAGAATTGGGTTAAGCTTCTGGCTTCTTATTCGGTTCAGACGTTTTTTTTTTAATTGAAAGAAAAATGTGAGGGAGACAGTGCTATATCAGAGAAAGACAGACCCAAGGCGATTAGCATTGGGTGACGAAATTCCTGACGGTGTAATACTGCGTCTTAACTGACGATTTCAATCCTTCAGATTCATTATGATAGATCGGGTCCCTGACCGTGGATTATCTGCGTAACCTTTAATCTCCGTGTATTTTTCTATCCTCATTATCACTCGGACCACTCCTATCGGACACAGCCAATTATTTTACTACGTACAAACATCCAAACAAATTAACCATAAGTTGTTTGTCGGTTTGTGGATAGATTTTATTTCTGATTGATCCTGGATCGAATTTGAAAGGTTTTATAATCATTTGACTCAAAGGACCAGAGGTGTAATTGGTTCGAAATTGCAAATCGCAATTTCAAGCAATTTGAACGGTCGTTATTAAGCTTTGACTATATGTATATGCCATCAAAATCAATTATGTTTCTTTACCTCTGTATATTATCGGAGACTCATTTTGGATAGTTAATTGAAATTCCAGAGCTCCGAATAATGTAAACGCGTTCCAGCGATATTTACAAAAACCAACTATAAATCATCCTCCGAAATTTTAGATGAACGATACGGCTACGATTTAATAAACTATCTCACGGGTTATGAATGTTCTGTAAACTGTCGAGGAACGTCAATAATCATTAAAAGAAATTTATATTTTCCATGAAGTGCCGGAAGTCATGTCTTTTATCCGTTTATTATGAAATCAGATTTCCTAATGGAAATCCGTTCCAAGAAGTCCGGCGAACTAACAAGGTTAATCCTTCCAATTCGTTCCACTCTCATCAGAGAAAGAGTATTTTATCACCAAGTTTCTTGAAGAGACGCAAATGGAAATTATTTCCCTCTGTACAGACATCCAAAGCAATTAGTCATAATTTGTTTGTAGGTTTATGGATGGTTTCGATTCCTGATTGGTCCTGGATTGAATTTGAAGGATTCGGTAGCGATTCGACTCAAAGGACCAATAGTCTAATCGATTCGAAATTGCAGTCTGCGTTGAGAGGACATTATTGATCTTCGACGATATACGCCATCAAAACTAATTAAGTTTCTATGTCTCTGTATAGTGTAAGAGGTTCATTTTGGATAGTTACCCAAAATTGCAAGGTTTCAAATGGTGTAAAGGAGTTTCAGTAATATTTACAAAATCCAATGATAACTCATCGTCCGAAAGTTTAGATACGGCTACAAATTGATAAATCGTGGCAGCGAAATTCGATTTTGCATTTACATTGTCAACAAAGTAATTAGATCACCTTAAGAATTGCAAGCATATATCTCTGTAAGGAATGTCGGTAAACATGTCAATTTTTACCGACATTAATGGAACTAATAAAGAAATAAAATTTATATTCTTTAGGACTGCAGGAATTCATATCTTTTGTTATTTATTATAAAATCGGAATTCCTAATAGCAGATAGAAGTCCGGTAAACTAACGAGTCCAATCCTTCTGATTCATTGAAAAAGTTCACATAGCTTTTTTATCTCCGTGTATTCTTCTTTCCGTCTTGCTCATTACTCATTCCACTCTCATTAGATAACGAGTACCTTATCACTGAGAGCCTTGGAGATAATCAGGGTAGAAATTATTCTATTCAGTCCGAACTTTCAACCAAATTAAGTAATGAACCATAATTTCTTGTAGGCCCAGGGATAGAATGAATTTCTGATTGGTCCTAATTCGAATTCAAAGAGTTTTGTGGAAATTCAACTCCATGGACCAGTAGTTCGATTAGTGCAAAATTGCAGATTGAGTTGAACTCAATCATTGATTTTTGATTGCATATGCCATCAAACCCAATTACGTATTGATGCCTCTGAATAGTATTAATAGTTTATTTATGATAATAACCTAAAATCCCACGTTTCCAAATAAATTAATAATTTTTTTTCACTTGGCGTCGAGTCGCTACCGCGATTCTTGCTATAAGTTTCGGTAGGATTTACAAAATCTAACCGCAACTCAGCCTCCGAAAGTTCAGACAAAAAATATGGCCACCGACTAATAAACTATTTATTTATTTATTCATTTATTTCTTTATTTCTGTACTTATTCATTTATTTGCTTATTTCTTTATTTCTTTCTTTCTTTCATTCTTTCTTTCTCTCTTTCCTTATTCATTTAGGTATTTATTTATTCATTTATTCATTACATTGGACGGGACAAGCTCTTCAAAACAATTATAAATAATGGCAGAAAGGCCCGATCCATCATATCAACAGAGTAAACATTAACGTGGCTTCTCTAAGCGATACATAATTATCTACACAATGGACAAAATGCGAGGTGGGGGGGTTGAAAAAATCTATTAAGGTTCAGGCAGTATTAGCATCACGCTAAATTCTCGTAAAGGGCTCGTTATGGCCTTAGTTTGGGCGATGACTATGCGTGTGAAAAATAGAGTGGTCAACATTATGGGTGGGGGCCGATATAATGACAGACTAAAAGTCCAGGACAATTGACTGTTCCGTGAATAATTCTGTAAATGAGAATCAACCCCGTTTTCACCCGAGAGGGTGAACATTTTCAGCTTAGCGTGTGGATAGTTCAAATAATGTCGATCTCTGACTCTAAATTCAAAAAGTAGAAAAGTCGCACGAATTTTCACTGGACTTTCTCTATAGCATCAACGAGTACTAAATAATACGGAGCCCAAATGACGGACGCATATTCAAGAATAGGACGAACCAAAGCACAATAAAAAATGTTTAAAGACTCCGGATTACGAAAATTTGTTGTGTTGCGCCTAATAAGCCCTAGGGTGCGTAAAGGGCGACCGCGAACGTCAGCCGCATGATAATTAATGGCGACTAAACTCCAATTACTCTTTTTGGCATCAGCTTAAGAAATTAAACTATCAAGTACACGGAAAAAACGGCTTCGTTGGGCCAACTAACTATTGATTCATTGAGCAAAAATTTGTTGCCACACACGGGAAGAAAAGATTAGTTACCATAACCAAAAAATGAGTTCACAGAACCAATCTATCATTCTATTTCCCTTATAACTCAAATGATAGTGCCAACGGTTCGAATGGTAATAAAGACGATTCGAATGGTAGTCCTCAATAATTCGAGTGGTAGTCACAACGATTGGATTGGTCAACCCACTAGTTTCGCGAGGACTAATCGTCAATAGTTGAGGTTACTATTCGATATGGTTGAGGCAACTAATTTTTAAGAGATTGTGTCCAGCAAATTGGAAACATAGTTGTCACAACCAAACATTTCTTTCCGTGCAAACATCCGGTTGGTCGGTGTGACGACCTGGTATTAGTCACATTCACCATTCCGACTTAGTTGACTTAAGCAGGTCACATAACGAATTTTATTCGTGATCCATCTAAGTAAGACAGTTAGGGCCAAAATAGTAGTTAGCCCAACTAATTATTTAGTTCGAGCAACGATCAGAGCCAACCACCTGAAAATAGTTAATCTAACCAAGTAATCGTCTGTCTCGCAGAGCACTAATTCACTTAGTAGTCCTATTTTTTTTTTTTTTTTTTTTTCGTTACCGTGACGAAGTCGTTTTTTCCGTGTAATAGCAACAATTACGTAATAGAATTCATATTTCCCAGATCGGCAGGAAATAACGACTTTTGCCCGTTGATTCTTAATGGAAAAATAGAAGTCCAGTGAACTAACGAGTTCAATCCTCCTGATTTATTCGAATATAACGGATAACTGACCGATTCCTGGATTATCTACATAGCTTCTTTATCTCCGACTGTTCTTTCATCCTCTTCATCACTCCTTCCACTCTCAACCTAACGTTTGCTTTGCCCCATACCACCAAACTTATTCTCTCGTTTATCCATCTTCGGGTGGATAATAATTCAATCTCGAAGGGACGTTGCACGGAGACGGGACTCGAGAATGGCTATCGATCAGACGATGCCTTCGGGCGCTCGGAATGCGAGTGTCGAGCCCGGAATGACTGAGAGAGATGGCGATTTCGTGCAGAAGTGTAAAAAGAAAAGAAGGGAAGTAGAGGAAGCAAGAGCTCCGTCGAATGATGTACGTTTTCCCGTATTCGCATTGCGGATCGAATACCGATATCTAATTTAATTTCCGTTTTTTTTTTGCTTCATCTTTCTTAACACAATAAAGTTGAATCTAGCAATGTATACAGTTATTGTATCTTTATAATCGACTATTTATTTTGTCTAACTTTACCAATCGTACGAACTCTTGCACTTCTTCTTTGTTCAACAATATTCAACTTGATATTTACTCGATTCTCCTTTGTCTATATTTACCCACCACTCGTTCGTGATCACATTCTATAATCTTCTGTTTGCATTCCGGAATCGCCCGATGTTTGCTCTCTCGTTTCCGGACGATGATATGTTTTCCCGTGATATTGTATTAACGCTTCATACCGATTTTTCATTTCTTCTTGTTTGTGTGTCTCTATCGTTCTTGGCAACGCATAGTCATCGTGAGTGGAGGATTCTCGTCGAGGGAAAGATATCAGGGGGACATGGAAGAATGCTTAAGGGATTACGAAACAATAGCAGACCCTTGCTACACAAATTCCAACGATTTTCCCTACGCATGCTTGTTAGCGCTGTCGTTATCTTCTGAGGGCATTGGAGTAGTTCGATGATAAATAGCTTTTGCGAAATTTATTTTGGTTTATTTTTTACATTGAAAGATTCAACTCTCGTTCATAAGTGAAGCCCTGAAAAAAAAGTTGATTGACCGTTTCGTTATCTAGATGTTATTTTTTAAAAGTAAGTCGCGGCAACATTGGTCTTACCAATTGGGAAACCGAAGGTGTTGTACTGATCAGCTGAATTTTCTCATAATGTAACGCTGATTGTGATCCGAATCACTCCATTCGTATGCACGCGGTGACTTACGTCCGAAATCTCTACATGTAAAAACTGCGACAAAATATAAGCCGCAATTTTATTTATGGGTATTCCACATGACTTCAGCCACCCAAAAAAAAAAGAAATGGAAATGTTCAAAAATCAAGTTCCGTGGTTCCAATAGATACACCAAATTTAAATTTTTTAAAAAATTTTCTGGCGAAATATGCCATATTTTTCATTTTTTATTTAACCTATAATATCTCAGGAACGATTAATCGTATCGACATCTCTTCGACAAAAAATTAAAATGTGCGTTTTTTAATGGCCCACAAGAACATAATTAATTTAGAATTAATTGTGTAATTTTAGACTATACTCTACTACAAAATTAACGAAAATATTTTTTTTTTTGCGGAAAGGACTTCGGAAAATGGCATCGAAAAAATTGATTAATAATTCAATTAACTCGTACTGGCCGAATAGTAGTGAAAATTTCCATCGAGAATAATTCCAAGAGCATCCATCCAAATGTGATAACTCCTTTCATTAACATATTTTCAATTCTACTGTGATAATCGCCACTCACTTCGACTCAGACCCTTACAACAACATATTATCTTTTTCAGAAGCCATTATCATTAAGCCGTTCGCTCGAGGTCTTTAACCGAAGGATTTCTCCCCTCAATTAGAGGGGAGAAACCAGAAGGGTGCGTTTGCCCTTGATCGAGATTCAAGCCTCAAGAAAAAAAATAGAAGCCCATTCTATTTGTAGATACAAGTATTATTGTTCAATTTGATAATTCAATTAACTCGTGCCGGACGATAAGTAGTGGCAATATCCATCAAAAAATATTCCAAGAGCAACCATCCAAATGTGTTAACTCCTTTCTTGAATATGAGGGATTCTTCATGAATTCAGCCACTTTTTTTTTCAAACCTCTTTGATAAATCTCATAATTGGACACAATTTAGTACTGGTTGGAAGTACTCTCTCCTAATATCTCCAGATTTTTAAATCCAATATTTCGAAAAATGGGATATTTCTTTGAAGTCAATATATCTTGAAAAATTTGAGTCATAGAATAAAATTATTTCAACATAAAAGTTGTAGTTTCATGTAGACTTTTCGATATAATTTTTCAGATAATTTCGCGACCCGATAATATTACTTTTTTCTTTGAAAATGTAAAAATTATTTTTCTAATCAAAATAGGCTACGTTTTTTCGGCCGAAAAAATCACAGAATCTTTAAGCCTGTTTATCGATATCACTAAAAAATTGCCAAAGTGGGACCGACCAGAGTTTTGGAATTAAACAACAATTTGTACTAAGTAAGAAAAATGATGTTCGGATATGATTTTTCAGAAGTCTATAATGGACCAACTATTTTATTCATTTAACATCGCAAAAACTGCAAATTTTAAATAAAAGCTGTTGACTTTTTTTTTCTCGACAAAATTTTTTTTACTTCGAATACATTTTTTTTTACCTTGGAACTTTGATCGGTCGCACTTTAACTATTTTTTTATGTTATCAATACATAGGCGCGAAGAATCTGTAATTTTTTCAGCAAAAAAAAGTAGCCTTTTTTGGTTAAAAACAAATTATCTTCATATTTTTTACGGAAAAAGTTATATTATCGGGTCCCCAAAGATTCCCTCATATGTTTCCAGTTCTACTGAGGTAATCGCCGTTGAATTCGACCAAGAGCTTCCCAACAACATATTATCTTTTCCAGAAGCCATTATCATCACACTGTTCGATATAGTTCTTCAACTGGAGGATTTCCTCCGTCGAGTAGAGGGGAAAAATGCGAAGGGTGCGTTCACCCTTGATCGAGATACAAGCTTCAAGAAAAAAAATAGAACACCCTTCTATACCCTCACCGCATCCGTGCGTTTGTATACACATGCACACTCTTGTTAACCACTAGAAAAACTTCCCTCAAGTAATTGAAGAAGCAGAGAAAGAAAAGTAAAGCCAGCTGAGTTTGGTCCAGACTCTTGGCCATGAAATATATTTTCAAGCGCACGACTAACCCCTTCGATAAAATCAACGAGAAGCAGTCGAAGAGCGTTGAACCTTGAAGCCGAGTAAAAGGGTAAAGCGCGAGGCTCGACTTCGCACTCTGCACCATAACGATTCCCCTTCGGCCAATTTAATCCACCCAGGACGGTGAAGAAAAATTGCCGAGAGCCGGAGAAGTGTTTACGAAGTTACTTACGGAGCGCTTAATCGCACAGTAAGCTGACTTCTCGTGTAATCAGCTGGGCGATGAAACCCTTTCTCGACGCATACCCTCGTCATCACTGCCAAATTGATTTATCGATGCGCAGTTAATTCAGCGAGAAGCATTCGCTTCTGTCTTAATCGGCTATTCAAGAGAATGGAACTGTGCGGTGCATCGACAGAAACCTCAATAACCGTACCATATGATAATCATCATTGAATTAAGTATATCAGATTCATGAATCGGAAAGATTTATAGATAGGGTATAGAGATTATTAAATATGCGGTTAAGCAGACGATAAAACGCAATAAATCGACGTTTTTATGCAGGCGCTCTTATGAACAGCGTCCATTCGCTGGTCGTGTTCATTTACTGATTATCTTATCCTACACGAATCCAAATAATCTTGACCTCCATGGCATAATCATCTTTGCAATATTTACGTTAATTGGTGTAATGAACAGTACAGGACTAATTGCCAAACTATTAAGGTGGTAGTCTGGTAACTTGGACGTTTTTTCTACGTCTTTATCAGGAATTTTTTCTTAACGGAAACTAAAATTCTATCATTTTGTTTTTTAATTATGTTATTATTGACATCTAAAGAATGCGAAAAATATTTCGACTCAATTTTACAACGTTTCATTATTATTATTATTATTATTATTGGTCAAAGGAGGCAATTTTCTCGTCCTTCACTTGGCCATCCGGTCGAAACAGCTTAAGCTCCTTGTTGTGTTTGGAACCAGGACGAAGTTGCAAAACTTCACCGCACTGAGAAAAACAATTTGCTGAATAGGCTCCAAGAGATCAAAGCAAAGGAGCAGCCAATAAATTTGGGAACCAACAAATTTCATCTCACAACGAACTAGTTTATCGGACCACCCAAAAAATTTTTCAACGTGGTCAACTTAGTCATTTGGAGCGTATTTAACCACGCGAGTCAGTTGGACAGTCAATTATTTCTCTCCCTGTGTATGAGCAGTAACCACAATCCATTTTCATTATTCTATAGCTAGAGAAACGTTTCTTTTCTGCCCGACAGGCTTAATATAAAACCGTAATGCACATGCGTAATCGTTATTGGTTGAGAGCAATTTTCTCGTCCTTCACGTTGTATTTACCGGAGCACGTCACAACCTCTTGGCCATGCGATCAAAACAGCTTAAGCTCCT
Organism: Tromatobia lineatoria; assembly: GCA_949699805.1. Taxonomy (NCBI): domain Eukaryota; kingdom Metazoa; phylum Arthropoda; class Insecta; order Hymenoptera; family Ichneumonidae; genus Tromatobia; species Tromatobia lineatoria. The sequence goes on along the minus strand of OX453042.1, from coordinate 6,667,991 downwards.
TGTTGTGTTTGGAACCAGGACGAGGTTGCAAAACTTCACCGCACTGAGAAAAACAATTTGCTGAATAGGCTCCAAGAGATCAAAGCTCAGGTGCAGCCAATAATTTTGGGAACCTAAAAATTTCATCTCACAACGAACTAGTTTATCGGACCACCCAAAAAGTTGTTCACCCTAGTCGACTTAGTCATTTGCAGCGTATTTAGCCATGCGAGTCAGTTGGACAGCCAATTATTCTTCTCCCTGTGTATGTGCATTGACCACAATCCATTTCCACTATCCTCTATGTAAAGAAACGCTTCATTTTTGCCCGTCGGGCGTCATACAAAACCGTAATACACATGCGTAATCATCATTGGTTGGGAGCTATTTTCTCGTCCTTCACGTTCTATTTACCGGAGCACATCGCAACCATATGGTCGTGCGATCGAAACAACTGAAGCGCTCCTCATTGTGCTTTGAACCAGGATGAGGTTGCAAAAGACGCAGCTCCATATACGGAACAGAAGGAATCTTCAGAGAGCGTTAGCGGTGCCAGGTGTCTCGTTCGTCGTTCCACAGCGACGGCATTTCCGGATGGGTCTCTTCCATGTCGTCATTACCAAGAGCCTCTCTCGTGCAGCCTGGAATTTACAAAGGAATTCCAATTTTACGAGATGTAAGAGGAGACAGTGCGGTCCACGGAGCATCCCTCACGCCCTCCCCTTCCTCCCGCTAGGATGTTTCCCTTTCCGGTGACGTCGACCAGGAAAGCTCGCAGCTACGAAGACGGCAACGCCGAGCGGAGATACGACAGCCTTAGTGAAAGAAACTGAGGAAAGAGAATGGAAAGAAGACAAGAGGGACACACGGTGTAGCAAAACGAAGAAAGTGAGACTATAGAGTGAAAGCTCTTAAGTCACGCAAGTCCTTGAGAAAAAGAACTAGAGAGAGTGAGTGGACGGTAAGGGTGAGTCGAGGAGGCAACGGGTGAGTAGATGCTCACGAAAACAAAAGGGAAGCTCCTCCTTTCCCTCTTCATACTATTCAGGGAGCTCCTTCCACGTCACTCCATCCATTTCCTTACGCAGACATCGAGTTTTTCTTTTATTTTTCCTTTCCAACGTTCCTCAACCACCTTGCTTCACCTCTCATCCACTCCTGCTTATTCTCCTCACCATCTTGTCTTCTATCTCCGATTCTTTTTTCCTCCAAAGCTCGATGCTTCGCCTTCCTCTTTAGCTCCTTTATTCAAAATACTTTCGACCTCGTACTCAGTGCTACATTCTGCTTTCTCGGTGAATCGAGCATCCGGCATCTCATCTAACAATGAAAAAACTGACGAACAAGAATAAAATATCTCCTCGTGGTCGCAGGCTCATTCGTCGAGGGATCTGACGAAGAGTTTAAGATTGATTTAGAGTTTGCTAAGTTTATCAAAATGTTCAAAGCAGTCGAAGAGGAGCGAGGAAAATTTGAAACATCGTTGTGATAATCGCATCTAATACTTCCTCATGGTGACACAATGAACTTTGGGTTGGAATCCTTACTTTATTAGATGTACTGAGAAAAAAATTTCGTTGAGACACGGTCATTAAAATAATCGCACGAATAATTAGCGATGGCAACCTAGTATACGTTTTTGAATTAATTTTAAAGCGGTATAATCTTTTGGTTGAGATTCTAATTTTATTAGACGCAAGGAGTAATATCTCAAGACCTCCAAAATTATCGGAATATTTTCCGATTCTTTCGTTGCCGAACAACGAGAGGGAGAAGTTTCGTATATTAAAATCCCGAACGCGTAGCGCGAGGGATTTTTGTGCGAAACTTATCCCAATCATTGCTGAGCAGGGAAACTAGATGGAAATATTACGATTAATTTTGGTGGTTAAGGGATTTTTGTCGGATTATTTTTCAAGTCTGGATGTCGGCTAAGCACAGAGCAGTATTCCAGGAAACAGGATATCCATGAGAATCTTGCATTGGTTGAAAATAAGTGAAGAGCTACTGTGCAATATCCGGGTGAAATTTACGATAAAATTTGTAACAAATAAACCCCATTACCGAAAATGCCGCTCTGTGATTGGTTGAAATCCAGGCCCGGGAAAAGAATCATTAAAATAACGACATGAATAATTATCTATGACAAACAATGTTCTTTTTTTTATTTCATAGAGGTTACGCTTACAAAATAATAACAAGTACCTGTTAGATTTTTCATATTTTTCATTATTTTCATGGTATGGCTCCAATCGCCTTTTACCAGCCTTCCCACCGTTATTTCTATTATTCCCTACCTGCACTTCACTAAGCTAACCTAACATCTAATGCATCCGCAGTCAACTTAGCTACACTGTACTGCACTCACCGTGTTTTCCGGGGAAACTGCGAAAAAGCCATAGGTACACACGGTCGTATATTCTTCTGACTTCCCATATGCAGGAAAGTAACTCACTTGAGTACACTGTAAAAAAAATCTACTTGAAAATTAAAGTACCGGTACCGGAAGTTTTTATTCGCAAACCGTCTCTTAAATTTCAAGCACCAATGTGTCCAAAATTTCAATTTAGGACACATGAAAATAATTTGAATTTTATTGAAATAGCAGTGACTTTGTATTTGAAATTTAATGTACCGCGTCGAATATTTCTGATTATGGTACATAAAATTAATGTACGTCATAGATCTTTTATTGCAAAACGGTACCTTAAAATTCAATCACATATATGTTGGAAATTTAAAATGGGTTTAAAAACAATAAAAAGAAAATAGAACTATCACTATCACTCAGGCATTATTTTTTCAGACATTTTACATCATTAGAAATTGTCGGGCATTGGTTTTTGCTAAAGAAATTTTTCGTCTACCCCGGGGTTTGAACCTACGACCTACCTATCTAAGTACCTAACAACGCACGAACGCTACCAACTACGCTATCAACGACTCAGTAGTTTTGGATACTAAAATGGCATAAGAGTTATATATACATATATTTTTCTCTTAACCGTACTTATCATTGACATATTCATTTTTCACTGTTACCGACATTTTTAACAGCGTATTATCAACTTTTTTTTACAGTAGCAGAACACGGATACAAAACATTGTATACGTGTTTCAAAATTTGTAAATTCACAATAAATATTGCTTAAATGTACAGTTAGGTACATTAATTTCGGAAACGAAATGGAAATTTACAGCACTCAGTACTTGAATCACAGTTTCAAGTACAAAGTATTTAAATTTCATAAGCATAAGTACATTAAATTTCAAGTCTTTTTTTACAGTGTGGGTGTTTGAAATCTAAGTTACAAGATATTCGTAAAGTTAGGTGATTTTTCTACAAAAATCGACTGCAGTGCAGGAATTTTCAAAAACTTGTCATATAATTATACAGTTACTAATCAAGTTTTGTATATTTACAATGAATTTCTCTTAAATTCCAATGCAGGTACATTAATTTCACGATAGATTTGTAAATTTACAGCACTCGGTACATGAATCACAGTTTCATGCACAAAATTTGTAAATTTCATATACATAAGTACATTAAATTTACAATCTTTTTTTACAGTGTATATACACCAGTTGGACAGCCAATTATTTCCCTCCCTGTGTATGTGCATTAACCACAATTTATTTTTATTACCGTCTAGGGAGAGAAACGCTTCATTTTTGCTCGACGGTCTTAATGCAAAACCGCAATGCCTCAGAAAAACTGACCCTTCGATCACTGTTTGATGAGCTAGCCATAGTACACGTACATATTATTTCAATTGATTGGGCGAATCGATTAAGTTCCTAGCCAACCGATTGGCAAGTGAACCAACCAATTGGTTAGTCAACCGTCTGATTGTTCAAGGGATAGAAGCCTGAGTAAATTGGCGTAAAAGTGAAAGGTCACTTTAAGCATTATTCACGGGAAATGATAGCTTTATTATAAAACTTTTTTTTCCCTTAAAAAAGCATGTCATCTCATATGCATGTGATTTTTTTAAGAAAGGTTTAACAATAATAAATATTGTTCATTGGCTTCAGTGGAAAACCCCGTTTTGACGATGGTTCTTGATGGTTTTGATCATTTTTGGTTGATAAGTCACCCGGAAAAAAAAGGCAGCGAATTTCTAATTAATAATATAGAACAGAGTTCGCTACGGGCAAAAAAAAACCCAATATGGCGACTATTTGAAATTTATGGTCAATTTCCGACGTCTTGTTTAAGCAGCTCATTTTTTATTCATTTGTATGCATTTTTGTATTATAATGGTAGATAACGTAACTAAGCATCTAAGAATATCGTATTGAAATTCAAAGAAGATCTAGCGATTGATTATCGGGTTTTCGTGGACATTGGTTTTAAAATCATTTTTCTTACTTCAGTAAAAATTCCGTAACTTCTACAACTCTTCGAATTTTGAATACTATACAATTTTTTAAAAACTATACATTTTCTAGAAATAAAAGAAACGAATTTTACAACAGGAAGTGAAAATAGTTGAATTAAACAATCGAAAGTAGCAGCATTAATAAATTTAATGTATTTTGCAGCTAATATAATACTCCAAGCATTTACAAGTTCGGTTTTGCCGAACCTACCAAGTTATTCGAGCTACACTCGGACTACCAACAACTCTGAAGGAATGTCTTGAAAAAATCTCAGTTATAACCAAAGTTCTTGAATTCTGCAAAAAGATCGAAATATACGACAAATTGTAATCGCTGAAACACAATAACTAAAGAACCTTTGTAAATGAGCCCAACCTGTACTCATCATTGAAATTATTCTATCTTTATTGAATATTTATATATATAGTCGCTAATGACCGTGGCTGTAGATGCGACTTTAAATAAATGAAATAAAAATAAAATAAAACAGTTCGGTTGTCTCAGCTAAGAATTTTTTCTTTTTACTTATATTTCAATTCACTATGTGTTAATATGAATTATTGAATATGTAACTTTGTTCATGTTCTGCATGATGTATTTTTTGATTCTGAAGTTCATATATAATTTTTTAATTTCGACCGAAATCCTATATATAAATAGGTTTTTCAACTTTCTTTCTGTTTTAAACCGTACTTCACATCTTTCCCGTCAAAAAGGTTTTAAAACTTGCTACGGCATATTTCATACGACCCTATACTAAAAATTACTTTAGTAACAACTGCCATAATTCTGATAAGACGGTGAGCAAGCCGTTAAAAGAAAAGTTGAAGGAAGCTTTCCTCAGGGATCGCTATATTCAGAGCTGCTACTCGTGCTGAGTGGTAGAATAGTTTTACATTAATACACTAGTTCAGCTGATCCAATAATGCAAATAAAGGAACAAACAAACACAGGCCCAAAATATTTCGAACAGCTCGTGTAGAGTTTGTGAACAGAATGGCTTCATAATCATATCGAATCTTTGCAGTTCCGACCAGCTAATGAACGAAAACATAACTTATTCTGCTGCAACTCGCCATAATAAAACTGAATTATTAATATACTTCCTATTTTTTAAAAACTAAATCAGGTGCCGTTTACAAACAGTTACAATCCCCGTTTTCCATTTATTCCCCTTACATTGGAGTACTAGAGGCTGAGAAAAAAAAATCGCATTCATTTCTACGAAATAAGTGGATTATATTTTTTTTCAGTGATTAAAAAAAATCTATTCGCTTTCAATGAAATGCTGCGTTTCAATGAACATTTTCTTATCGATTCAGAGGATTGTGTGCAGCCAATGTTCCTGATGCACTGCAGTATCGCACTCGTATGAAAACAGGAAAATTGTGGAAAATTCAGCCCATACAGGCGGTTTTATTTTTCACTGAGTTTATTCTGTATGAGATTTTATTTTTTAAAATTGGAAATAAGGGCTAAAGGACTCTGGTCGATGGCCTCTTGGCAATATGCATGTAAAAAATACCAGTATATCGTAATAAAATCACTACTACTATTACTTGGAAATAACGATGTACCGCCTAGCAGTTAGTGCTTAAACCGGTGCGTGGTTGAGCGGTCACCCATTCAAGTTATGACCGCAAAAATGTTCCTCAACTCAGGGAACCGCAAAAGCAGGATGCTATTATTTATAAAATGTTCATTCAATACCTTAGGTAGCCTTAACATCCGTTTTAGTTCAAACAATAAAAACAGAAATGCCATACAATGAAAACAAATTTTCATTTGTCGTCTCGTCGAATATTCAAAATTCTATAAAATTCAAACTTTATGATCAATTTCCACGAAATTTGATGTATACTACAGATTGTAACAACCTGCAACAGCAGTTTAAATTTTTTCAAAATCGATCAAAATTTGTATTTATAAATATGCATGAGTAACTAAACACTCACTGCTTAAAGTGTCTCCTCAAACTATAATGTGTTGAATCGTAAAAAAAAATCACCTTTTTTATAAAGTAACGGCTAAAAACACTAGTTATATTTTTATTTCCGAAAAACTTGAAGTTCTTGCAATGAAGAATAAGTTAGAGACTATGTATACAAAATTTGATCGCGAAAAGTTAAAAATTCGCTAATCTCCATATCCCAACGCGCGAAATTTAAAGTTTCGCGATAAACACGTTCCTTGGCGCAAAATATTATAAAATGAAGAACGCACGTTGGATCTCAGTTCTCCAGCTACACTTAGACTGCGAATTTAATTTAAAACTTCAGGAGCTCCTCTAGATGATAATTACACAAGCAAAAAAAACGTCACTATTTTTTTATTAACTCAATCAAATTTCCCCCTTAATGGCTTATGTGAAACTGAAAGTTCTGTTGCCTCCGTACAATAGCAATTGCTGAGTGTTACATAATAAATACATCCAAGTTAAAAAATGCAGTATCATCAGAAATAAGAAGCAGCATGAAAAAGCGAAAATATAAAAGCTCTCGAGCTTTTCCATCATTTCCTATGGATATTGAAGATTTTGTGCAAGCGCGGCGCTTTTTTTCAACGAAAGAAATGTTATTTGAGGTCGTGAAGTGGAGACCGAGGTGTGAAGGGAATTGGGAGTAAGGGAAAAATGAAGGAGAAAGGAAAAGCGTAGAAGCGAAAAAAAACGGCGTTATGTGGGAGCGTCATAGGCGGAAGCAATATCGGAGGGAAGCCACGAGTACGACGGAACTACGAGCGCATCCCTACTTCGCCCTCGACCCGGATATCACAGCTGGATTTCACGTCTGGAGCTTCGAGAACCTATCCAGGAGTGGGAGGCTAACTTATATACGAGAACGTTATGGAGGAATGAGCTGTGCGAATAGCACTGCCTGCCGCACGATGGAACTCCCAACCAGCAGCATCAGCTACCAAGCTCTACTCGGAGCTGTTCCTTGAACCAGACTGCGAAAACGAGAGCACTGACAGCTCGAGAGAGATAGAAATAAATCACATCGTTCAGGATCTTCTTGCTGAGGTGGTTATTATTATGATTATTATTGTTATTCTGAAACCCATTTTCTGAACAAATATCTTCTCTGTGTGTCTGAGCTACAAATTCTTACACCAAAGTATGTGAGCACATATCGCAAATCTTTGACTTTAAGTGGAATCTGAATTTTTTCTCTGACTTTCGGTCGATAAAAATGGGTTCCTTAGTTTTGACTTAGTACAACCAACAGCATCAGAGACCGAACTAAGGGAGAATTATGGTATTAGTAACTGTGAAGTGACGACTAAAAATTACACTGAGAGAAAAATCTGATAATTTTGAAAATAATATAGTTGGACTGACGATAATCTAACTATAAACTATAATTCCCAGGTTGAACGTTTATATTTTATGGTTATAGCAAATGTAAGATAATAGTTGAATCAACCACTAATATAATTCCCAGGAGGAACGTCTATATTTTATGGTTATAGCAAATATAATTATAGTAGTAGATTATTAAAATGATAATAGTTTCAAAAACTATTCTAATAGTTTCAAATATGCCGTTTTGTTGCATATACGATTTCAACGTTTGTTTCCAATAACCTTGCAAGTATCGTTTACTGAACCATATTATCATCGCTTCAACCATATAACACTGCGAGCCTTCCTATATTCGTTTTACAATATGAAATCATTAAATAAACGATATGCTTTTTTCTGTAATAGTTGTCGCTTCATAGTTGACTGTACTACTACGATTTTCCTGAATGCCAATTCAACTCGAAGCTGTTCCTTGGATCAGATTGAGAAAACGAGGGCACTGACAGCTCGAGAAAGATAGATGAATGAATCGTTTAGGACCTTCTTGCTGAGGTGGCTATTATTATTATTATTATTATTATTATTATTGTTGTTGTTGTTGTTGTTGTTGTTGTTATTCTGAGTCCCATTTTCTGAACAAATATCTTCTCCGTGTGTTTGAGCTACAAATGCTTACACCAAAGTATGTGGGCACATATCACAAATACCCATATATGTAGTACCCACGACTCGAACCAGGCCTGGGTTTAAGGGGGGACTACTGGGGCTACAGCCCTGGGCCCCGCAAATTTGGAGGCCCCCGTACGTACAGCTTTTTTTTGCGAATAATTATAAAATTTGTTCCATGCTGCCGCGCTCTCAAGTTATTGCCATCGAGTTAAGAGTTAAGATGTGTAAGAAAGCTATGTAGCTGTGTCACCGAAATATTTACGAATGTTATAAAGTGTTAAATATCTATCGATGTTCCTATGTCGCGATTAATACATATTATTTCGTTGGTGTTTTTGGGTTTTATTTGATTGGTTATTGGTTGATTGAATTCTATGCATATATTTAAGAATGAAGTGCGTTAAACCTATAGAACATATGACATTAACGCCCTCCTCCCCCGATGTCTTTAAGGGCCCCCAAACAACAATTTGGGGGCTCAATCTCGAACAATTGCGAACGCAGTAATCGCGTAAATCATACCATTTTGTAAAGAACAGTCTTTCCGTTAATAATAACATAATCAACACCTAAAAAAAGCGACCGAAGGGCTGAAGGACTACGATCGATAGCCGATTGGCAGAAACCGTTCATTGTTGTTTCTCTATATAATTCTATAAATTTTTGTAAATATGTAAATACTGTCAGTAAAATCCGAAGCCGAAAGTAATCAACATACTTTTTCAGAGGACTTAGAGAAGTTGTACTTCGCAACTTCTTTTTAATGCTGCATTGAAAAATGTAATATGAAGTCCGTGAATTGTCATGCGCCATCAATATAAGCATTTTTTTTATTTATGTGATAAGATTTTTTCATCCCCTGCATGTTTCTTGATTATTCGCATTTTCCGCGTCCGCCTCACTGCGAGGAATGCTCGTATTTCTATAACCATGTAATTCTGAGGAATGCTTTTGTCTCAAGCAATTTACTTTGTGAAGCGTGAAAATACTCGGTGCAAACTTTGGCTGATGCCTGGTATTTAGTTCTGGTGCGTAAAATTAGAACCCCTGTGTATGGATCGTTGCTTTTGGAAAAAGAAATAATGTGACTGGCAGGATCTTGAAGTTGAAGAGTTTCGTCGAAATTATATTCGCAGTCTTCCAGACGGATTCGGTTATTTATTAATCCTTACCGCTCGAAAATTGTTCTATTATTATTATTTTCTTGAAACCATTGAAAAAAAGCGAAGAAAATTTGCTGGAGATTTGCGAAACATTCTTCCCTATTTTGACCAAAAAGAAATACAGAAAAAATGGTCGCGAAATTAATTTTAACTAGATTACAGAATAGATTGTATAGACACCAAAAGTTAAGCGAGCTATGGAAGAATAAAAACAACAAACCAGAGGATTAAAAAACCACACCGCAGATAAAAACACTGTTTCAATAATTTTAAAATGCTGTAGAATTTAAACACTTAAATTAATTGCAGAGTTTATTCATAAAAACTTCTGATCATTTCTAACGCTATTGTGTTGAAGTAGTTGATAGCACAATCTTGAGACCACATTTTTAACAATTTGTATTCCTCTAAATAGAAAGTACGTCAGTGAAATTTTTCGAGAATAACTTTATGTGCGTGCGTGGGTATTAGTCGTTGAGAAAATGAAAAGTAAAGATTTACGGGACGTTCTTCTCTATTTTAACCAAAAATGGTGTTCGCAGAACTCCGTTTTTGACACCTGAATGAAAATTGCACAAGTTCATCGCTCATAGTCCTTTTTTCAGGCTGCAGCCAGTACAACAGATATTATGCTTCGATTTGGGGCATTCAGCAAGAATTACCAGAAAATGAACAGTGAACAACAATATGTGATTCAATGCACTGAAGATTCTGTTATTATCTATTCTATGATTCACATGAAATTCATAAAATAATCAATCATTATAAACATTTTTATTTAGTGAAGCATTGATTATATTACGAGTCTACTAAATAAATACACAACCTATACTCCATAAGATAGACATTTTCCGTGGCGGATGGTTTCATAAATCTTTTAAGTTGGACTGAAAAAATAACGAAGTTTCTGCTATGTACCAAATCACACTTTGTTTATCATACAAATTTTTTAAAAAATTTTCACTTTTTAGTTAAAGTATCAGATGGAGTGAAGATTTTAGATTGTATTTCAATGCCAAAACCAAGATTTGAATGCAGAAGGCACGCACCCAATTTCATTGCGTTCCACAAATTTTTTTCAAAAATTATTACACTTTCGGACATACAGACGCCAAACAGAAAAACAGACAGAAATGAGTTAATGCCCTTTTTCGAATCTAGGACACACAAAACATGTATTTCCATTAAAATCTAGAATTCGATTTTTTTTGGCGTGCAATTCTTTATTTTTTAAAATACTTCGTATGTGATGGATAAGTGATAACCACACCTCGATTTATAAAATAAAAAGAATTTTCCACTAATTTCCAAATGCTATAAAATTTAAACACTAAATTTAATTGAAGACTACGCATAAAAAGTTGCGATCACTTCTAACACTATAGTGTTGAAGTGTTTGATAGCACAATTTTGAGACCACATTTTCAACAGTCTATATCCCTCTAAATGTGAAGTGCGCCAGTAAAATTTGCGAGAAGTACCTTTATGTGGATGTGTGGGTGAGAATCGTCGAGAAAATGAAGAGTAGAAATTCGCGAATGGAGTAGCGCGTAGCACCGATGACTCGTTCGACCTCGTGTCCCAATTTTCGTCGGTGCGCGGTATTTATCGATCTCCAACAGACGGTTGTTCGCGGACGAGCGAAGTCACGAGAGCGCTTCCTCATCCCAGGCGCCCACACTCTGCCACTATATCCTGTTAACCGTTCTTCCTCTATCCGTTCTCTACAACCGACCCTATTTCACCAGTGACAGAAATCGGAACACCAATAAAGAACAGTTCTGCTATCTGTTCGACGAGAAGAAGTATCTCCGGGATACGAAGCACAGTTTCGGTAACAAAAAGAGGAAGGACTCTTGTACGTCGTCCATCGTCTCTCCCGCGAACCATCTCGTATCCCCTCTTCCGGATCGCACAAATGGTCTTCCACACTGAAAAAAACGAAACTAAACCAAAAAACGAGTGATAAAAACTTGCGAGTCACCGCAGACTACAAATTCGGTTTCAAGAATTCTCATCCGAACTTTACAGTTGAGAAAACCGCGAGAAAAAAGTTTGGAGCGTCCACATAAATCACCGAAACATTCGACTCGTGGTTCGACGTTCGCATATTTTGTTTTCTCTATTTACGTTCACGTGAAATGAACAATTTATTAGCTTCGGTTAAATTGCTAGACATTCTGTGAGTACCCGAAGGTTGTTTTTTTTTTTGTTGTGGGAATTGACCATCAATCATTTAGTTCGTTTGACGTGCGTAGTTAATCACTTTTGTAGAGGAATTAAAAGGATTATATTGTCCGCTTTTTAAATTATTAGTGAAATATCATTATAATTGAGATAATAAGATGTGGTAGAAAGTCTCATTCAACTGTAATAAATGTAGTTAATAAAGAACTTGAACGACTATTACTACTTTTATTATCAGGGTTATACCGAGGACTGCAAATTCGGTTTCAAGAATTCCCATTCGAACTTTACGGTTGAAAACAGAGAAAGAAAAAAGACAGAAGCGCCGATATAGATCACAGAACCGCTATTGGACTAGCTGCCCGAAGCTCTACGTTTTGCTGTTCTTTTTCCAGGTCAGCGTGAAATGAGGAATTTATAAGCTACGTTCAAAGAACAGTGACAAGTTTGTTTAGCAGTGTTTTTACGAAATGTCACGAATGTTTTTTTTACTTTAATTAACAAGTGTAGGTAGTCATTCATTTGTTCGAATATATTACGGTGATCCTTCTTTCACATACAGATAGAGAATTTTCTTCGTATTTTGAATGTCAACGATAATATAATGATATTTTCAGAAGGAACAGAATTGGGAAAATTTGTAACCTTATTTTTCTCGGCTAAGTTGAAACCGCAAATGAATTATCACAAGGCTTGAAACTTTTCTGCAGTGTCCAAACCATCTGGAAATATATATCACGCGCGAAAAATTGAAGTTGGCTCGACCTAAAAATTTTGCCCGGAAAGAAATTATACAAGGTTACTGTAATTAGACACTAAGGAAAAATTCTGTTCAAGAAACATTCACGATAACAATTTACATAATTTTTTATGCATTGTTTCATTTAATCACATGTCCATTATTTAAACTTATGGAATACTATTTTAAAAAAGACATAGCACATTAGAAATCGCAATATCGAAGACTCGAGCTATATTTCTAGCATTCCGATTGGGCGTCGATGGCTTTGACATAAAGCCAACTTCAGACTGTTATAATCGCCGCGCAATCACGCGTGGCACGCTTCTTAAAGTGGAAATTAATGATTCGTCATAAAACGGTTTTTTGAGAGATTTCAGCAACTTTAATAACAATCTATTTTTATTTTTGGAATACTGAGATTTTTTTTCGCATAACATATGTAAATTTTAGAGAGCGATCTAAACAGCTTATTATTTTTTTTCTAGGCTTAAAAAAATATGTTTAAGATATTTTTTTCATACGATTAAATAGAGCTTCTAAAGTAAAGACAAATAATCATCTTAAAGTAAAAACAAACAACAAAATATAGCTTAATGTCTTTTAACGCAAAATCTAATTGTGCTATTTTCGCTTCCTGCCAACAAATATCCTATTATATTCCATTCAGATCCCAATTATATCCTGTTGAGATACCACTCTGAAATTTACATGCGGTATTTAAAAAATTCTCAGATCTTCAAAAGATAAATTAGAATTTTAACTAAAGTGGCAGAAGGCCGTAAAAAAACAGTGATTTTCAGTAATGTGTTGATTTTTCCTGCTTCAACGAATTCCGTACCAAACGACAGTATTTTTTTTTATAGCTGCAGAATTTTTACATACGATACGGTCGTGATCTTACATTTTCTTGGAAGTATTGATTCTGTATTAAATTGTTCCGAAAATCCTAACAATTCGATACCATGTAAGATACTCGAGAAAAAAGTGAAAAAAAATCAAGCGCTCTCTACTGAAGGTATACCGAACATAAAAAAAAGTTATAAGTAGAAATTGATGGAACGAACTATATATGAGGCATTCTACGGTACTTCAGCCGCCCAGATTTTGGAATTTCTGCAATGACTCCGAAAACAAGTCAGTTTCAAGTACTAAACGATAAAAACATTAGAGTAATTTTTAGGCCATTTCAAGCTTCCGTTTAAAATAAGAATTGAAATTTTTATTTTTGTTCCTTTCGTCGATATTTCTACAAGGATTGATCGTAGCAATCTAAAAACAAAAAGTATTTGCTATTTTTTATATTCTTTATTTAAAAAATGACATAAATTTATTGCGCCTGTTGAAATACTAATTTTTTCTATTATTCAACGATTTTTTGTGCATAAACATAACGAAACTCAGTCGATTATTTTTCTTCTTATTTATGTTTTTCATTTATCACTTTGAGAACAAATTTTCAGCCAAACGAACCGATAGTAAACTCAATCCTTCTCGAGATATGATTTGCGAACAATATAAAAATTTCAAAAAAATCATATATTGAGAAGAATTCAATTTTCCACCCGGTCCTCTAGCTGAAAAATTCGATCTCGGCTTGACAAACAAAAAAAAAATAAAGAGAATACCTACTGGCCGTCGTTTTTTAGAAACACAAAATATAATAAAAATTTGTTCTAATGGTAAACAATAAAAGCCAGTCGATATTTTTCCTTTTTTTTTATTTTGTCGTTTGGCAAGTTGAGAACGAATTTTTAGTCGAAGGACAACAATTCCGGTGGCACAATCGATTTTTTCTCAATATACAATGTTTTTTCCGCTTTGTAAATTTCTTGCGTTGTTTATCATGCTAATAACGTAACTCACATTCAGAATGATTGCTGAAATTCGTAATTTTGGGTGGCTGAAGTTCTGTGGAATGCCTTATATGTCACGAAGTTACAGATTTTTTGGCAAATATGTAGAAGCCCCGACTAAAAAATAAATAGAGGTATAATGAATTCCCATGTATTTCACATAGCAGAATTTAGGTCTCAATCGAAATGGTGACATTTCTGTTATTTATATTTTGAGAGGATTCTTATTGATTTATTCGCAGCCGATGTGACGAACTGTACCCAAATAGAAAGTACATTTACGATATATTTGAAAATATATATGACCTATATCTTGTCCGGAAAATACTATAACTGACATCTATTCCCGAATATATACAAAATGTATGCGAATGAAAAATGTATCTGAGATCCATCCAGAATTAATGGAAGATATATATATATATTTTTTTTAATATTATCAACCGAAAGTTCTATATGTCAGATATATTTTTGTTTATATTTCTTTACCATGGTGTCAATTTTTAAATCCGACCGGACCCCTAATTTAAATATACGTATACGCATACTCATAAGCACGGACGCACACACACACGTAATAAAATTCTCAAAAATGCAATTTTATTTTTTATTTTTTTAACAAACCGGTTGGCAGTCAAACACTGGGATAAAATACGCCGAAGGAATTGTGATATACTGCGAAATTGTTCAGAATGACTCAGGCGCCTCGGCGGCTGCTATTTCGCAGTGCTGCCAAGTACCGAATCTACAGAATGAGAAGGATAATTGAGTAAATGTGGAAACGACAGCAAGTGTTTCTCGGAAAACACCCAAGACCGAGAGTAATCCAATCCGAAACGAATCCAATCCGCGGACCTTAATCATCGTGGCTCGAGATCCTTACGACTTTATTGGATTATCCAAAAATCCCGTTCAGTGCCCGCAGTTAAGTCACTGTATACCTAGTACGTAACGTACATACATAACCCTCCGCCACTGCAATGCGCGCCAATATTCAACGGCGAGTCGTGCGACTCTCGGAAACTATTTCCGAATATCCAAATTCACAGGGTGCTGCTACTTGGCAATAACTCGAAAGTTCTTTGCACTCCAGAATGCGCTTTTCGCCGGTTATTCCGAATTCTCTCCGGATCAAGAAAGTTTTCCAGTGCCAAGAAGTACCATGTAGTGTATTACATTATAGATTATAGTCTATTAGCTATACTGCAGCCTGAAAACGGTCAACACGTGCACTGTATAAAATTTTTGATTAAAAATTAATATACCGGTATATAAAGCTTCGATGCATATAGCGTATATTAATTTTCAGATACATTCGTCATTAACTAATACAATACTGGTATAGTGAAAATAAGCAATCGGTTTTGAATATTATGAACCACTTGAATTTTGATTTTCCAAACTCTCCCGTAAAATGGCAAGCGGTGTGCATAGGAAGTAATGGACTATTGTACTTGGAATTTACTGTACTTGCGCTGGATTGCAAAACCTCTGTGAAGTAAAATTGAAGTATTGCTTTATATTTATTTTTTCATTGGAATCTTCCTAAGTATGTCTCGTTCAGGCTCTTACGTTGCCCCTCACTTCTTTCCTTCATAGAGGCTCTTGAGAGTGTTGTTCGCAACCACTCATGTTAATGCAGCACTGTATTGCATTTGCATAAGAGCACAAGGTAACTTCGGTAATTTTAGCCAATACAGGGGGCTTTTTTTCACTCAGTTACTAATAAACCCCTCATGAACAACAGTACGAAAAGCCCACGTCGGTACATGGACCGCTGATGACTTACGATAGCCTGTACTTATACACGGAACGGCGAACAATCACTTGCGAGAAACGTTTTGGGTCGTTCGCCATCTAGCGGAGTAAAGCCGGGTTCCCCGTAGCAGAAGAGAGGGGGTCCACTTTTTAATTTCCTATACCTGCCGATGAATACCACTTGGCGTATATTATTTCCTAATCAATCTACAGGATATGAAAATTTCATATACTTAGGGAAATGACGTTTATCAAAATTTTTCAGAAGCACTGGTGCATTTTTTTTCAAATGAAAGTCAGAAAATTTCAAGAACTGGAATCCGATTTTTACTGTACAAATGTGCATTTAATTTTAGCTTGGTTATGAAGTGTACTAAACTGTATATTAAATTTCGTTCACGGATCTATTAACAGTTCAATCGAATTCACACGTACCGTAATTTTCAAATACCGGTATCGTAGAATTCATGTACGATTATCAAATTTACAATAAAAGTATATTAAAATGGAATTCATTTACCTGGTTAGTGAATCTCATATCCCTTTGTATAAAGTCACTTGCATTTTTTACAGTGTGTGTAAAAAAATGTAAGGCAGCCTTCATTTTGCGCCAACTTGACAAGTTCTGAAAAAAAAAAAGGTA
This sequence comes from Tromatobia lineatoria, assembly GCA_949699805.1. NCBI lineage: Eukaryota > Metazoa > Arthropoda > Insecta > Hymenoptera > Ichneumonidae > Tromatobia > Tromatobia lineatoria. Next base: position 6,651,307 of record OX453042.1, on the reverse strand, counting down.
AACATGTTTTCGATTATAATAAAATTGTAATTTGGCATTATTTTATCCCAACCAAAGAAGTTTACCAAAGATGGATGAGCAAAAAATTTCATCCGAAAAAAAATTATACGGAATAACTATTCTTATTTCTTATAATTTACGCTTATTCTATAATTGATAAGTGCGAACCAAATAATTACGCCCGAGGGAGATTAGGGAGCCTGCCCGAAGCAAGTAACAGTCTGAAATATATAGAAGGCAAAATGACGTAAATATGGGTCGATGTTGGATAATGGACCAGTGCGTAACAATCCATACGGGGAATCGGAAAAATTTGTAATTTCGTACACTCATTTATGTTGATATCTATGAGGTAATTTAGGTGCTAAATCATCGTCTTGGTGAAATTTAACGACGTTACACGAGTTTTTTTGTTTTTAATAATAACCTGCATTCATTTGACTTTTAAAAGAGGCGACAATTTAAATTAAAAACCCGTTTCTCGAGATATCTATGACTCGTATCACGTAGTCGACACACTTAACTATAAAGTAGCTGAAACTAGGAGCTGCTAGCTGCAATTTCTTATCCATGGCAGCAAAAAGAATTTAAAATTTATGGGCGACGTTTGATGATATGACCCACTTTTCTGTATTCCAACTTCGTTGCGATAATTAAACTGAATTCATTTCTGTTAACCCTCTAAAGCCTGAAATACCGAATTGAGCTCAGTGGTGAATCAAATGCAAAAAAATTAACTATGAAGGAAAATAATAAGTCAATTGTGATTAACAAATTGTAGAAAAATGTTATTCTTCGAACGATATTTCGTTGAAATATTTTTTAACGAATATTTTCAAACAAATTGTTTCATAATAAAAATTTTACAGTAGAATTTGTTCAAGGATCCGAATTCCGAACCATTTTTTCTAAGAACTTTGAAACCTATCTAATTTTTTTTTTATCGAAAACTTTTTATCAGCTTATATTCACGACAATCACCATTCATATATACGAATACCACAGCTAAAAATCAATGGCTTGGTTACCAGCGGCTTTAAAAAAGCAACACCTTAAAAAAAATATTCGCAGTATTTCAGCTATTTAATTTGCCTTTGCAAATAAAAATTTGATGTTTTGCCTCATAATTAATTCTTTTTACAAAATTTCCAAAAATAAAATGAATGTACAAATATTTTGAAATCCCAAACAAGTTATTATTATTATTATTATTGAATTAAAGGGACTTCACCAGTCATGAGACTAATTGGTTTAGCCCGATTCATAGTTATAAGACTGAGCTTTATTTAGTAACGAAATAATCCCCTTCAGCGGTCTGATCAGTTTCATACTTGTACTACTGCCAAGTGGCCGTTACGCTGCGGCCGTGCCGCAAATTCCGGATTTCTAGATATGCCTGAGGTAAAGGAGATGTAGTGTACATTGAAAAAAAAATTCAATTGATTTAATTAAATGCGTTTTGTTGATTGGAGATTTTGCCAAGTCAAGAAACGTTTGTTTGAATTGAATAAATTTTAATTCAATCAACAAAATGAACAATGTTGACTCTCAGACCGGAGTTGATTACCGCGTTTAGTTGAAACAACAGATATAAATTTAGTTCACTCGAATAACCGTTGGTTAATTCGAAAAAAAGCTTATTTTGGTTTATTAAAACGATCAGTTTAGTCCATTTTTTTGATTGCCAAAATATTTGGTGAAACTGAATCTAAAAATACATTACGATATGTTTGTGATGTGATTAATTCATGAAATATTATTGATGGAACGTCTGATGCAATTGAAATCAATCAATTCATAGTTATCATTTTCATAGTTACAGTAACAATAAAAATAATTGCATGAATAAAAAATTAATTGTTGTCAATTTATAGTTGACTGCACTACTATAATTTATCTAATTGGAATAATGTATTTGTGTCTTTATGGTTCACTTTCCGTGAGCCGTAAACATCCAGACCCTACTAAGTTGCATTGTTGAAAAATGGACTGTTTTATTAATGTCGACATCCAGATCGATAAAAATAGAGCATCGTATACTTCATTGTATGCCAATAACCACAATACTCCGTCGCCTTTCGCGAATGGTCAATAAAATAGACAGCCATTCCTATCGCCTTCAATTTGAGGGTGTCTTCTGCATTATTAAAAGTACTGCCATTTATATCCATAAAAAATTGAACTTCACGTCCTCCACTCCATGTCAATGACGTACAGTCCTTGGCAATCGCTAGAATGATGGACAGTTATTTCCTATATTTGTTAAATCTCAAAATATCTTGTATTCAGCCCATACGACATGTCCCTGACAATAATCGCTACCACCACTCAAATCCCTACTAAAATGCCCCAAAAAACGTACCTTGCCATCAAATAGGCACGTATCCGACGCTTTGTTCGCGATTATACATACAAGGAAACTTTTTTTGGTAGAACAATGTCTCCAGTGGCCCATTCAGACTCTACTCGATTGAATTCATGAAAATTGTACTGCATTATTAATTACTACATCCATGTTAATGAAAATAGAGCATCATACACTCCACTGTATGCCGCCAACTGCAATACTGAACCGCCTTTTGATAATGATCAATAGTGTATCCTGTCTCAACTAAACCCCCGTCAGCCTATTTCCAACGCCATCGATTTAAAAGTGCGTACTGTATTATTAAAAAGACCATTTATTTTCCTAAACAATCACGCCTCACGTCCTCCATAAAATGCCAATACGTATAGTACCCGGAAATCGCTCAAATGAAAAACAGTCATTTCCTATACCTGTTAAACCCCCAAATATCTTGTATTCGGACCATAAGACATGTCCCTGACCGTGATCACTACCACCGATCCAATCCCTACTAAAATACCCCCTAAAGAAGGTACCTCACCACCGAATAGAGGGAATAGAACCACGGAAAGCCACGTGCATAACAGATCCTCGCGCCAACGGGTTTTCCAGCCGGGGTTCTCGTTTCTATCGGCCGCGCATTGGCCTCACCCCGCATTTATCGAAGTCAGAGCACGTACGCTCGAGCCATTACGGATTAAACGCCCGTAAGGATCCATAACCAATGGGCAAAGCCAGCATTCGATTTCTCCCTCGCACTACTATCCTTGTCTTTCCCCGTTATCCCTTTTCTTCCTCCTCATTCCCTCCCCTTCCTCTTTTGCTTTCGGCCGAACGCTGACTCCCTCGCTCCCGTCGACGGACTTCCCTCTGGCCTTCATAGTTATTCGAATCCTCCCGCTCCCCCGCATTCCGTGGCAATATAGTTCACCTTCCACACTGCATCCCTCTCTCTCCTTCCCCTCTCATTCTGTCCTACCAGTTCCACTTCTCTTTGTCCGTTTCGCCTCCCACACTTGCACCTACTCCCCACTGCTCCCCGCGCCATTATTGCACGACGACCGACGATCGTTCGATTCTCCTTCATGCCCTCCCGTTTTCCGCATGCACGTCTCGTACAATTTCACAGCAGCGAAGCCCCTCAAACTCTCCTTCGCTGGACCAGTCTGCCCGGGCATCGAAACAATCGGCTGTAAAGTTCCCAGAGACGCTGGAAAATCTCGTTCTTCCTGCATATCCCCTCCACACGCTGAAATAGCTTGACGTTTTTAGTATCGGCAATCATCTGTATGGGAATACACGCTACGGTTAGTACAGTTATATTTATGTTACAGGTCGCATTCTACATTCTGTATATACCTGTGGAATATTACCCTTCCTCCTCCTCTTGTGGCCATTGAAATATGTTCGGCTCGTGATCCGATAACTTGATATCCATGAGACTGCTTCCAATCCGAATATATACCTTATGGGTTACGCCGTGCATAAGATTCCAGCTTTATCGACTAAGCCGCTTGATTGAATGCTTGCCCGATCTCAAATGGTTCTATCTTTGATGTTAATGCTTTTCGGCTCTCTGAAGAATATTTTTTGTAGTTTTCCGCGGATGATCGGTCAGCATATTTTAAACCGGTTTTGGAAGACAATTGGATCTTCATCAGTAGAGCCACCGGGCTTTTTTCTGAAACAAGGTTAACAAATTTCCTTTCTTAGAACCCTTTTAAATAAGAAACTATTTCTTCGGTTGTCAATTTTACCAGGCTTTCCTTAACAAGGTTAACAAATTTCTTTTCTTAGAACTCTTCTAAATAAGAAATTACTTTTTTGTTTGTCAATTTTATCAGATTTTCCTTGAAACAAGGTTAACAAAATTCCTTTCTTAGAACCCTTCTAAATAAGAAATTACTTTTTTATTTGTCAATTTTATCAGGTCTTCCTTGAAACAAGGTTACCAAATTTCCTTTCTTAGAACCCTTCCAAATAAAAAATTACTTTTTCGTTTTTTAATTTTACCAGCTATTATATACTATCTGAATTGGAATATAAATTTATTTGTGCTTAGGTTGAAATTTGCTCCAGATTGTTAGGTCAGGACTTGAGCATAATACATACATACTCTATTATAAATGCTTGCATATATCTTCCATTTTCTATAAGCAGAGATTCTGAAATTTTCACAATAAACTAATTTTGCAAACAACTGCTCACCTCAACCTGTAGCAGTTTCCAACTGTACAGTCGCATTTGTAATGCAGTTTGATCTCCGAGCTAATCAAGTTTTTATCCTCACCACAAAAAGAGCGAGCAAAGGCACAAAGGGTAGATTCCTGGATTTCTGGGGAAAATCAATGGATTTTTTTCAGAATGCCTTTTCTAGCGAGTTTGTGGTTTGGAATCGTCAATAGATGGTCATACCCGTTTAAATACACTATGTTCGTGGTCAAATGGTTACAAAATCAACAGAAAGTAAAAGTTGTCTTGTCACACCAAGAAACTCTAGTTTAAACGTTAATTTTACTACCTCAGTCAAAGGTAACCTCCCACATAGAAATTCATATATGGGTAATATATTTGCGAAAAATGTATTTGATGTTTGTGTCACATATATGCTGTATACTTTGAATATATTATGAGTATATGATACATGTATGTTTTATATATGTTACATAGAGAACATTTTGTCGCTTTTCTATATAAAAAACATACATTTCCCTTATAATCTAAGTATATGTCAATTATAAACGGTTTCTGTCGTTGATATATACAGAATATACATATGTATATATCTTATACATGCAATATATACAGGGTTGTATAAATGTGTATATTCAGCATACAAACCGAATATATATGAAATATATACGGTTTCAATGTCACATATATGGAGAATGTATGTTTTATACATGGAATATGCAATTTATACAGGATGATATAGAGTGCGTAAGCGGGTCTTGGCAGCGCGTCATTAATTATATACGAGATATATACAATACTTATATCTGGCGTATACGACCTCTGTACTAAAATGTATATGTGCTGTGTAAAAATATTATGTCATTTATACGAAAAGTATACAATACATATACCTAGCATGTATGTACTATATGTAGAAGTATATATGTTCCATATATGCTACATATAAATTTAGTGCATATATTCATAATATACGTGACATATAAACATTTTTGTCGGTAAAATTTATTGTATTTATTATAACTGAACTTGATTTTCAAACTTAAATTTTTTTTCTCAATTGGCTGTCTGAATTCCTATTGAATGCCTCATATGTATAAGTATACATATTTCTACGAGTTTATTCCCGAATTTACAATAAAAGTACATGAATATGCAATACCCAGTCGCAAATCTAATATCGTTTGGTGTATTGAATTTCCTTCTATTTTTAACAGTGCACGAAACTCTAAACCGTACATACCTATGTAATACTATTAAGAGAACGAAGGCATATGGTACAATAGACGAACGTTGTGCTATGCAACCATTTTGGATACAAGCACGACGTTGGTGAGAGCAAACCACGACCGCAGCAGCTCGTTCGGACGTTTCCTCGAGTTACAGCACGCTGCAATAGCCGACGTAATACAGTAGAGCAGGGCATCGGTGGTCGGCTTAAATTTTAACAACGAAATGCTTTTCCAGTCCGACACCCGGCGGATCCGAGGGGAGTCACTGCTCCTACTACTGGTGTACTCTCGCCCGATGCGGCCGGACGTGGGGAGAATCAATTTCATTCTCCTGGCAGTTAACACGACGAGGGATAAGCGTTTAATATTTCACGCCTGTCCCCAGCGGGTGAGCTGGGAGTGCGGAAGCCTTTCGACTCTCTACTGCTGTGGACTCTGTAGCAAAGTCTTTGTTGTCGAAAATACAGGCCGCTTACCAAAGTGAGTGACAATCAGTCATCTCCAAAGAGAAATCTCCTCCTGCCGGACATTTAATTAAATAACATTTATCAATAGATTGAGTAACAAAGCTGGGCCGTTCCTTTCGGTGGATTCATGCATTAAAAATTTTAATATCTTTCGACATAAATAACAAGGATTTATCATTGTGCAGTGATTTCGCGATTTTTCACTATTATGAATAACCCAAAGTAATTATTGTTTCGCAATGGATCATCAATTTTGTAAGAGTTTTTGTTCGTAATTATGTTCTCCAAAAATGTTAACAATTTTTTTAAATAATTGCACAGTATTCGAGCATAATAATCGCTAAATTACTATTATTCGAACACATTTTTATTCCATTTCAATAGAGCATACTTTTGATCACGAGGGCTATGAATAATTTACAATACAAACTTGATAATGTATTAACGAAATATATTTAAATATTTGCATACAATTTTAGGAAACGTTGTACATTTTCATTAGAAAAAAAGTTAGGTTGACTGATTGTTTGTTCAGCAATTGTTTTTTTTCACCAAATGTTTTAATAACATTTTGGGATCATTATTATGCAAAATCAATCTTTTCAGCACGTTTTATATGCATTATTTTTTTCCGATTTTCATCCCATCGGGAAGTGATCGAAATTGTCCATGAAACTCACTTTTGGCTGAACTGTACGTGTCATACATCCTTAAGATGACCACTAAATTCTATGAATTTCCTGTCCGATTGGTAAAATGTAAATGGTAGATTTTTGCCATGTCTACTAGACAGCAATGGGTTGTCATTTTGGTAACTAATAACACTTGTCAATATGGCGTCATTTTAGGTACAGTTCTGTAGTAACAAAAAGGTATCTCATCCTGTCACGCCACAGTTGCCTTTCTGGTGAACATAAGTGGCACTATTTGTATCCCAAAAAGTTATCCGATTACTACGGAAGAAGGAGTCCGAAACTTTTCACGGTCATCAATTCGATATCTCTTAGACAGCTTAGTGCTACTTGAGGAGTTATTATTGCGATTTTACTATGGCAAGGCAGAGGAGTTCAAGTTAGGCTGGGCTTCAAAATAGCCAATGACTAAAATAGCGAATTTAAAAAAATGAACAACTTAGTCTGAAGTGTCCATTTTTATAAAATCCACTATTTTAGCCATTCGCTATTTTGGTACCCGTTCCCAAGTTGGAGAATAACTGCGTGCTGTACCACTAAACGAATTTTTCTCAAAGCATGTTTTTTTAAAAACGGTTCCAATATCTTCAGTACTCATTGATCTATTTTAAATAGTGCTTCCCTTTACGTTATCCTGTTAACCATTATCATGACCCACAGATGAAAAATACCTACACGGTCGTAATGTGTATTACAGCGTGTACTCTGCGCTGTCGTCAAAACTCGATTTATTGGATTACGGAAACCTTGCTCGAAGTCACGTATCGCGAGTGCGATATTATTGTTGGTTGGCACATTGCCTTTCATGAACTTCCGTACCACTGCATATCAAAACAAAAGTTGTAAAACGTTGAATTACACTTCGGAGAATGTTTTTAGATTTTTTTTAGATTGATTTTTTTTGTACATTTTTTATTTCAATAAGAAATCGCCTTTCTAAAATGTAAACAAATTCTCCGAAGTTTTGATATATATAAAAACGTTCAAGCGTTTGCTTTCAGTAAAAGGATTCTTATGCATCTAAATTTTTGAATTTTTCGTTTTGAAAAAAAATCGTAAGAAATAGAGGCAAAGGCCGGGCCACTTTAAATCTAACCTTGAAAATATTGATATCTGATACAGGATTTATGAGAATTATGTCCGATTTCTAAATGATGACCTTCAATATGTTTGTTATATACTAAGTACTAAATAAATACTCAATAATTGTAAGTATACGCAGCGCTTTAGGAAAAATCTATTTAAAATCGTGATTGCTGCTTGAAGATAGAACAATAACATAAAAAGTCGGGGATGAAATCCAACAGGTCAAGGGTCAAACCCAGATCGCGTTAGTATAGAATACCCCATATGTAGAGAAGAATGGCGAAAAAAGAAGTTGTAAATTACAAAATAGGTTAAAAATCTACCTCACATTTCAAACATCCGTAGAATTGTTATTTTGTTTTTCGGTCTCGTATAAGTATATACTACTAATTAGAAATTCAGTGCTTATATTTCGGTTTCGAATGACGTTTCAACCCGAAATTATGAACACAATAAAGGACATTTGTTAAAATGCTGAAGGTAATACACGATATTTATTACTGATAACTTTTTGTGAAAAAAAAAATATATATATACATACATACGAAATAACATTCTTTTGTCAACAACAAAAAAGTTTTCAAATAAAGCAATTATTTCCCGCGTCCAAAAAATTTCAAAATGTGATCTCTTTTTGCCTATTTACTCAAATGTAATTCCCAACATATTTTCCGTTAAAATTTCAAACGTGGTGAATTTCAGTGAAAAAAAACACACACTTTTCAGAATTTCCTCTGAATGTCCAACAAGAAAAAAAGTATTGCAGACACTCTCGACGTCACTGTCTACCCATTCTTTCAAACGAAACATCTAATTTATATGAATGGAAAAACTCCGGCCTCTCCAGTACCGCACGTATGACCAGTGCGTGCGAACAGTACAACTGTCCTCATAAAAGCTTGTAAACAAATTAAAATTAATGAGATTTTGCAATGTAATTACACAAGTTCAACACATATTCTTAATTTCAATGAGACCACGAACCTCAGGCTTTAATTGTTGCTTTGGCATTCGCTCCAGTTTTCATGAATGTGAATACAAAAAAAAAGGTGGTAACTATAATAAAAATGTATATGCGTTTGTTCTTTTCTACAGACCGAGTTCACCGCTGCGAGAAAAAGGTGGAAAGAGAGCGGAGTAGGTTCGGGCATAAATTCACTGGAGCAAAAGTCTCGCACAGCGCTCACCGACGATATCCGTCATTGTCATCCGCCAGGATGCGGGTTTCCGTTATTAAAACGAAAAGCGCGAGAAAAACGCCCGACCCGAACGCTCGGCAGCATTGCTACCCTCCGGACTCTTGATTGCGGTCTCCTCGAAGCCTAGCAGAGATGCCACCGCTGGACGATGGGCACGTGACAGCCGACGAGATATCTCCGACTTCAGCAACGAGAACCTTTCACCCTCTAGCTATAAGTTTCATAGCCCTCATTGTGGTGTAGTCCGCTGGCAATCGGATTTTTTTTTGCCGTTCTCCATCAAACCACGGGCAGAAAAATTCAAGTGAATTTTTATCACCACTTTTGTATCCTCGGAATTTCTGTTTTTTACTCACAACGTTGAAACAAATGTGCAATTGTGTTTTTTCTGATGCGTAATGCATTGTTGATGGTTTGGATAAAGCGGTACATGTTCTGTTATCCGAAATACAGACCGCTTACAAAAGTAGGTGGAGGTCGAAATAGCGAACGACCAAAATGGTGAATGGTTAAAATAGCGAATTTAGAAATTAGGATCGTATGCATCTAGAATTGTCATCATTATGGAATTCGCTATTTTGACAATTCGCTATTGTGACCTCCATTATTATAATGCAATCAAAATAGCGAATGATAAAAATGACGGATGGCTAAAGTAGCGCATCCTATAATTATGGCCATTCTACATTTAGACGTTGCTTATTTTTAATTCGCTATTTTGGTCATTCGTTATTTTGACCCCCACCCACAAAAGTGAATGACAACCAGTTATCTCCAAAGCCGGCTGGACGTTTACTTAAATAACATTTGTTAATAAATTGCTTATTGTGCAGTGATCTTGCGATTTTCTATTAGTATATGGATAACTTGAAATTATTATTATTTCGTAAAAAATCACGGGGTAAATTTTCTGGTAACTACTATAAAAAAATGTTGGCTGTTTCTCACCCTGTATAGTAAATTCGGGTGATTCCACTAGTTCGACAATGTTTGCCGGACAGTGTAGCAAACAATACCAATTTTGGTTACGAATCACTCACTAACCTTATATTATTGGTTGAGCGCAGCATACAGAAAATTTCTATACCAGTTGCGTTCTAACCACTGTATCAAGTAACAATGAATGCCGGAAATTTGTGCAGTTAAAATGATGCTCACATCAATAGAATGTGAAGGTATATGGATGTATACAGGAAGCAGGTTATAAAAATATAGCACAACAAAATTGCACGTTGTTTTTTTTAGTTATCTAACATCCATTTATTGCGTACAAAACCTTAAAATAAATCGCTTTGTTATATAAATCGAGCCGTCACTCATGGTGCTCGTCATTCATCTCGTACAGCTTCAAACACATACCGACATGATTTTTTTTACCATTTCAAAATCGCATTGAAAGGCCATCACGGGTGAGGTTCTGTACACCTCTCAAGTCAACACAAGAATAGGTCTGCACGAAAAGGCTACACTGAACGACTGTGTACACGCGGGCAGCTTTACACCAGAAAACTCGAGACTGAAAGCTCTACACAGCGCAGTTGTTAAAACTGTACACTATTTTTACAAACTTCGAAACTAAAAACTCGCAAACAGTGCAGGCTATGTACATACTACTTATATACTACTTATAAATACGATATACCTATTTTTTAAAAAGACGTGTATTTGCATGCTTTTGTTTCTATAATTTCTTTGTCTCGTTCAGCGCACTGCACTGGCGAGACTACAGAGAATAATACCGAACACAATCCACGCCTAACGATGCTGGCGATGTAAACACACTCAGGCGCCGGCGAACGTATAGCGGTCACCGCGTATCTTTCGTGTATAGCTCATACACCGCCGAGAACTGTAGCCTGTCGTCGAGGAATCATTCTCCAGCGTAAGGTTTTGATAGTTCCAACATTGAGGATATCAGAATGTGCTATTTTCTATTTATAGAATATTCTTTTTTATTTCAGAATTGATCCCTTAACCGTGGATTTTGTTAACATATTTAGAAATGATTTTCTTCGTATATTGCAAATGGTAATCACTAGAGTGGCCCAAATTTTTTTTTTTTCGACTTTGCACACCATAAAACCGTCGTTTATATCATTCTATTGACAACGGTAAACGGAAAACATCGTGCATTTTTTTTTAGATGTCGCGCAATGGGTTTTAGTATTGCCCATTTGATTAACACGTAAGCAGTCGTTGTTCCGAGTTTCCAGGGGATTGCCAATTTTCGTACCAAACAGACGGATATAAAAATAGTGACATCAAATAGCTTCTTCAATTTTTTTTAATTCGATGCATCATAGAGCATTTACTGCCACATACCCTCAATGATATTAAACTTTGACTACAATAAATGCGTATAATTTGCATTTTTTTGCGAATAACTCGGGCACAGTGGATCTTACGACCATAATTATTACTGTCAAACTTGAAGAGAATACGTTCACCTCTGAAACTACATGAGAATTATTCTGGTAAGATAAAACTTTATGGAATTATGATTTATTAAAGGTTAACTTCAAAGTATAGCTCGTCGCGAAATGTTTATTTTTCGCCATAGAATACTTTTTTGATTACTTTAATTAAACAAATTAGTTGCACCTGTAATACTCAACTGAACCAGAAGTCAATATATATATATATATATATATATATATATATATATATAGATAGTGAAGGACACCTGAAGGGCTGTATAAATCTAGTTAACTATGCTAAATTGTGTAACGATTACCAGATTCTTCTTTCTGTTATCGTATCATATTTCGTTGGGGTAATTATTCATAATCCCGTTCTCCGAAAGTTTTAATTAATGCAAAGTATTTGGGCATAATAATTTAAAAAATATTGTCATTCGAACACTTTTAATCAGTTCTCATTGTAATGGAATACATTTTTTATTACGAGACCCACGGATAATTTACAATACAAATTATAAACTCCTTGAAGCGTAGGGGAGATGCCGCCACTGTTCGACTCGTACGTGACAGCCGGCGAGTTATCTTCAACTTTGAAAGCAAAAACCTTTCGCTATGTAACTATGAACTTTATAGCTTTTATCGCGCCGTATTTTGCTGACAATCGGATATTTTTTCTCCGTTCCCCATCACTTTAAACCACGAGATGAAAAAATGCGAGTGAATTTTTATCACCACTTTTGTATCCTCGGAATTTTCCTCTTCACTTACAACGTTTGAACAACGTACACAATTGTGTTTTTTTTTTTTCATATGTGGGATGTAATAAAAACTGTACCAGTGTAGAAGGTTTGTAAAAAACTTTAATTTTCCTTTTGTACTCCGCCTCAGCAAGCGCTAGAGAATACATCAAATAAAATACAGCTAGAATGTGAGAGGACAGAAAAAACATTTGAGGATGTGACAAAACTTTTTCCTTCTTCCGCAATCACGTTTGCCTTCTAACTCTGTCATACATAATAAAGGATATAAAATAAGACCCAAAGGAATTTCGTGTGGTAGATCGTTATATGGGACTAAGGAACTTCATCTATTTTCCCGTGTAAAAAAATAGTATATGAAAAGAGTATTAGAATGGTGTTAAAATAAAAAAGAAAATATATTCGAGTATCGAATATTTTTTAATTAAAAATATCATTTTCAAAAATAAATAACGAAGTACACGAATATTTTTTATACTCATGCGTACACTCATTCGAATACGCATTTTATATTTAATACCGTGTGTGGCTTCGGCAGTTACCAGAGTTAAGCAGCATTGTTTGCGGCCATAACTTGGATGGGTGACCGCTAAGCCGCGCACTAGTTTGCGCGTAAATTGTTGAGCGGGACGCAGTTTTTCTAAGTTTCTAATGTATTCTCATACAATAGAAACTGAGTTAAAATGAAGCCACCAGTGTCGGCCAGGTTTTCCGCCCTTTTTCGTGAGCCCTTGTGCAAATGTGACAGTAGTGCATTAGGATAAGTGGCTGCGGACAACACTCGAGGAGGGTCGCTATGTAGAAATGGGGGAAGAGAAGAGGGTCTACGTAAAAGCCCGATGGAAGCATACGGAAGGAAAATCCGAATAAAAAAAGACTTAATAATAGGGATCAGTAGAATTAGAGTATGATTCCATCCAATACGACATACGGCTCGTACTTTTTATTTTAATACTGTCCTTATCCTCTTTCCATTTTTTTTTTCCGCGGGTTCCCAAAAAAAAAAGTCTCCTTGACCAGACTAGATTATATACAGAAGCTAGTACATATAGTTTGTGAATGTTTAATGTTTTTAATATCCATAGAACAAGCGGCCTAGGATTGATATTATTATTATACTCTTTTTATGTTATTTTTTGCGCGGGTTCCCAGAAAAAAAAATAGAAAATGAAGTCGTCCAACCTAGATTCTATACAAAAGCTAGTCTGGAATTTTGTCAATGTCTGATTTTCTTAATATCCATAAAACAAGCGATCATGGTTTAATCCACTCAAAGATTAACTTGGCTATGGAGGATATGGATGATCGAAAATGAAGAGTTTCCGGAGGTATTCCAGCCACTTGTCACATTGAATATTAACGCCATACCGACGAAAATTCACTACACCGGAATATGGCGTTATATATTTATAGAAAGTCGAAAAGGAATATTCGAACTCGTCCGAATGAAAGGGTAAGTCCAAAAATGGATCTTGTAACAGATGATTAAAGCACGACCTCGAAGTTCGAACCCAAAATGTACATAGCTTATCAACAGATCCCAAGGACTCATTAACTTTCATTATTTATCTCATTTCCATTTTCTACCAAGATAAACTTATTTCCAAATGGTTCAGTTCTGCGCCAAATATACATAAAATTCGTGAATTTTAAAGTTCAACCGCGCACAATTCGACACTATGTTAACAGTCACCCACTGTTAATCAATATGGCAATTTCAACACCTGGTTGGAATTAGCTGTCTCGTCTTACAATATCGAAGCCTCTAATGCACACTGCATCGACTAATTTAAGCCATGTTTCCGATAACAGGATTACATTGATATGTGCAATATTACGCTCTACACTCTGAGAAATATTTAGAAAATTCATATACTGTAAAGTAATTTATCGTATCCTATTTTTGCCCAATTTGTATAAGAAATTCAATTTAATATACGAGAAAAAATGAAAAATTCAATGTTCGTGAGTTATAATTAAAGTTCACTTATATTAAAAACATGACTTCATTACCGAATTCAGCAGAATTTCCACATCAATTTCACGTTATACTCGTGTAGTAAAGTTTCAATACCCGTTTCTGTAAAGAAAACTTTATGCACATATGTAATAATTTTACCTTAAATATATTTAACAACGGATGAAGGTGTTGCAAAATTAAAGTTAACTGATATTAAAAACACAAATCATATGGTATTTAATATACTCTGCATTATTCAATACGACTTTATTAACGAATGTAGCAGGATTGTACATCGATTTGACGTAATACTCGTGTAGTAAATTTTCTATACCAGTTTCTATAGAGAAAACTTCCTGCACCGTGGAGTAATTTTGCTTTAAATATTTTCAACAGTGTATCTTATGCGATTGTGCGGTTCCTTATGTTTCAGTTCCTTTAAACGATCCTCAATCTGGTCGATATCCGATAGTCCACGTTGAAGTTGAAGGTTAAAGTCGAATTCAACTGCTTTCGAATTCTCTTAAGTGGCGCATCAGCGGCTAAAGTAAAGGTAAGTATATCGATCGAAGACGACAAATCCTCGCTCGTATTCTTCAATATGTCGATTCCCATGTTCCATTTCTCCTCACTTCGATTTCAAACTTCACTAGAGTCCTTTCTTGAATCTAAATTGGATATCGACTTATGGATTCCTAGATGATTTCCAACAGGGGCTTATTGTTTTTTTGGACGCAGTTTTGTTCCAAGCCAATTCAGTTCTTTTCTCTAACCAATTCACATTTTTCTGAGCTGTCGAAAAATTCTTTGGCTATGAATCGGAACCAGAAACAGGCTCGGCCGATGGTCTTCTCACTGGGACATACAACATATTATCATAAGCCATGCGCTTTGTTTTTTTCAATGTTGGAAAACTAGGCAATTTCATTCTAGGAACCAGTGATTATCACCGTAGTTCATGCACACTGGCGCATCTTTACACCAATTTGGTCCTGTTCTGGTTTTTTGTTCGAGACAAAATGGACATATCTCCTCTTCTTTAAATACTTTACTGATATGCTCCAACTTTCTGGTTCTGTAGCGTTACTGCACTCAAGGGATAAATAATACCATCTCGAGGCTGAAAGGACTCGGTCGATGGCCTCGCAAATCTCACACATATACACACACAGTCCACTCACACACACAAACGCATGTAAAAAAAAAGGGAATTGCTGAATATATTATTATTATCATTATTATCAATACCATCTCCAGCCAAACTTTTCAGCATTGCACAATTACTATGTGCTTTTTTCAAGGTTTATATATTACTGTATTTTATTTACACCAAAAATCTTTGCTACAGGGAAAAAACAGGTTAGTTGAGAAAACCAATCTTTAAATGCTTGGGACCTTACACGTAGTTTCGTTGACATTACCAATCGGTAGGTCAGTGGCCCATCAGCTGTTTGACGTTACCAATCGGTTAGTTGTGATATGCCCGAGATATTCCGTTATTATGGATGTCTTTTCTACGTTCAGAAAGCAAAAATAAATGAAAAGTCTAAACCAGTGCACTCAGCGCATCTCTCTTTACTGGCGTAAGTTTTTTCTTTTTCATTCTATTATTCTTCAAAATAGAATGCACACATACAACAGAAACTGATGTAGCCAGCATAAACTGCCACGAGTTTTTCCTTCTTCTTACTCCGTCCGAAAGTCTGATGGAAACAGATGGAAACGTAAAAAATACGCACCAAATACACAGCTTTTAGACTTTAAATACCAAAATACACATCGGACTTGGTAACCAGGGCTCACTTGAGTTCCTGAATCCTCTTGCTATGTATATAGCACTCAAGATAACAGTACGCGGTGACAGGAGCTTCCTACCGCCCCTTAAAGGGGAAAACTGCATCGTACAATTATCTCGAGTCGTCGGAGAGTCCGCGTTGTTCGGTGGGAGGTGAAGAGGCGGACTCGGTCTCACCTTCACCGGCGCTGATGTCGCTTTTGTTGCGAGAGGCTTGTGTTTGCCTTGCCACGTGCGGCCGAGACAATCCCAGACGCTGCGAGAAATGCTCTCGGGAGTTCTTGTCGACGGAACCACGGAATGAAGATGCCTCGAACAGCCTGGCAGAGCTGCAAAAGCTCGAGAAACATACCAACCTTACCCCGTGAAACGAGGACAAGGGACAAACCGGATGCTCGTTTCCAAAAACTGACGAGCTGTGAGAGGTCATTTACGGGTCTCGTTATTCCATTGTCTACTGGTGTCCCGCTGTCCGTTTTGGGAATACATAGTGTTAAGGATGTATGATACGTACAGTTCCGCCAAAAGTGAGTTTCAGAGACAATTTCGATCACTTCCCGATGTGATAAGAATCGGAAAAAAATCATGCATGTAAAACGTGCTGAAAAAATTGATTGAGCATAATAATAATCCCAAAATGTTATTAACGAATTGTCGAAAAAAACAGTTGTTCGACAAACAATCAGTCAACCTAACTTTTTGTCTAATGAAAATGATATGTTAATTTATTTGAATGCATACGAATTTTTTCAGATTTTTTTCTTCATTTCGATTTTGATTTTTTTTATTTTCAAAAATGTGCGCGCAATAACGAATTTTGGATATGTGTTTGGCATAAAACCATCTACTATACTCAAGATTTTTTTGCAAAACACATATCTAAAATTTTTTATATTCTGCGCATTTTTCAAAATGAAAAAAATCAAAATCAAAATAAAGAAAAAAATTTGAAATAATTCGTATGCATTCAAATAAATTAACATATCATTTCCATTAGAAAAAAAGTTAGGTTGACTGATTGTTTGTTGAATAATTGTTTTTTCCACCAATTTGTTAATAACATTTTGAGATTATTATTATGCGAAATCAATCTTTTCAGCACGTTTTCTATGCATTATTTTATTCCGATTTTTATCACATCGGGAAGTGATCGAAATTGTCTCTGAAACTCACTTATGGCGGAACTGTACGTATCATACATCCTTAAGCAATAAAACAAAGTATCTTGACCGCTACATTCCTTTGATAAATGGAATTTTTCTTTATGCTCTGCAGCCATAAAAAATTAAATTTCATATGAACATTTTCATATTTTATTTTCAATTCCGTTATCAACAGATATGCACACAAAACTTCTGTCCATTTTACACACAAAATGTAAGAAAGTAATGTATTAAAAATTTGTGTCGTCATCTGTAAAAAAACATCCTGTTATTGAAAAAAAAGAAAAATCTGCCGTAGCATTATATTTAATGTAATTTTTAGAAATTATATATCTTACGAACTTCTCAATTCATTTTTAATTAAATAAATATAAATCTGTAACTTCTATAAAAATATTTCTCATCCATGACTTTGCACAAGAAATATTCGAAGGTACTGCAAATATAGAAAACCTTTATCATTTTTTGTTTGATACATTTTCTATTATTAATAGATTCAATACAAATTTAATAGATTTTCCTTCTTTCCAGAGTATGGTTTCAATCGCCTTTCGCCACCCTTCCTACCCTTACTCCTATCACCCCCTACCCGCACTGCACTAACCTAACCTAACCTCAAATGCGTGCGCAGCAGACTTAACTACACTGTACCGAATTCACCGTGGACGTGGGGAAACTGTGGAAAAACCGTACCGATACAGACGGTCGTATATCCTTCTGACTTCTCGGTGTATACACATAAGTAACTTACTAGTATATACACCGAGGTCTCAGTTAAACTTACCTCCCGCTCATTGGCTAATGAGTCAGCGGGTGCATGGCTAAGCGGTCACCCATCCAAGTTATGGCCGCAAACAATGCTGCTTAACTCTAGGGACCGCCGAAGCGACTAACCGACCGCGCGTCCACTGCTGTCTGTTTATCGGTTTTTAAAATTTACTATATAATCCAAAGAAAGCACGGAAAAATCTTTCGAATTAATGCAACAGATCAGTTACTTAGTAAAACGTTGACAAAATTATTTTCCCCTGTGCAGGTACGCAATAGTTCTTGTTTCTCAGAGTTCAAGGATATTCTCACTCAAACGCGCTTCTAATTCTCCCCCTAGGAATTTCGCTAATTTGTAGAAAGTAATATGCCAGATTATTCACAGTTTTAACCAATTTATTTTACGTACATTATAGGGATAGTTTTTTCTGACAATAGTTGTGTTTGTCGACAAATTAAAAAATTTAATTTGTGTTATGCGGATTACATTGTGTTTGCGAGGAAGGAAGTAAGTGTCCTTGTTTCTCTCACACAATACCTACTCACCCAGTTCAGTTTGTCAACGAGCACAGCTAATAGATCTACTGTTTGTTGGCTGATTAAACCTATAATCTCAGCGCTCCGACAAATACTTCCAGAGCCCTCGGGACCGGAAACGTCTCGCCGGATCATCAAACTCGCACACACGAGACAAGGTAGTCCGTGTAAGATTCTCTATTGCACACTGACGAAAGCGTACATCGGAGCTCCTTTCCCGTTAGACCCACGGGTTTCCAGTAAGGATGTTGGCTAAATGTTGTAGCTATGTGCCTTTGTGGAAAAGCTTTTTTCTTAAGGGAAAAAAGAATCAAGTCGACGGTGGTTTATGTGCTAATAACGAATAAAAAATCTATAAACAGCGAAAACGTCTGACCATTTCTGAACCCTAGAACTAATTTATGGGGTGGCCAACCACCGCAGACGATATGGAAACCGCGCTCCGAACGTAAAAATTGGCATTAGTCCTCCGGGGGCACACGTTCCGGCTGTAACACGTAAACGTGGGGTCCTCTTAACCCCGTCTGACCATATTTCGGGATATCAACGTAGTAGCGTAAGGTGCTCGCTGACTTCCACATAGGACGGTAAGTCAGCGCATCTTGGGGTGAAAATACACCCCACTCTGAAGTTCCCATTAGTGTCTTGGGTAGGTAATTTTCTTTTTTATTGAGACTCGAATACGACTTATTATCATGTAATGTTGACGTATAAGGTCAATGTACCAGTGGTCGCACACGTCCCAGTTATCGCACACCACCGCATATATTGCGCTATATTTTAGAAAAATCGTGAATAAAATTTCAATGTTTTATTCATTTTATTTCGATATTCCAATGTTGTCTAGGATAATTGTCTATTGCCATATTGTGCAAATTATAATGTAATTGAATACGTTTGTTCAGGCTATTTCAGGGAAGTTCAAGTAAATTTGAACTTCAAGTAAATTGCTTGTAGTAAATCACCACAATTCTGAGTGTCGCTGCCACCAACTGATTTTTTAAAAAACAAAACAAAATACTAAC
Organism: Tromatobia lineatoria; assembly: GCA_949699805.1. Classification (NCBI taxonomy): domain Eukaryota; kingdom Metazoa; phylum Arthropoda; class Insecta; order Hymenoptera; family Ichneumonidae; genus Tromatobia; species Tromatobia lineatoria. The sequence continues at coordinate 6,631,665 of OX453042.1, read as the reverse complement.
ACCAGAGATGAGTAGGGAGATTGCCAGTGGAGCGATATTCTTGAGGCAACTTTTTTTCCGTCTTTGCAGCGCCGCCACACTGGAGAGTTGCCGAACTAGACCCATCTTTTTGATTGGTCGAATATATATAGATATACTCGACGTGGAAAAAATTGTGCGCTTCCGACCAATCTGTCTGATTGGTCGAGTATATATAGATATACTCTTGATGGGAGAGGTTCGTGCGTTTCCGTAGCTTGCAACCGCGCTTGATCCTTTGCGGCCGTCGCAACGTTGCTGGGACCATGCATTTGAATTTCAGCTCATCGCACGGACTTCGGTATACAGTCTTCGAGCCTTTCTTGAACATATCTTAACCGTATCAATAAAGGATTAAAAATATTCAAGCAAGCTCGGCAGACGTACGCCAGTTCACTCACGCACCGAACGAATTTCTTCCCGTTAATTTTTTTTTTTTCAGCGTTGATACGTAATTTAATGAATATATCTTCGCAGTAACGAATTTGTTGCTGCGAGGATATATATATTTTTTTTCCACGTTCAAGAATTTTGGATAGGCATTTTTGGGTAACGTAATATGACTTTCAGAAGTGTACGGTGGTCGTGCGCATAGAGAATCAGTCTGGTAGCCGGAAGGTTCGGAGTTCGAATCGCCGAGTAGTTTCTTTTTTTTACAATTTTTTTTTTTTTTCAAGAAGGTTCGTCAGTAAAATTGAAAATGCCCAGAGAAATCTAAAATAATTACCGCGTTTTTAATAATACATAACAAACTTACATAAATTTTTTTGGATTTTTCGTCTACATCGTTTACACAAAATGAATTTTTTTATGCATACATTTTAACATGGGCTCTTATGGCATATTTACGAATAAAAAAAATTGAAAAAACTGCGAGACGCAAAACTGACTGCACTCTCCACTTGAAAAAATCAAATGATCGAGACGAACCGGAGTGCTCGCACTTGTTTACAGTTTGCCTCCATACAATGTTGCGTTAATGGATTTCCGAGAAACGTATACATTGTATTGTGCCTGACATGTAATTTTGATTCTTCATATGAATTTGATGGTTAATAAACATTTAAATTTTTCAGACCTGACCTTGCATTGCTCGCACCCCCATGTGAGCAATGCAAGGTCGGGTCTGAAAAATTTAAATGTTTATTAACCATCAAATTCATATGAAGAATCAAAATTACATGTCAGGCACAATACAATGTATACGTTTCTCGGAAATCCATTAACGCAACATTGTATGGAGGCAAACTGTAAACAAGTGCGAGCACTCCGGTTCGTCTCGATCATTTGATTTTTTCAAGTGGAGAGTGCAGTCAGTTTTGCGTCTCGCAGTTTTTTCAATTTTTTTTATTCGTAAATATGCCATAAGAGCCCATGTTAAAATGTATGCATAAAAAAATTCATTTTGTGTAAACGATGTAGACGAAAAATCCAAAAAAATTTATGTAAGTTTGTTATGTATTATTAAAAACGCGGTAATTATTTTAGATTTCTCTGGGCATTTTCAATTTTACTGACGAACCTTCTTGAAAAAAAAAAAAAATTGTAAAAAAAAGAAACTACTCGGCGATTCGAACTCCGAACCTTCCGGCTACCAGACTGATTCTCTATGCGCACGACCACCGTACACTTCTGAAAGTCATATTACGTTACCCAAAAATGCCTATCCAAAATTCTTGAACGTGGAAAAAAAATATATATATCCTCGCAGCAACAAATTCGTTACTGCGAAGATATATTCATTAAATTACGTATCAACGCTGAAAAAAAAAAAATTAACGGGAAGAAATTCGTTCGGTGCGTGAGTGAACTGGCGTACGTCTGCCGAGCTTGCTTGAATATTTTTAATCCTTTATTGATACGGTTAAGATATGTTCAAGAAAGGCTCGAAGACTGTATACCGAAGTCCGTGCGATGAGCTGAAATTCAAATGCATGGTCCCAGCAACGTTGCGACGGCCGCAAAGGATCAAGCGCGGTTGCAAGCTACGGAAACGCACGAACCTCTCCCATCAAGAGTATATCTATATATACTCGACCAATCAGACAGATTGGTCGGAAGCGCACAATTTTTTCCACGTCGAGTATATCTATATATATTCGACCAATCAAAAAGATGGGTCTAGTTCGGCAACTCTCCAGTGTGGCGGCGCTGCAAAGACGGAAAAAAAGTTGCCTCAAGAATATCGCTCCACTGGCAATCTCCCTACTCATCTCTGCTAACACCACGGCCAAATACTGGCGAAACTGGTAACCGAAGCGCCACTTACCATGGACTTCAAGTATTTCGCGCTTGTAGTTAATCGTCACAAATATAATCTGTAATTTCTTATCTACAGTTGGTACATAAACACGTACCAACAGTGGAATTATGGGCTACTACCAACGTCCTCCAAAAGCAAACACTTTAAAAACTGTTTTACCGACCGACTTTAACTGACGTATCGACCGGATTGAAACACCACAAGAGGAAATTAGCGCCAGAAACGTATTCTGAAAATGCGATGCGAAAATACTGACATTTGCCGCGGAACAATGGTTGGTCAACTTATTTTTAGTAGTAGTAGTACCAGTATTTTATTAACAAAAAAAAAAATATATATATATGTATACATTAGGGTGTGCCGAAAAAAATGATTTTTTTTCTTTGCTCTCCGCCCAAAATATCATAGAATACGTCTTACTAAAGATCCTGTCAAAAGCGGAACTCATAATTTTAATTCTTAGAGGTCCATCATCCAGTTTGAAAATTTCCTATTTAAATAACACAGGAAAGTGATTTGTTTCCATTTTTTTCCCTGCAACCTAAGAAGAAATTTTTTTTTTCAAAAAATGAATGACTACATCTTATGAATCATTAAATTTCGAACAAAAAATCTTATCGAGTCGAATTTTTATCATCAATATTTGATTTATTACAAAGCCTTAAAATTTGTAATGTTCTAAATTTTCCGTTGTTCTGAATTTTTTAGTTAAACTATGGAAATTAGGTCAAATAGTTGAAGGAAAATTTTGTCGTCTGTCTGACGCACTACTAAAAAGTTGTTACCGAGTTTTTCGTATCGTTGATATTTACAAAGTTACAGACCGACGAAGTCGTGGTTTTTGTATTCTTAACTGTTATTGACTGAACCACTGATGTTAGTACAAATAAGTCAATAGGAATTTAATAGAACAGTGAATTTTCTAAACAATTCAATGTACATATATCTTATCTATAAATTGCCGCACAAAGGCGAATATATAAATACATGGAAAAACCGATCCGTTGAAATAACAACTTCCTTTTTTCAATTGTAACCGTAGTTATTGGAGCGGCTATCCGGTGCAATTAACTCTTAAAACAACCAGCAGCCAGATGTTCGTTAGACAGTTCTCTATAGTAGTTATCCAGCTTAGGGCAAGCAGTTACAAAACTCACAGAGTGGTTACTCTCACCCATGTCCGTTAATTTTGGGGAAAAATGAATCTGATTGTTTCAACGGTTATTTTGTACGAATTTTGGCGAAAAACGACTGGTTGCTAAACCTGCTAAGGTGGTCGCTCAGCGCCTATTAGTCAATTTCTTCGGGGAATCCCCCCCCCCATAGAGCCCCGTCAAGCTATTTGCGACAGAAGAAAGTAAGGACGAAGTCAGTGGTGTTGTTATTCTCGGAGGTACTGGTAATTCGCGTGATATCAGTTGACATTCGATTAAGTGTTCGCACTAAATCAAATACTTAAACTGTATTGTATTTTCGTGTACAATTATTTGGCATTTAAACAGACCAAATCGATTGTAACTATTCCGTAAGATGGCAACGATGCAGAAACAAAATCACTACTGCCCGGTGTGCAAGGATATCGCAAAAAATGAATGTGGCTCATGCGGATCTGTATATTATTGCAGTCGGGACCATCAGACATCGCATTGGAAGATTCATTCACAACATTGTGAACCCTACAAACTCGTCGCGAACTCTCAGCTCGGAACTCACTACGTAGCTACACGAAACATAAAATTCGGCAACACTGTAGTCCGTGATAAGTACCCTTTAGTAACAGCACCGCAAAACTTACGAGACCTTGGAATGGCAAAGGGCGATTTTACCGTAGGACTAAAAGTTCCTCCAACATGTTTGTCCTGTTACGTCGTACTCAAAATCGATAATGCGAAACGCTGTAAATGTGGATGGTACATTTGTCGCAAATGTACGGAACACGGTAGTGAGTGCGAATTCACGAAGAAGCATGCCAAGTCAAAGATAAAAATTTCCGCGGCAGAATACGAACAAGCTCATCCGGCCTACGATATTGTCGGTCTAATAAGAGCGCTTGCTCTACGAGAGAACGACCCGAAATCTTACGAGAAGCTAATGAATTTGCAAGATCCAGTACAGTCACTGATCGCCGAAGCATTTCTACCTGACAAAGCAGTCCGCGAGGCGGTTGAATCTGCCAAAACATTATTTAATATTGATCACATCGAGGAAGCTGAACTGAGCAAGATAATAAGAATCATATTGGTATGAATCATTTGAATAATATAAGTTACCATAGTATGACACTACGAATACAGTCATACATCAGCCACTTTGCATTTAATGCATTTATTCGCCAGTACCCATTCAGCTGATTTAGAATAGAAAATTTATTTCCTGATGACAACAGAGTTTTTACGAATTCGTTATGCATTTTACTTGTATTGAAGATTTATTTCTTCGACAATATATTTATTAACAACATGATAGTTATTGATAGGCGATACGGTAGGGGTTAGTGTACTGACCTTTAGACTCTAGTCTATCGGTAGGTCACGGGTTCGATTCCTGGTCCCGTCGATTTTCGTCGAAAATAAAAACACGGACGCGGAAAAGCTGTAGATGTATACGTGGGACACATACAGCTACCTATGGAGGTCACGTGTATACAACTGTAGTCCGTGTTTACATTTTTGCCGGAAACGTGCTGTAGGTCGAGTACCGAGAGGCAAGGTCGAGACCGGCTGTATCGACAAAGGTTGTTCTTCTTCTTTTGACTTTGAGCTGGCTCTAGCAGTCGACAAAGGTTGTCTGCAGTTTTCCTATGTCCTCTAAGTTTCGCTCATAAGCGAATGCGATTCTAAAGAGGAAATCGGCTGCAGTCGCAATAGGTAGACTAGTCCAGGTAATACCAAGAGGTACAATTTTTTTTTAAAGTTGGCCAATTATCTCTATGAGGGAGTACGTTAACCGTTTTCTTTTTTTCTTCAAAACTTCAAAACTTTTCTCCATGTTATGAACTATTCTGAGTGTCCGAGATGAAAAACTCTACAAAAAAAATCCATGAAAACAAAGCTTCCTCTCTCCCGGGGAGCAAAAAAATATATATTATGAAATTAGAATACTAACTGAACGCAGACAACATGTTATTTACTTTCTCGACTTGCAATGTACTTGCATACCTCGGAACTTTTAAAGATTATTTTATTTAAAATAATAATTGATATTTTCAGAATAATAGCTTTACCATTTCGAGGGACGGCTATCCATATCGTGCTGTTTATGGGAAATCATCCCGCATCCAACACAGTTGTAATGCAAACTGCTCCCAGTCCATCACCGATGAAGGGGGTATAATCATTTGGGCAGCAGTCCCAATTTCCAAAGGTCTGTAAATGAAGTATATCGGGTTGCCGCCTTATCAATATGAATAATATTTTTTCACCATGCGTACGCGGGAAGTTCGACTTACCGCCCTACGGGCTTTACGTAATTTGAACTTTCCGCTGCTATGGTGAAAAATAGTATACTCCACTCGGGAGTGGAAGTAGACTATCCCCAACCGCGCGTTTAATCTTACACGCGGTTGAACATAGTCTACTTGCCTTCCCTAGTGGCGTAATATACTATTTTGTAATACGTGCATGAACAGCGGTGCTTTCAATGGCAGTTCTTCGGACCAAATGTGGCTAGTTTCATGGCAGTGTTGAAACAATCGATCGATGCGAGTATAGCTCGCGTTTCTTTCACTTTCGTCTCTAGGGACGAAAGTTTGGAACCTCACTTTTCACTGTTCTTCCCTCAAAACTACACTGAGAAAAAAATCTGGTACTTTTAAAAATGATATAGTTGGACTGATGATAATCTAACTATAAACTATAACTCCCAGGAGGCACGTCTATATTTTATGGTTATAGCAAATATAATTACAGTAGTAATCATCAAAATGATAATAGTTTCAAAAACAATTCTGATAGTTTCAAATATGCCGTTTTGTTGCATATACGATTTCAACGTTCGTTACCAATAACCTTACAAGTATCGTTTATTGAACCATATTATCATCGTTTCAACCATAAAACATTACAAGCCTTCCTATATTCGTTTTACCATGTGAAATCGTTAAATAAACGATATGTTTTTCTCTCAGTGTACCATCCAATGCACCACTATTCATTCACTCGTTACAAGAAATTTAGCGTGTAACATGGGCTGAAATTAGCAATGATGACTAAATCGCAAACTTTCGACCCTTTTTACACAATATACTATTCTTTTAGGAGATCACATCACAGTCAGCTACATTTCTACTCTTTCGTGTACCTTATACCGAAAGAGAGATCTTGCGAATATAAAGTTTATTGATTGCAATTGCGAGAGGTGCCGAGATCCGACGGAATTTGGAACGATGTTTGGTGCAAGGAAATGCCAGGATGTGTAAGTATGGAATGTTGTATGATGCTTCAGCCGTATGTATAAAGGAAAGTTGAGGAAGTGCTTCGGCGAAAGACGGCTTATTATTGGTTGTTGTTAGTCCATTTTTACGTTTCGCCCTGATCAGGGCCTCTTCAGAAATTTATTTCTGTTCAGTGTTCTGTTTGTGAACACTTTTATTGTGTGACAACAATATCAGTTTACAATGTGACCACATGCTGGCCGGACTCTCCGGTCCACAATAGTACAAATTAAATGAAATAATAGATAACAAATAAAATAACAACACCGAAATAGAACTACAATAGGATTAACCTAATATGACCGGAGAGCCCGGTCACCAGCTAATACTCAAACACACAACACAATAGTAAATATTTTGCCAACCAGCAAAGATATTGTTGTCACACAATAAAAGTGTTCACAAACAGAACACTGAACAGAAATAAATTTCTGAAGAGGCCCTGATCAGGGCGAAACGTAAAAATGGACTAACAACAACCAATAATAAGCCGTCTTTCGCCGAAGCACTTCCTCAATGTAAGTATGGAAAGTTAGTAATTCCGACGTATGATGAAAACCCTAGCAATCTTGACAACAGTCGTTTCCTGCCGATTTACAGTACAATTAACTGTCAAAACACCGGGTGATTTTTTGCAAAAATGAAATAATGACTGTAAAAACAACTGATTATCGAAAAACTGCCGGTTATAAATTTCATGAACAGTTGTCTTCACCGTCTTATAGATTCATCGACTATCGAAAAAACGAACAACTTTTTGTTTGTCGTTCGTTTTTACAGTCGTTACAATCGATCGGAGCAAAGCACCTTAAGGTTTTGTGAAAAATGTGAAACATCGCACAAAAAAGTTGTCCAGACAAACATTTTAGATTATCAAATGTATTCCCCAGTTTACATTTTTTCGTACCCTTGCGAAATAGTTTTCATGTTTTTCTGAAAAAAGTTCGGAATATTTTTTTTTTTTGCGATCAACCATTTTGGCTTTGCTAAAAAGTTCGCAAAAATTTCACTATTATGTTCATACAACAATTGTACAGTATTACAAATATTTTGATACCTTAATCATCATCATAGACGTTGCGACGGATGGTTAATTCCGTCTGCATTCTCCGCAACCGGTGAAAACTACTGCCCGGATTATGTCTGCTCCAAGTGCAGCACAGTGGTGCACTGGGCATCTTTCTTGACAATGGACGATACTATAAGTGCTCACCAGGACGGCGTTAATACGGTCAATATGCGCGAGTATAGAGGTTTCTGTGAAAAATGGCAAAAAGATCTCCACGAGAATCACCATCACATATTTAGGATTCAAAACAAATTAGCTCTCGCGTTCGGCCTTCGTAGCGGTGATCTTCACCGACTATCGGATGAACGCGTAAAGGACTTAATAGATCTTTGCAAAAAGCTGATAAGGATTCTCCGGATAATCGCGCCTGGTGAGATTATTGAATGCTGAAACTTACAGCGCTCCAGTTATTATAGATATTTTAAGAATTCATCAATTTATAGCTGAAACCCAACCAAGAGCGTTACTGCTCTTCGTACAATCCAGGGCAATGAAACTGTTGAACATCAGATACCCCTGCGAAGACCCAGAAATGCATTTTCAGTTTTTGATGGTATGAACTTTATAACGATTCGAGCCTTAACAAGTTGCGCGACCGGTGCTTTTTCGGAAAAAATTCAAAAACAGACCGACGAAGGGACACGTCCGTTGGGAAACAAAACTGACCGCAAACAGTAGTAAAACGGACTGTCTTTTTATGTTAATAGTTGGGGTTCTATTCTCTTTGCAAAAAACCAAATAAGAACCGAACGAAAAAAACATTATTGGCTTTGTTGAGTTTAACTATACGACTTTTTTTTTATTTGATTTTCACATTTTTTAACTTAGTAGTTAGCTTAGTACTATTTGATCATGGAAGAAGATTACAATTTTTTCTGGTCACCGGTGGGTCTGAAACCTGGAACTCTGCGGATATGAATCGGAGTTTTAGATCACAAGGCTATTCATATCTTTGTAAATATATATTTATGTTGTCTATTTAAAGTATAAGGAAAGTTTAAAGGTAAAACAATCTTAGGCATTTGCATGTTCGCATCTGAAGTTGTTAAGATAGTAACACGTTTAATAATTTTTTTAATTTTCACTGAAATCAATTATTGTTATCGTTATATATTGTCTCATCATGACACATGTGTAGAATACTTACCTACATACATTAAAGTGACTGACTTTCTGAGTCGGTAATTAAATCATTTTAGACGTAATTATTCAAGTAAAGTGTCATAAAATATTAAAAATTTCCTTATACTTCAAATAGACAAACGAAAACAAGAGTTGCGGTAGCGACTGGACGCCAAGTAAAAAAAAATTAACAATGTATTCATAGATTCTTATGAACGTGTGAATAGCCGAATGGTCTAAAGCTTAGATTCATATCCCTAGGCTTCCGCGTTTATGTCCCACCGATGATATAAAAAATTTTAATTGCTATCCGCGATCAAATATGTACCAAACTATTAAATAAGTCCGAATGTGAGAGCAAAAGATGAACATAGAGCCCTTCAAGTTGATTAACTGCAGCACAATTGATAATTATTTACAACAAAAATAATTCAATTATTTTTCGGTTTCCACGGTAAAAAAAGGAGTGAGCTTTTAACAGAAAAGAGCGGTCCATTTTGCCATTTTTCGAGTCGTCCGATTTGTTCACCAACGGACGTTTCTGTTTTCGGTCCTTTTTATGGTCCGATAACTTGCTAGGCAGGTAATGAGATCAGGTAATCTTTTTTTTCTATTGCTTGCAGAACCATCAAGAGTTGTTGAAGGAAATATACCAGTTACTTCGCCGCGAACGCGCTTTTCGACCTGCAGAGAAAGAGATAGCGACGACCGTTATAGCTGAAATAAGGAAATTGGAGACTTTGCCAGAAGTAAAGCTCATGGTGGCGGCTAATTCTATGTTCTCGTAAGTGTATTTTTTGAGCTCAACAGGTAATCACATGTCAACGATTCGAAAAATGACGGATTTTCGCGATTTTTTTGCCGTTGGTAAAAATACGGTAATCAGTTTGATTTTTTTGAGACAAATCAAATCATTCATGAAGAATAGAAAATGAATTTTTCGACGTTAATTTTTATTTAATTTACATTTGTTTTAACGCTCGAAAATGCCTTCGAAAGTAAAGTTGTTCTCACGGTGTACACACATGTTTGTGGCTGTAAATATGATCTAAAACGAAATTTGTAAAAAGATTATTAGTTAGTATGAAGGCTGGCATCGGGCTATGGATTGTTTTTTTTAAATCAACATTGATAAAATGGCGGTGGTTTAAAAATAATGTATCGAATTTAGCAAATTTTTTATGACATTTTTTCCGTAAACAATAATGAAGATTAAAAATATAAGCTTTCATAGCACGATATGGAATGATGTAAAGAATGTTGTGATAAAATTTGAAAGAGATGGCTGAAAAAATCTTACTTTGAAATTTTATAATGTTTTGTAAAATGACGTTTCGCGTTTGAAGTTTTAAATGCGAGAAAGGCTGTAGCAAAAGCCTTTCAAAAAGTTAACAGCATGATTATATATAACTGTCTATAGTATTGGATAATGAAAAAAAAAAAAAAATTACATTTTTACACATTAATGACCTCTTAAATTCGTAAATCTGTATCTATTCGTCTAAAGATATCGATAATAATAAATTGAATGCCAATAAATTAATGATAGTAATAAGATTGACATATCTTTATACTAACATCATACTATACAACCATCCATTAATGATATCATAGAAATAATTGATTATTGAGATAAGTTATTTTATAATTTTGAGATAAGAATTAAACTGTTCCTAATTAGATAACTTTCAATAAAGTTTTGTACTCGGATTGATTTTCTACTGTATGCTTTACAAAGACTCAATTTATCCTACTACCTTGAACAATCCTTCGATGACTCGTTCAAATTAGATCGATCGTATAAATTAGTAGTTTTCGCTGCGAATCAATATTTTCGAATTCAGAACCATGCGAGACAGACATAATGAAAAAATGCTAGACGCTACAACATAATGAAAAAGAGATACTGAAACTTCTTCCTCAACGACTCAATCTATAGCTCGCATTGTGAAAGAAAGTTTTAATAAACGCAGTGAATAACACTGTAGGTATAAAAAAAAATTATTCAACAACCAAGTAATGAAGGTTATTTCACTCAATTGCGTAGACTAAATTATTCGCATGTAGGTAACACTCCAATACACAGGCGATCCATAGCAACTTGATCTTCAACCTCCGCAATTTTTTATGTTATTCTTCCTCATAAAATGTGAATGTAGAATTTTCCAGATTTCGTGTTAACATCGTTTTATAATTATAAATATAAACGCTAAATAAAAAACAAAATTTTCCTTAAGCATGGATTTATTTTTCAAAAATACTACAACTAACGACAACATTTTTTATCTAATAAGAAGTTCTTATTCTCATCAAGACCGATGAGGAAAACGATTTTTTTTTAATTTGTCGATAGCTATGATAGACATGTAGAATATATGTTCCCAAAACAGTAAGGCTAAAAAAAAGTTAAAAAAAAAATATAGCATAAGAACCATCGTGTTACGCGGTTAATACTGTATGTACATCGGTCGTACCGACGCCGGGCTGCGGTCGCGGCGCAGTTGCACATTATAATGTAATAAACATTACGATGTTACCCGAGGGAACGGCTGTTCTCCCCCGAACGACTCAATGGCAAAGTAATGGTGCGCATCTGCACCATTAGCGCGCTCTATCCTCATCGCTTTCTATATGTGGCACTCTCTGCATAGTACGGGCGTATATCAAGCTTTAAAATTTAGTTTCCGCTTTAAGGAGAGTGATAGCTCATCCAGGAATGATAAGGATTCGTGCTATTCGCTTACGGCAATCACGAACCCTAGCGAGACTGGTCGCAATGAAATTCGCCACGTTTTCACGGTGGTTTTTACCACGGTGGTTATTTTCGGAAAGTCGACGATAATCCTTAGTAAATCACCTACCAAATCACCTTAGAAGTAAACTTCATCCCTTTTCCAATAAAGCTTCGTCGCCGTGATAATTCTCCCGCATAGTTTCCGCGTTATGCCACTGTCGAACCACCGATAAAATCACTAGCTCGGAAATCGGTTATCGTAGTGGTTATTATTTTATAATTTTCCTTATGCAACTCCAAGCGAGAAGTGCTTACTTCTCACACGCTCCGCTTAGTTCCGTATGCGCACTCCACGTACTTTACGCACTAGTGAAATCGCACTTCTCGCACTAGTGAAATAAAATCGTATACGAAAATCGTGCGAGAAACTTTTCCTCAACTCATGATTGCAACACTTGTCTCTTCGGCTCGTGCTGCAAACTCACCTTCGTCAGAAAAAGTTTTATCGCACTCGTATCGTAATATGCTATTTTTCGCACGAATTATATTTAGCAGCATCCGAAAAAAATTGCGGCTGCGCATTATATTTTTGAAGGTATACTTATTGATGTTTGTAAAAACTCAAATAAAAAAATCTAGCTATCCTTCCCTGTTAGAAAAACGTGCTGCGCAGCATGTCGTCAAAAATGCGTCATGTACTGCAGCATTAACGAGTACGGTATTGACAGCACGGGATGCTCAACGGCACGAATGCGGGCACTGTGTCTACACAGTTTCGACAGACGTTGGCGCTGCACAGCGTGTCGAAACTGTGTAGACATATTGCTGGAATTCAGCATGCCGTGCCCTCCATACCACAGAATAATATACTGCGCATGGCGCATTTTTTTTTTTTTTTTTTTTTTTTTTCCGGCACCTAATACCGCCAATGTGCCATCACTGTGCGGCCAAAAGTCATGAGTATTATTTTGCGGATGCGTTTCTATTCGTGGAATCTCTTTGTATTTGCTTTTAACTAACAATCGAATGAATCAGTTATTTTTTCGGTGGTTGCTTTGGTAATTGGTAGAAAAACCACCAGCTGCGTTATTGCAGCCCATTACTTACCGAATCCGTATCACCGTCTAACCACCGTTCGATCTGCCGATGGGTTTTTGGGATAGGGCTACACAGTGACACTATGCCATCACCTTGTCGGCACGTTGTGCAACAACGAAAGTTTTCTGAATGCACGGAATGCATGCCCTATACTTTAAAATTGTTTGTGCCAAGTGCTGTTAAATTTTTAATGTCTCGGCAGTTTTATTAAACACTTTGGTTTCAAATCCCTTGCGAGAAACGCTTGTACCATTTGCCATCTATGAGAGTAACGGCGTATTGACGTTTCGCATAATGCTCCTGGATGATAAATGGTTAAGGCGTTTCTCCCAAGCGATCTGAAGTCAAAGTGTTTATAACACTGCGAAGACATTTAGGATTCGACTGGACTTTAGGAAGCTATAGACTGAAGGTGGTGCTTCTTGGTTTTGTTTCTTTCGAAATGTAGACCTTCGACGCATATAGTATTATTGAAGTACTCTTGGTGGAATAGGCTGAAGAGATTTATTCTATTCGGTGCGAGAAACGCAGTTTTACACACGCGAAGCGTAAATCCCCATTTTCACACAATGTGAAATGAAATTTCATACAATACTATGGCGATAAATTTTTTTTTGATTCATGTGATTACATCTGCCTTAAAGTTTTATCGCACTCGTGTCGTAATATACTATTACGTTTTATTTCTCTGGGACAAGTGCTCTATTTCACAAATTTTTGAGCCACTGCAATTTATACTTTTCGTGGAAACTTGACTTGATTTGATAAAATCAGCTTAATTATTTTATTTATAAAATTTGGGTGTTCCCAATAACGGTAATTGTCTGAAATTCATTAAATGATACACTTTAGTTTGTACCAGATTACAAATTTTACAGAAAGGTCGATAATTTTTTTTTTAAACCTGAAAATGTTTCGACGCAAAAAAATTTTTTAAAAAGAACGAATGATTCTTATTTATATGCGCAACAAATCAGGAGTTCAAGGACAAATTGAGTAATTCAAAGGAAAATTAAAACAAAATCTCAACAACAATTGTCTGGAATCCATATATTTCCTCCAATTTTTCCGAAAGCCCACAATGATTTCTAGCTTTGTTCATCTCTTGTCTCTTTTCTCGCATCTCGTTTTATACCTTCGTCGCGTTCGTTTCACTCACTCACAATCATATCAACAATCGGATCTCACTCATACTCATAACTTCCCTTTAACCGCCAAGGTTCGCACGTGTGGCCGTATTTTTTGTGAGAGACTGTGTGGTTTTTTTTTAGCGTGTATACATTTTCCGCGCGTTTAACGCGCGTGCATGTGTACTGTTCAAAGTACGGGCAATTAAGCATCTTGAAATGAATACATATCGCGCATAGTAATAAATACAGCTTCACGCCCTTTTACTAATATTATTACTTTTTTTTTTATCATTCCTGAATAAAATTCATTTGGAATTTCCCCTGACCAGATGTTGCATAACAATTTTCATTAGCTTCAATGTAATAATATAATGTAATTTATCAGGAACGTTACTTTTGATAAGCAATCGCGCTCATTTCGTTTTGACAACCTAATAATCGTACATTTAATTAAAGTAATTTCTTTATTATTCAACCGGCGATATAACTCTCAGTATCTGTCGGTTTCGCAGGTAAGAAAAATTATTTCAAATCATTTTTAAGAGCGTGTCTCTGTGTGTTTATCGTTTGTTCAAACCCTCTCGATTAATACGGTTTTAAGGACACGATAATTGAAGTGCTCTGTAATAGTTATTTGTCCTTTATTTTTCGTAACGTCACACACACTTTCTTCGCAGGCGAACATAATCACAATGACGAGAGCCGCTCTTGGGCCAGATCTCGCTTTTTTACTACGTTGAATATTTTCATTATTTTTTCTTTTACTTATTTTTTTTGTTTGTACGAACGTTACGCCCACGTGCATTCTTATTGTGTTATTATTCTTCGTCTTTTTCATGTCTTATTATTTATTGTACCGTGCGCGGTGTCTCAACGTCCGGCGGACGTGACTGCGAAATATTTTGTTCCACGTGAAATATATACTCGATAAAAGGCATATGACGCTCGACAGTCACTGATAAGCCAGTTTTCTGTTTCCATTTTTTATTATTATTATTAATATTATTATTATTGTTATTATTATTTTGTGTCGCACGAATCGTACTCTCTCTCTCTCTCTCTCTCTCTCACTTTCCCACGCAAAACGTGCCTGCAAAAGCTTCGCTTGCTTTTGAGCACTCTTTTACACAATGATAAATTAGCAGCGAGACGAGGCACACCGAAAGACAAATCGTTCGGGACTTGGATTAAAGAACCAATTATTTATCTTCGAAAAATCTGAGATCAAACGAAATTTCATTTCCAAATCTCCTTCTTGTCTTTCCGGTGTTTACAATAATATTCGTCGTTATCGCGCGAAGAATTTTTATAAATTATCGAGGGCCTCGTTCGCCGCACGATGTCTTAGTGAAAAATAAGATCATAGACGGATAAACAATTATAAAATTATTGAAAACTTAGGCTTTCTCCGCCTCCTCTCAAATAACTCGGCGAGAACGGCGACCAAAAAGAAAAAAAATATATAACGAATCGAATCGTCGATCGTACGTCGACGTCAGTTAAAAAAGAAACACCAGCCCGCTTTTCTCAAGCGCTTTCTCATCACCTAGCGCGTCTCTCTTAATCTTCCATTATTACATAAATCGAAAAATCTCACTTCGCCGCTTTTCACGTTTTGTTCCTTTTTCTTTTTTTTTTTACGCTTTACGCTAATCGTCATAAAAATAGAATTCGCTTGGCGTATATATAATTTGTATTATCATTGCATCTCTCACGTCTTCCGCTTCGTCCGTTTTTTCATTTTCACGTTATTTTTTTATCGTTTTTTTTTTTTTTCATTTCGCAACTCTCGTTTTTCTGTACAAAGAAAAATCATCGCGATAAACGACGGTTTTGCCTGCGAGAAAATTATACACGATAGCATTGTCGTTACACGAAGTTTTTAAACGTCATTTCCTGAGTTATCCCTTCGTTTTCATTCAGGAAGTATTTCTTAAAGGGCCAGAAGATTAGAAGAATGCGTGTTTTTCTTTCTCTATCCTTTGTTTTTCGTCGAGGGAACGGGAAGGGAAGGACAGGTGGGTACAAAGTGCAGAAGGGAAGATTTTCTTTCTTGGGACCTAAGGGGAAAGACTGGGGTGACTCAGAGTATCCCCAGTCGTAACATACTATTCATAATATATTCAGTATATTTAATAATTCATATATATTTATATATATATATATGTACGCTATAATGTAAACATATATATGTATATAATGTATGATTTGTTTTATAGCCCTATATAGTACAATTACGGTCGAAAAGGCTGAGAGGAAAAGAGGAAAAGTTGTTTTTAGCGGGGAGTTTGGTTAGTAGACGAAAAGGGGGACGGGATGATGGGAGGGGGAGGATCGACCGAGAGTAATAAACGCCGATTAATCGCTTTCTTGCCTCATCGCGGCATCTTAGACAATCGACTATAGTTCGAATGTTTTCGTAACGAACAAAAACAACAAAAGAAAACATCTCGTTATTAAATTGATACAATAGCGTTGAAACTAAAGAAATTTGCCCACTAGCAGAAGAATTCACCTTTCTTCACGTTTCTCTTAACCGCGTTTATGCCTTTCATCGTTTTGAGAGGCCTTCTTTCTTTCATAGTACTTCTTGTTCGGATCTGAGTTTTTTTGTTTTCTATTTTAAACGTACGTATCACACTCAATGGTGATCGTCCGGCTCGCTCGTTGCTGCGCGAGACCCATGCATTTTGGAGACTAGCAAAATCTTGTCTCAATTTGTTTCTTCACTATGTTAAATAGAATAGAATTCTGTCGTCCAAATAGAATTTTATAACAATTGTCAATGCTAGTACGAATCATCACAATTAAATAAAGTAACTTATTTTTTATGTAAAAATATAATAGTAAAATTTTCCATTACTTTTCTTCTTCGATTCAAACTTTTTTTTTGTTTTTGTTTTTTTTTTTTCAAATACAACTGGAAAATCAGATTTTGCGCTGTCTCTGCGTGTCTGTTGCCTCGCAGAAGTTGTGTAGAACAGTGTCGTGGATGGGCTGAGTTAGCGATGTGAAAAAATGGATATTTTAAAAATGTGTGTTTTGCAGGTACGCGCGCCAACAAACGCTTGAATTGTGTGAGTCGCTTGAGTCCTCCGCTTCCAACGAGCCGGTTGTACCGCACACGGCGACCCTCTTTATTTCCTTCGCCCGGAACGGCATTTTCGTCCGTAACCGAATCCATGTTGTCGCTGGTCAACCTCTGATCACCGAAAAACAGGAGTTTATGTTTTGATTTGTTGACATTTTCTTTTATACGGTTGCGAGCTTAAACATAACTTATTGTACTTTTCGGTCGTTACGGCTTTTGGGAGGGCTCCGGGTTGTATTGATATTGGAAAAATTCGCGAGTTTATCAGGTCACGTCACTGATGCGAAAAATATTTAAAAATTGCATCACAAACAACAACAAAAATAGAGAACAAATATGGGGACCATTAACGTTTTAACTGCCAACGTAGCATATTGGAGCAAAAGCTATTTTTCAAACCATCTTTTTCCAATTTCACGATCAAAGACATTTTTACGTAGAAATTGAAAATCTTTTTTCCACTTTATACTCTAAAAAATTAGCGATGCTTGCGAAAAATCATTAATTCCGACAATGAGCTTAGCTCACTAGTTTAACGGGTTTAAACATCTTTGAACATAAGATATCAAGTATTTTAGTTTCAACTTTGCATAAATAAAACTTGATACAACTGTAATAGAAATTTATTTCTCTCAAATGGTATTTCAATGAACATATACGTGCTTAGTCACCATATTCATCATTTTTTAATGGATAATTAAGCTTTTCCTTTTAACTTGCTAAGAAAGATGAAAAGTGGGTTGGACATTTGACATTGAAAAAAAAAAGAAGAAGATTTTACATCAGTGCCGCGAGATTACGTCGGACCGTAAGCAACTGCCTGTAGGGTTTTCTACGGCAACTATCAGCTGATTATATCCATCGCGTGCTGTAGACGTTATTAATCCCCGCAACGCGGCCTAACTCTCTAAAATAACCTTTTAGAACTTTTTTTTTCTTTTTCCAAATTGCTGTATTAAAACGTCAGCGCTAATACTACGCAAAGATTCTTGGGTTTGTCGCTAAACGACAGCGCCTGAGCGGAAACTTCAATGCATTTTAACGCTTCGTTGATGCATGGTAGAAAGCTCGGGGCACAAAAATGCCACAGGGCAAAAATGGCTCAGTCATGTGTGAAAATTATCGTTTAATTCTGTCACCATGGCTCGAAATGAAAACATTGTATTACTTCTATTTCTCGACTGATATGAATACAGTATTTGCGTTTTCAAAATTGAATCAGGTGTACATTTTGAGCAAGCAAATAATAACTGAATTGAAGAAATATCGTACGTCAATAAATCGCCAAAGAATTGGAAAAAATGCCTTTAAGGAGGTTGGATCGTAATCGTTACTATTTAGGATAATTTATATTGCAGCGTGTGTACTACAACAGAATAATAGTGATATAATGGGATTGAAGAAAAATTGATTGATGAACGTTGAATTTCAATAACATAGATTGTCGTTAAGTTTCTTCCGTAAATCGGTGTTTTAATGCAGACAGTGGCTCATTATCGTAATTATCAAAGCATCACTGCCCTTAGTTTAGACAGTAACATTTTTTTTATTCATAAACGACTATAATTATTTAACGATCAACACTATCAAATATCTTGATCATAAATTTGTTGGGATTCATTCAAAAACTGGTAAATGAAGTACGGATTATTTTTGGAAGAAACTAAATAGTCATTTGAAGTAGACATTAATCAGTCAATACTTTTCTATCGAATCCATCGAATGTATCTGCAATTCTATCAATGTTTCTGTCGTTACATGCTGTTATATAAATCAGGATTTACTGCAATCACTCAATCCGTTAACGCAATAGAAGCATTTTTTAAATTCAGTGCCGATTTTACGCAGTTCCTACAATTTTTGATGATTTAATTTAGTGCTTTTAAGTGTCACTTTTATGACGTTATTTGTACTTGAAAGCAGAAACATTCACAATTATCGAAACGCGGTAAAATTGACCATTAAACGTTAATTTATGAAAATATTTCTCCGCCCTTTTTTGATCTCCCAAGAATTAACATGGACCGATTATGGCGAGTGGCAATTCATTTTTTTTGTAAAATTAAACTATTGTACAAAAAAAACTTCATTAGATATCAACGTTAAACAGTCGGATTTTTCTTCAAAACATGGCGAAGAATGCAATTATACGTTGAATATACATTCTGTTTCTCAAAAAACCTTTAAAAACAGTTAAAAATTGTAGGAACGCTTTTAAGAATTTAGCAATAATTAGACTGGTATAGTCCATAAATAATTTGATATTAGATCTTTTCGTGCAATATCCTGCCGTATTAGTACAAAAATGTACCAACATTTTATTGAAAGCTAATTCAAGAAATTTTTCGATACAAAACCATTAGAAAATACCTCAACAATTAGTACACAATCGGTGTGTGAAGAGAATGATTGTAATTTCTCTATTTTACGACATTTTTAACGGATTGATGTGGTAAATCGTATTTTTTTTTACCAATTTCTTACCAATATTGCAGAATATTCTTGGAAAATAGCCAATATCCCATTATTCATACAAGATAAAAAATAGAATAGTTTTTTTTCAACTTCAATGTGAATTAATTCAACCTTCTTAAATGCTTCTTTATTTAATTAGAGGGACATTCTTGCCTGATTATCTTTCCTAATAAAAGTACTATAATTCATAACAAAACGTGTATTTATTGCTCATTCGCTTTCGCGGCCGTTGAGCGAACTACCAGCTACGAATTCAAAGCACTAGGGCACAATTCTCGCACGCTAAAATAGACGCAAAAACTAATGAAAGATAAAACACGAACGTGCGCGTTGGTCATTAGCATGTGAGCCGAGGTCCACTAAAAGCGCCAATTTTTTACCCTCTCAAATCTGTTTCATAATTGGGCGCATAATAGTACTATTTACAAGTATTCTCCGTTAAATTGAGCGGATTTTTTTAATTCACTTGTTCGGTAAATACGTTTTTTATATTTCAAACCCATATATCATTAAAGATTGAGGTCGGGAAAAAAGTATCACCAAACAAATTATGTTATTCCATGAAAAATTTGATGCAAAAATATATGTCGTTTTTTATGATACGAAATTAAAAATGTAGCATTAAAAAAAAATCGACAATATTTTTTTTCTTCAATACTCCTCAATTCCACTGTAATTGCTACAAGCTATTTGATATGGTATTGAGGACGTATAAGAAAATTGGCATTGTAAAACTGTACATTCTCGACAAGTAAAAAAAAATTCGAATACACCTTCCTCTATAAATATTTCTCTGCTCGACAAGAATGTTTAATTGCGCAAACCCATTTCTTCATACGTTTTTAGTACACTGTCAAATGCCCTTTACATCTACAGCAAAATCGAAGATGTTGCATTGGAATTTAAAAAGAGTTCCTTTTTTTGCTCGATTCAGCTTTGTTTAATGCATGAAAAAATATAACACGTAATATTGCATTACGTACTTCATAAAAAATCACAACTTTTATATTTTCACTTTTATTTCCTGACCTCGGTCTGCCATGATATACGGGACCCAAAAAATAAGAAGAAAAAAGCTAATTTTCTAAACATCTGACCAAAATTAACAGAGTGCCTCTAAATAGTCCTAGCAATGCCTAATTATGGAAAAGACCCGAGAGAATTTAAAAAAAAAGGCCGAGTCAGTGAAAAGAACGTTTCATATGCGAGGTTCACGTGTTTTTCATGTTGTTTGTATATCTTTTCCTTGTCCGTTCATGCGAGTTTCGTTTGTATGGGGTACGTCTCTAGGTGTTTAGCATGTGTCGATTGTAAACGCGTGTCTCTACAGCGGTTAGGAATTAAAATAACAACTTGGTCATTTGCGGTGAGTAAGAATAGAGTTAAGGGCCCTACGTGGTTAAAGGTCAGACGCACCGTCGACTCTGCTTCTCGGATGATGAAGAAAAAGTATTAAAAAACGTAACCGGACTCTTTGCGTTCGGTCTTCCGTGACTCTAACGGTAAAGCACTCGTTCCACTTCAAAAGAATTATTTTTATAATAAAACCCAATAAAGCTGATCGATATTTAAAAAAAATTAACGGCCATAATTAAAAGACCGATAATTGAGTTCTGAATATCGAGGAAAATCGTTATTCGATAAATAAACCTTTTTTTTCACGTTGAAGCAGTCAATTCCGCGGTCAAACAAGTTCTAAAACTTCGAAAATTCTTTGGAAAATGAAATATTGATGATTAGGACTTCATAAAAAGAATAATAAAAATAATTCACTAAGTGCCGCTTTAGGCTTCTTCATGGCAGAAATATAACAGCCTATGTCAACTTCATACACTCA
Organism: Tromatobia lineatoria; assembly: GCA_949699805.1. NCBI lineage: Eukaryota > Metazoa > Arthropoda > Insecta > Hymenoptera > Ichneumonidae > Tromatobia > Tromatobia lineatoria. The sequence goes on along the minus strand of OX453042.1, from coordinate 6,610,396 downwards.
GGTATAGGCAATATTCGGCTAAAAATGTATTCAAAATATTTTTCGATTCGAATACACGTGTTAAACGGAATCAAAGTTATTTAGTGGATTGATAATGCTTTGCTTACTTTTTATGGGCTTAATAGCCAATTCTGAAATTGTAGAAACTTCGAAAATTGATTGAATATAGAAATATAGATAATTGATATGTCGTAAGATAATTGTAAAATAACCCCCACTAAATGCCGCTTCGGTATAAATATAACCTAAATTAATTTCATAAACTCAGACATGGGCAAAATTCGGATAAAAATAAATAAATATTATTCAATTTGAGTAAATGTGAAGGATTCTAAAAAAAAACAAAAAAAAACCATGATAAAATTTCGAAAATAAATTATAACGTTTCCTTGAAGGAGAAAAAACATCTTTCAAGGAAATGGTAATAAAGTTATCGCTATTGAATAATCACTCAGTTATTCAGGCCCAAAAGTGTTTTGAATACATTTTTATTCGTATATTGTTTTTGCCTGCATACACTGCGCTGTATTCGTCTAAAGTTTGGAAGTAAGTATTTCGCATAAACTAAAGAAATAAATTGAAAAAACGAGGCAACTTGGCATAATAATCACAAGCGCTGGGTCTTTTTTTTCACTCCGTTTGGATTATCTTCTGCGTATGAATAATCATTATCATCGATCAATCACGCGCGTCAATGTATATCATATTTTTTTTTAGCGATTTCTACTAGATTAAAAAAAAGAAACAAGCGGAGAAAGAGCTAACGATTCGTCTGACGATAAAGGTGAATAATTGAAATGTAACAATGTCCTACATAAAAAGAGGCTAGAGGGAAAATAGTTCAGTGATCATCAGCGTCGTGAACGCGCTGACGTTTCGGTTGTTGCTGGTGCTCCGGTGGTTCGGGACTCTCGACGATGGCGAGAGGCGCCGGTGAGCCTGGCGAACTGTCGGGTTCCTCGTGAGCCCGTTTGTTCACCCCGACGCCTGCGTCAGGGCCGATGAAACTTCCACTGAAATTCAAACATTTATTAATAATAATATTTATCGATATAGAAAACCTCTTCAGCGAAGGTTTTCCGAAAAAAAAACGTCTTCTAAAAGCGCTACGGCCATACGGGATAAAAGCTGCAAAGATGAGGATGGATAATCGGCTATTGGCGGCCAAATTGGATGATTTTATTCTATTATATTAAAGAATTTTTATAATACGTTTCGACCCTTTGTGTGGGTCCTTTTCAATATATACATATGACTGTATTTATATTGAAATATATTAAAGTAAATCTCTAGTCATCGGTATCTCTGGCTGACGTGTACTTTGCGTTTCTTATGACTGTTTGTTTGTGTTTGAGGTCACCTTATTTTATTGTTAATTGATCCTCTTATTAAGGCACTACATTTTAACTACTTATTAAGCCAGAGAAGCCGGCGGGCAAATTGAGATTTACCTAAATATATTTAAATATAAATACAGTCATATGTATACATTGAAAAGGACCCACACCAAGGGTCGAAATGTATAATAAAAATTCTTTAATATAATGGAATAACATCCAATTTGGCCACCAATAGCCTATTATCCATCCTCATCTTTCACGAAATTCGGCCGCAGCATTATTAACACATAAAAGCCGCAAAGTTGAACTTTACAAAAAGCTTCCACATTATTTTTGGTTTTTTTTTGCAAAGCTATGAGGAAATATGTTAATTGATTTTGGCTTCCTCATAGACGAAGCTTTGTACGAAAAACTAAAAATAATGAGGAAGCAATTTGAAGAGTTCAACTTTACAGCTTTGTTTTTTATCAAAGTTAAATTTCTGAAAAATTTAAACCACGTAACAAATTATGACGAAACTGTTTACCTATTATTGCTAAATAGTACTGATTTCGTGTCTAGAATCTGACCTCGCTATCTTATGTTTTGTTGAGGTTAGTGCAATAACATCATTTTTCCGTAACTTAGAGTTCTGACAAATTTGCACCATATTGCGCATTATGACGAAACTGTGTACTAATAATCACTAGATAGAACTGATTGTATGAAATTTGAGTTTGTTGTCTCATGTTTTGCCAAAGTTAGGGAAAAAACGTGATTCTTTCGACAATTTCAAAACTATGAAATACGAACCGTTTTTCCGATTTCGGTCAAATTCAATGCCGAATAACATTAATAGTACTCGCTCTTATAAGAATTTTGTAGTGAAATATCATCAATTTTACGAAGGTAGAGCGCACACGTCCCTTTTTGAGAGATTTCAAAAAGCCATACATTAAAAATGTCCGAATACATTTTGAAAAAAATTTGCAACAATTAAAATAGTGAGTGGATCTTGTTTCACTTTTTCTAAACCACTTTTACCGATGTTTTGGATAATCCTGAGTGTTCTAACACAAAAATCTCAATTTTTTTCCCCATGAAAACAAAGCTTCTTTTATGAGGAAGCAATTATTTTAGAGAATATGTTCTTGAATCGCGTTACTGTAAAGTTTTACCAAATGTCCCCAAAAAAGCGGTCATTGGGGAAAAAAGTGGATTTCGAAAAATGTCCTCAAAAAGCGTTACGGCTATTCGGGGGACAAAGTGGGCTATAAAACCGCTGCAGCAATTTGGGAAAAAAAGTTATTTCAGCCAAATTTCCGCTAAGAGCATTACAGCCCGATGTTGAACAGCTAAAGATATTCTGACATGATATTTTCGTGAGTACAAGTAGCTGTACTTATTCAAAAAAATAAAACACCATTTTGAATTCCCTGCAGGTTTCCACATTAAACTATTTGTGCCCTTAAGTAAACGTACAAAAATGTAAAAACAAAAAAATATAACTATACAACAATAACTGTAAATAAATTGTAGAAAAAAATAATCCAGTATATGATAAATAAAATATGAAAATGAGACTAATATTGGTGGTTGGGCGCTCGGTGTGCGACTCTGGCGATCTCCCGAGTTAAGCAGCGTTGTTTGCGGCCATAACTTGGATGGATGACCGTTTAGCCGTGCACCGACTGGCTCATCAACGAGTGAGAAATAGGTCAGTTTTTATGAGGCCGCGGTGTTTTATGCTTAAGCAAGTTACTTTCGTGTATGCATTGGGAAGTCAGAACAATATCCGACCGTCCAACTAGTACGGTTAGCTCAGTGAAGTGCGAGTAGGGACTGATAGGAGTAAGAGTGAGAAGGGCCGTAAAAAGCGATCGGAGTCATATCATGGAAAGAATGAATGATCGTAAAAAAAAACAAATTAATATGAAAATGAAGGTAAAAGATATGTACATGTATTTGTTTTTGCTCCAGTCTTCTTCATAAAGAGTTTGTCTATTTTTTGCGATCCATTGTCATGTAATGGGGCTTTAATTGTTGAGCTCAGTTTTTTCTTTTCACTTTTTTGATAGTCCCATAAATATTTAAAAAAAAAAACTATTAATAAAAACCCGAAAGGAAAATACATACCTGTAATTATAAGTTGTTTGTACAATAACAGGAGCTGGACTGTACTGACCAGCTGGAGATAACGAGTGTTCCTCCACCACGTTTCCAGGCACCAAGTATTTTTCTACACAGACAAGTAGGGATTAGGCCTCCATTTACAAATTCCTTATTGAGATTATTAGGTACATTAAGGAATTTTCCATTTTCTCATATGATGCATAATGTTTTAAACGTGCAAGAACATAAGCAACATTTTCGGCTTTTTACGGCAAGTTAATAACTTCAGTCAGAAAAAATAGCATGGCTCTTAACGGAAAAGGTAAAAGTGATTCCCTTTTGCCCAGTTTTGTTTGTAATTTGATGCAGATGCCGAACAAAAATCCAACATATGTTGGATACTGCCACCATTTCATCAATATTGGAAAAGAGTCGTTTCGCTCGATGTTTAGAAAAAAAATTCTATCCTAAAGTTAACTTCAAGAACCGGCGTGTTTGTGTTTACAAGGATTTTGGTGAAAAATGCTACCAAAAAAACTTTGGTAGGCGCAGCCAAGTTATTGTTTAGGGGTTATAAATATTTGGTTGTTTCACCAAAATCCTTGGTTATGAAAACCAATAACTTGTTTGTTCCTATCAATTTTCTTCGTAACATTTTTAAGCAACCAACTTGAAACGGTTTGATTGGGCTTTCAAAGATCTTAGATAAAAATGCTACCAAAAAAACTTCAGTAAGGGCAACTAACTTATTGTTAAGGCCTAGTAGATGCTGAGTTTATTTGCAAAACCTTGATTATGTTAACCAATAAAGTATTCTTTCGTACGAATCTTTGTCGGAAATATTTTTAACCAAGTTATCAGTAGTTTTGATCAAGCCTTTTTCTCAGTGTATCCCATTTGGATAAATTTTCCGTAACGACGCGAAAATTGCTATTGGGTACAAACAAAGGTTTTTTTTTCATATACATTATGCACGATAACAGAGTGTAAGTTCTTATTTTCAGCTGCACGATCGATTTTACCTTCTCTCGTAGCGTCAACGCCGACGCCGTTAGTCACAACAGTGATCTGTTGCATAAGACGTCCCTTATGCGTAGGAGGTGGAGGTGGCGGAGCATATGGATGACCAGGTGAGCCTGGCGCGGATTGACTCGATAGTTGACCCGCGGGCGAGGGCACTGAGCTATCGGCGTAAGGCTCTGGACCTGGTGAGCCTTCTCTGCTCAGACATTCTGGTGTCATAAGACCGCTGATCCCCACGTGAGACGGCGAAGCCGGTGCGCTTCTGTTTACGCACAAAAAGTCAATAAAAACGTAATTAATAAAGGTGTTTTAGCAGCAGGCATTCATTCAATGAAAATGTATTCAAATTAATTTCATGACTGAATGATTGAGGATTATTAAGCCCATTGAACTTGAGAATTCATTGTAAACGAATAATTCAACTAAATTATTTATAATTCTTAAGGAAATGGGAAAATTTCAAGTTTCGGATGATAATTTATCATAATTATCTTGTACACAAAAAAATTTTAAGTACATTTTCATTGAATGAATTCCTATCTTCATTTCGCAGTATTTCTCTTCTCGATTAGAGAAAACCCAATGTCCGTCCATTTTGCAGAAAACGAATGATTCTCTGTCACGATTTCCGGTAAAAAGACGGATCCATTTTTTGAATATTTTCAGACGAGTCAATAAAAATCAATAAAAACGTATTAATAACAGTCGTTTTCGCAGCAGTAAGTTAGGGCATTGATTGTATGAAAATTTATTTGAAATAGTTTCCGGACTGAATGATTGGGCATTATTAAGCCTATTGAATATTAGGATTCATTATAAACGAATAATGCAACTAAATTATTTATGATTGTTAAGGAATTTCGAAAAATTTAAATTTACCATTATAATGTATCATAATTATCGCGTACAAAAAAATTTGAATGAATTTTCATTGAATAAACGCTTATATCTATTTCGCATGATTTCTCTTCTCGATTGAAATAAGCCCGAAATTCGAAAAATTGACGTAATTACGTCAACTTTCCCAAGAATTGATATAACCTGCGAAAAAAAATGTATGTAAACGATACACCAGTCAATGATGGCAGATATATTTAGTGAAAATTAACCGAAGAGTTATTTTTTAATAGAGACTTGAATTTTTCTTAATTATTTCTTGTCGACTAAAATTTCGCTAAATGTTAGTTTTACTTAAATTTCCTTACAACAAGAATGCAAAGTAGAAACTTTTACATTGTATTCTTATTATTTTTCACGGTTCATAAACGTTTCTTTAGTATATTTCCCCATCGAGATATTTATCGAATTTTATAGAAAGTGATAAATCTGTTTATTCTTCTTATTTTTTTTTTTCTTTGTTCATGTTATATTGAATGACCCTTTTTTCCGTGACTCCTTTTAATCCGATATTAATAACAATGCTAATATCAACCCCTACATAAACCACTTTTTTCGATATTTCAGACAATTTTGAAGGGCAAGAAAATGAAAAAAAAATATTTCTTCTCGAAGTCTTTAGTCTATGACCACGCGAAAACAAACCTCGAAGACAATCCGAATGGCGCTCGGAAGCAGGGAACGCCGCGCTGTCTTCTCCGTCTGAAAGCTTGTTCGATGAGTTTTGCCTCGGATTGTGGGTCTATCCTCCAGAAAGAGCCCTTTCCAGGTTCCTCTTGGCTCCTTGGTACTTTAATGAAGTACCGATTAAGCGAGAGATTGTGTCTTATCGAGTTTTGCCAGCCCTTGTCGGCTGTTCTGTAATACGGATAGTTCTTGGTGATGTACGAATAAATGCCGGATAGCGTGAGCTGTTTGTCCTGTGCCGAGGCTATCGCCTGAACGATTAGCTGTGCGTAAGAGTACGGCGGTTTCGAGTCGTCTTTCGGAGGACTGTAATGAGCAGCGGTGCCGTTCGGTCCTCCGGTTGTTCCGCTTCCGCCTCGGTAACGCTGCTCAATTCCCGGTTCCGGGCTCATTTGTCGACTCGAACTTTGTCCAACGTCGCTTCTCTCGATCCCCGAATTCTGTGGATCGTGGGCGACCGCCGCTGCGTAAGCCGCGACCATCTGCAAATCCGCTGAAATGTTTCGTCGGCTTTGACCAGCTCGCGGACTGGCCGGACACGAATTTGCCGCGCTTATCGTTCCCGTCGGCGAAGGGAACGGACTGCTGTAACCCGTGTCTGGTATGTTTATACGCAACGGCGGCAAAGGCACTCGCTGCTTCGGCGGTGACGCCACGCGGACGTTACTCGGCTGCTCTTGCTCATCCACCAACGACTGGAACACCAGCCTTATGTTCGTGCTCGGAAATCTGAATGTACACCTACGAACAAAGGTTTTTTTTCGCTTTAGTATTTAGTTATTACTATTTTTTAGCTGGCATTCGGATTTTGTTGGGAGGGATCATAAATTTTTTAACAATGCATACATTGTATATATTGATTTAAACGGGAATTTATTTTCATGGAGATAAAAGTGCATCTTGTTGATCAAGCAACAAATTGTGGGAAGCAATCATTAAGTTCGGGGTGGATTATAAAATGATAAAATTTGGTGAATAGGAATATACATTTTAGAAGGTTCAATAATTCAAGAATAGTGTTTATGCGAAAATAAAGATTCTGTGTCATAATAAAACATTTTTGTAAAACTGCATATTTCATTTGTGTCAATAAAAAGTTTGGAACTTTGGCAAAAATATTTTTTGTTTTTGTGGGAGAAAAATTGATATGTTCAAATAATTGAAGCATGACATTGTAATTATGTAAGATAAGAAATTTCTTCGTAAATCAATAAGCAATGGAAAAATATTTAATTTGGGGGAAAATAAAAATAACATTTTACAGAGAAAAAGTATACATTTGTTTTATTCATGTTATGATTTTTTTGTAGACACTCCAAATAGCAATTGTTGTTTGATACTTGATGAGAAGGAATATCTAATGTTAGTAAAGAAAGATAAGATCCCTTGTGGTAAGAGAGGTTTTTTTTTTCTTCAATTGAGTAAGCAGAGCTCTCAATGGTTCATTGTATTTCATCTTATTTTGAATTTGGAGTATACCTAAGCTTCCTGGAATTCCGTTTTTGAAATACCAACAAAACATACATAGGATAGCAACAGCAGTCTGTGTTTACACATCTTATCACACAAGTTCGATACTACATACTACAGAGGTAGATACTACCAAAGGTCATTCCTCAGACAGAGCTTGACTACAACTCTTTTTTTCCCCCACCCAAAGTCACTGTAGAGACTGTTGAAATGAAGTCAACACAATACTTCTCTTACATCAATGAGAAACTGGTTAATCCACAATTTATGCAACTTTAGTATTCATTGTACAACGCAATTTATAACACATAATGAATAGTCTAAAAAAATGGAACTTATCAGTCTATTAACTTGGAACCGGAATGTGTGACTCACCAACTTCTCATGTTAATAACATTATTTATTGATTGATATCAGTGAAATGCATTATATTTTTCCAAATTGGAAAATGTTCATATTTCAGTGTACAGTATTTTCCAAAAAAGCAACATTCATAAACCAAACTAAGTATGGTTGCTGGTCAAACAGTTTTAATGGAGTTTACAAAGCAATGACTAAGAACACTCAAAGAATGATTCCTATCTGCTGAGGACACATTTGGCAATATCGGTATTAAAAAACACTTATCTTTTTAAAGGTTTATCAACACTCACATAGGTAGTAGTTTATTTATGTACAAAATTAATACTTGATTACCACTTCACATTTGGCACAATCTTGACTCCTACTTCATAACAATGTGATATGATGCAAGTGATAGCAAATCTTTCTCCACCTCTGATAAAAAAAACTATCTCTTCATCCAAAAAAACACTTGAGCCTATCAAATTTTCTCAAGAAATTGAGCAATAAAGCTTAGAAAATTTTCATGGATTTTAATCGCAGTCAATATTCAAATCATTTATTTACATTGACTGTAATTAAGAGATTTTTGTTTGTCCACCCTTAATAAGAATATGTATCCATGTCAATAAAAATTGTGCATTCTGAACAACCATGTTTTTTCCCATCAATGCTGCTTACATTTAGAAGGCAGTCTACATGCTATTTGTTTACATAGTCTCCAAAGCTATGCATAATGGTCATGGCTATAATTTGATCTGCAATATTGACCACATCTGCCAACATAGTTCATGTTTACAAAACATTCCATGCTATTTGTTTGCACTAAAATGCATTGATAAATCTTCCAAAGAAGCTGAAGAATTCAGTCAAAACATTGGATGTAATTAATATAATAATATAAATAAGTATCACACAAAGTATAAAAGTTTTTGTACCAAACTTAATTGTATCATTGTTAAAAAATATTTGTTCATATTTTCTGCAACAAAAATTATGTTGATTGACTATAATATAATCATCACACTGACTCTTATCTCTACAATACAAAAATTTAGAAGACTATAAGTGCTATTTGTTTACATTCAATGCATTGATAAGCCTGCAGAAAAAGCTGTAGAAATCAATCAAAAAATAAATCTCAGTAAAACAATATGATTGAAAAAGTATCATACAAAGTACAAAAGTTTCCACAACAAATCTACCGTTTTCTTTGTTGATTAAACTACTTGTTTACATTTTCTGCAGCAAAAATCACATTGATCTACTATAATTTAATGACCATGCTGACTCTAATCTCTATAATAAAACAAGTTCAACATCAATTCATTAACTAATAAATTTTACATTGAGAAATAAATTGCCAGTGACACAGAAATGAAGTCAAGCTATTGAATCTTAGTAATGCATTGTGAGTAAAACATTCCACGGGAAAACTCCTTTTTTTCCTGTGTATATACATAATTATAAATAAATCTAAAAAGTTCTTAATAACTGTCTCTAGCAAAACAATTTACATTCGAAAGGTAGTCAATGCTCTTTGTTTACATCTAAATGCAATCAGAATCTCATGAATAAGCTTCTCAAATCATTTGTTAGTGAGGCAATGATAAATTAAGATGCAAGCTCTCAGTAATGTAGTGAGAGTGTAAAAAAAGCATCAAGCTTCCAATTTTTTCTTTGCTTCAACATCAGATAAAATTCTTAGAACAAATTCAGCCAGTTTTGACTCAAATAACAATCAATGTTATTTGCTTATATCCAAACTCAATTACAATTGTCTGTATAAGATTTCGAAAGAATCTGTTAAAGGCGCTAACAAATGAAGATGCATCTTTTCAGTGAATTACCATAAGTAAAAAATTGAACAAACTTGATTTGTTCTTATCAAAATCTGTGCAACCTTTTTCTACAAACAATCAGAAAAGAAATCCATGCTTTCATCAAAATTCACACTTGAAAACCAATTAGCGATATTTGTTTACATCTGAAAACAACACGAATCGCTCAAAGAAATCCTAGAAAATAAATTGCAACTTAGGCATAAACAAATCAAGTAGCAACTTCCCATTAAACTAACAGGAGTGAAAAATCCATCAAGCCGTACATTTTTATCTCATCAACATCAAACCCTTTTGTCTGGTCCGAAAACAAACCAACGCAACCATCGCCTCCATCGAAATTCACAATCGAAGAACAACCAGAGCTATTTGTTTACATCCAAAAGCCACAGGAATCTCCCCAACAATACCCCCCAATAATCTCCACTACAAACACCAAAAATCAAGCTGCAGCATCTCATCAAAACAACAATAACGAAAAAACCAACAAACGGTACATTTTTATCTCATCAACCTCGAACCCTTTACTCCGATCAGAAAACAAGCCGACGCAACTATCGCCTTCATCAAAATTCACACTCAGACAACAACCAAAGCCATTTGTTTACATCTAAAAGTCACAAGAATCTCCCAATCAATTCTCCGGAACAATCTCCACCGTAGACACAAAAAAATCAAGCCGCAGCTTCTTCGTAAGCCAAAAAACCAGCACGACGATCATCAGGCCGCAGCAAAACCTTTAATACAATTTCAAAGGCAAAAATCATGAAAAACCTCGTGATACTTACGACTTCGGTAGCTGAAATGCAGGTGCGCCTTTCCGTTGAAAAACCCCGTCGACGAAGACCCCATTTTTCCCATTGCAAGTCATAAAGAAGTACGGATGATCATAGAAAATCTCGAGGTGTCTGCGTGAGATAAAGCTCGAGTGTCCCATGTTAACGTCCACCTCGCCCTTGCTGCTGTTGCGACCGATGGTGATACGTCTCTGTCTGACCATGTACTCGAACTCCCGTCCCTCGAGGCGTGCTATAGGTGCACCCTTTGCTTCGGGATTCCACTGCATTTTCGTCGGACTAGCCGGTGCCGATTTTAGGGCTAGGAGCGCCCACGCGTCGCTCTCCTGTGTCCTCGAGTACGTAGACATCGTGGTCCAGAGTGATGAACTCACCGTACGCAACCGGAACCCACCGAAAAAACGAAACTTCCAAAGAGAAAAAGGAACAAAAAAAAAACCAAAAAAGAAAAATATATATATACGCGCGTGTGTGTATGTGCGTGTGTGTGTATGTATATATATATATATATAGTCCCTGTTAATATTGGGGTATAACCGAAAAGGGACTTGTCGTTAGCTAACGCGAAACTCCGAAACACCGTGTACAACTCTAGCGCACCACCGACACCCTCTTCTTCTCGTCTTTATATATATTTTTGATATATATATACATATGTATGTATGTATATATGTATACGTGGATTTGATATATTTTATTATTGTTGTTTAAGTTTCCTTTCGTTCCTATGAAATATATATATCTCTCGACGACTAAACGGACGACGAAGTAAAACACTTAACGCACGAGCACCGAAGCACCGTGCCACACACCGCACCAGCGATGATCTTTTCGCGTCCCGTAACCCGCGACGTGTAATATGGCCGGCCCCTGTACGAGCGCACACCAAAAACTCGTGTCTCTATTCCCCCTCCCGCCCTTCTTCGGGTTCGCGATGAAATAATGTCGCTGTCTCACTCGCGATGCGAGCGCAGCTTTTACACACGCTCCTGCTCTGGCGCTGCTACTATTATTCGCTCTCTCCTCTTCCTCGCGCTCTATCCTTGTCTCTTATTCTCTGTCTCTCACTAGCGTGGTTTTATATTATTCTCTACGACCCGCGCGACTAACGAATTATTAGACGACGTAAGCAAGCGCACGTTTGTATACACACGGTATTTTTGAGCGACGGTTAAGCGTTTATAAAGGCCAATCAGGCATCTCTGTACTATGCCAGTCTTATGATCAATGAATCGCTCCGACCCGGCTCGATTATATCAACTCGATATTCACACTGAGGTGTCGCGCAACACACTAATATTTTTTCCGATGCTAGCTCTCCTTGTTTACCCACAATCCGAAACGTGGGTGGCCACCACGTGACTGAGGATCCCACTCGGACCCGCGAGACACCGCAATGTTTGAACTTCAATACCACGATGCGATCAACTTCACCGCGAAGTTAAATGGCTCGTTGCGAGAGGTTTTCGCGGGACTCGCGGAATTTCCGGAGAATTTTTATGTGGCGATTCGCACGAGCGTTACGATTTTTATGACGATGCTTTTGCGGAGACAATGCGATGGGTTTTGTGGCCACATTTCGGTCAGATTTGCGTCTTCTGCTCGCGATACGACGACGGAAAGGTGCCGGAAAACAGATAACCGACATAACAAGCACCGGATGAATCTCTTGGGTGGCGGGAGATTTGAGTTTTATTGCTCTGTGGAACTTTGAACGATAGTGGGAAATTAGGGACGTAAGTTTTGGGCTAATGTAGAGGGTTTTGGGATGAGGAAAGTTAAAAGAGGGGTTTGGATTTTTTTATTCGGCTCAGGGAGACATTAATTTCTCGGTACTTTTCCGATGACACGAGTTGGGAACCTCTGATAAGTGGCTCATCGATATACAAACATGGTGTCCGGTTTAAACATCTTGTTATGTAACAGTAGACGATTGAGTAAAACAAACGAAATTTTTGATTTATTGACTTTTTAATTGATGGCGAATTTTTTGAGGTTGATGTTACCTATAGTTGAGATTTTTATTTATGGAAAGATGTACGTTGGAGCGAGTATGGAAATTACCGGAAAGGTTTGTTGAGATGTGTGAAGTCGTGAATTGTATAGTCGGGTACTTCCGGAACCGTGCGGGATTTGATTTGAAATCAGGGCCCATTGCCATCTCATTTTAGTTTTGAACGCAGCGAATTTTTTTTCCCTCTATTCATTTGAATCTTTTGTTTTTTGCATTGAGTAAGGTTTGTTTTCATGATTTTTTTTTCGTTTTCTCGATATCAATTTTTTTTTGAGAACGGTCAATATTGACAGAAGTATTTTGAAAAAAATGTCCATATGAAGGACTACGAAATTTCAATCACTCATGATTCAAGAACCGTTCAACCTACTGAGTTGAAATTGGCCCACAAATAAAATTGCAACCCGTCTTTAATTATTGCAATGTTTAATAAAACGTATACAGAAATTAAGCTTTAATAGCTTTTCAAAAGGTTTTTAAAGGGAGAATTTTCTGACTTTCGTAAAATATACAATATTTCGCTGAATAGTTCTCTGTAAGCATAGATACATTTAATGTGATTCAGTATTCACTTTTGACGAAATCGGTAAAGCGGTTTAGATTTTATAAAGTTTGAAATTTGAAGTTTTCTTTACGATTCCTCAATGCGTGAAATTTCGCTACACTTCAATTTTTCAAATTAATTTGGCACATTCCTTCCTCATTATTGTAATTTTTTACAAACTTTCCTCGATAAGGAGGCAAGACTTGATAAACATATTTTATCATAGTGGCAGATTTATTAAAAGATCATAAGTAAGCAATATGAACGGTTTCATTTATTTTTGGTCCATTTGCTATTTATTAGCTAGTAGACACAAAGATATAATACTAATGCAATGGAAATAAGCGGGTAAAACTTATTATCGCCAATATAAGAAAGTGCGTAACAACAGTTATTGTAATTTTTTTTTAACACGTTATCACAAAACGCGTAATCCGTTTTTCTTTTCAAAGAGTCTTTGTTCATGCTATTATATAATTACTAAATTACGTATGAGTGCGACGATCTCTTGTATTCCAGATTTCACACATTCAAGCCCAAGTTTTTAAATTTATTATCAGTGATGTTGTGAGAAAAAGTTCTAAAAAATCTGTGACCCCTTCTTTTCTTAAAAAAAAAATACCATTATAGATTCGCGCTGTTTTTTTGTTGCAGTTTTTAATAGGAAATCTAATTTTCTTAAACAGTTGTACAAAGTTTCTCGTTGTGAATTTACTAATTGGTTGAGTAGGATAAACCTCAGGGGAGCAAATTTCTGAAGTAGACAAATACTTGTAGTCACATCCTGTTAAACAATTACACAATGCTTTGTTTTAGTTTCACTTAATACGCGGTAAGTATGAATGAAATATTTTATATAAATTCAGCCCTTTTTTCAATATACCTGAAAATTTCTTATTATTAGCGGGATTTTGCTGCTTTTTGAGAATTGATGAATCTTTTCAGATATTGTTTTCGACCAATATTGAATGCCATAAAAAAAACTATCTGAGTCTCTGAACCGAGAAGTCGAACGGTTTTTCAATTAAAACTATGTATGTATATGAAAATAAATACCAGATTGCAAGGAATATTGTACACGTAATGACGCCAGAAATCATTGAGAAAGATACTTCGTTGTCACATAATTTACTAATATGTGTCATTTATTCTAAATAAATACCAAAAGACGTATAAAAAGCCTACAATAATGCTTAAGAAAAACAAAAATCAATCGTCTAGTTGACACAGACATGCGACTCCTCTATTAATCCAGTGGGACTCCGGAATCGACGTTGGAATTAAAATATACATAACAAAATTAGAAGAGTGTCCAGTGGTAGCGAGGACGCCTCTTCTCGCGCTTGTTTTATAAACCGGGCAATGATACGACGGTGAAATAACAAAATCTGCTTTCACTCCGGGTTTAAGCCATATTATGGGCACGACATCGAACATAATTTTGGGTTTGCACTCAGCGAGCTCCCGTGTTTTGAAATCCCACCTTGCGCCTTCGAGAAAAAGTCCTCTGGTAAAAACCCCATAAGTTGGCGCTTCATTCGCAGTGGCAACGTGTTCCGTTACTTCAAATTCAAAGTCCAAATGATCAATCGGTATTTTGTGACGGCGAGCAAAATTTTGCAGCACACCGGTGAGAAACGATTGGGTGAAGAAAAATCCGGATATCCAGAAAACTATCGGAGCGTCATGATCGATCCAATCCTGAAGAAATTCGATTCTCGCTAGCAAATCGGTAACGTAGCTTCCCAAAGGCTTCAGTGAGGGATAAGATTTTTTATCCCACACGCTCGGCACTCTACCGATGCTCATGCTACTAAAAACCTCCTCAAGGTCCGATGACATTGTCACTTGGCCTTTGATCGCCTTTTGCACATTTAACAAAGTGCTTTTTATCACTTCCGTTAGCCTATTGAATCTTATGAGCTCTTGACGAAGAACTGTGTTCATACTGTTCATGTAAAGAACCGGAAACTTCTCGGAAACAAGTTCTAAGTCGAATTGTGCGGGCATTTTTGAAAGAATGTCGGCGGCTAATTTTGAGACCATTGTCTCGGTATCACCTTCACCCGCGGCGCCGCTTATCTGCGTTTGCGTCAGTAAAATTCCGCCCAAAAGTTGCATAGCTTCCTGATTGTCTTTTGTGATGTCTGCGTTGTCGTGTAGACCATAAACTTCCGGGCCTTGGTTTAGTGGCAAACTGCGAATGTACTCGATGCAACCGGACTGTTCTGTATCAGGTGGCATGCGGTAAAGACCACTCGGTGAAAAAGAGTACCTGAAAACAAGAAAAAAAGTTATGAACAAAGTCAACAAAACACATTTTCTCATGGAAAGGCATTTTTCAGAGTAGACCTGACGTTGTGAGATTAGAAAAATTAGGGCAATGTTTTTTGTGGGTACTTTGCTGAATTTTAGTAATTGCGACAAAGTAACGTTGCACTTTTTGTGGACACTTTTCTTCATTTCAGAAGTCCTCCTAAAGTGTCGCTGTGCTTTCTCTGAGCCCTTAACATAGTTTTATAAATTTTCCCTAAGTTTCGTTCCGCTTTATGTGGAGACTATAATCCATGCCGCAAATTATTTAGAACGGCTGTTACGCTTTTTGAGGCCACTTTGCTCTTTTGAACACAAAAATTCCAACATGGCTGTTACAATTTTTTCGTACATTTAGCTCCATCTTGAAAAATTTTTTAGAAAAAAAACGTAAAGCATTTGAGAAGATTTCCCATAATTTGAAAAAATTTCTAGATCGTCCACCATGCTTTTGATAAGTACTCCATTATACTGAACTGAAAAATTCAAACAAGGCAATGTTGTGCTTTAAGGGAGTCTTCTAGTGTTTGGTATAATTTTTTTTTTCGTATTCTTAAAGTTTGGAATGTTAAGAATGTGTCTCAAACATTTTGGAGTGATTTATTTGAAGTGATTTTCGTAACAATAGCCGAGCGCCGAAGGTTTAACCGATGCGACTCTATGGAGCGTGTCGACCGATCCTTCGCGCGCCAGGTAGAAAGTATACCCAGGCAGATGGTGCCGACCGCAGCTTAAAGCGCGTGGCGGTCCTTTATTGTCCCCTTATATACTGAGTACTTAACATCAGACAATTTATTAGAACAATGCCTTGGATGTTATACCCAAAACAATAAACATAAAAGCCTAATTATGGTAATATGGTCGTTCGCTCCGAAACAATTGCACAGTGGCAAGAAAATTGTGGAAATGGCTACTTGTATTTTCAATTATGAATATCAAAGCATTGAGCAAATCATGTTTACGATGGGATGACGAATCGGGTATAACGTTTATATGCCCGCAAATAAACCGGTGCGGTGGTCTAGTGGTTAGTTTACTGACCTCTAGACCAGAGTATCGGTAAGTCACGGTTTCGAAACCCAGTGCCGTCGAATATTTTCGTCGAAAAATAAAGACACGGACGAAATGAAGCTCCAGATGTATACGTGAGACACACACAGGTAACTCTCGGGGTCACATTTATACAGCTGTAGACTGTGTTTACATTCTTGACGAAAATCGTGGATCAGCTCCGGTGCCGTCAACTGAAGACCGGCTATATTGGCATATGTTTTTCCGCAATTTTTCCCTATATTACCAGAAATGCTATGGCGAATGCGATATAGAGGGGGAAATCGGATGCGGCCGCATGGGGGCCTGGTTACTGATCCGGACCAGATCCTCAAGAGGTTACTGACCCGGGCCGACTCCGAAATAGGCATAATGCCTGCAGATGGGGAGAAATAGGAATTGAAAAAAAAGTTTATATGTACGCAAATGCGAGACAACGAACGCGTCGAACTTTCGCATAAAAAAAGGCAAGGACTGCCGGATGAAATGAAAAAGCTGTTGAACACGACTTCTTCAAAACTGAGGACGGTATTCTGTATAGTCCTGGTACAGACAGCTAAAGGTAAATCGCTGTAATCAGTCAATATGCACCCTGTAACTGTAGGACAAACTTTAAATGCCTTTTTCTTAACATTACATTTTTCGTATCGAGCATACATTTTTTTTTAGAAACTACTGAGCCAATCGACTTGGAATTTTGCACACATATAGAGTACATGACGGACTATCGTTTCGCCCTCCACTTTTATTAATGCTTTATAATTACTAGTATTTTGGGCCACGAAAAGTGAAAATTTTACTGCGAAAATCAGAGTACTGTTTTTGAAGCGCCGCCATTTTGGAAGTTTTTCATACATTTTTTATTAGAGGGCCGATCGATAACCATGCATATTTGTAAAGAGTAGAATTTAAAATCGTTCCTATTTTATAGAAAAGAAAAGTTATTGCCAATGGTATGTACTTACTCAGGATCTGTTATAACGTTTGGATTGTAGTAATTTTCGAGAAGGGAGTTTAAGAGTCGACGATCTTTGTCGTCGGTCACACGGCCACCGTAATTACACTCTCCGGTCAAATAAAGAAGGGCTTCGAATGGCACCTCTTCGTAGTCGTTCAGAAACATCTGAAAGAGAACAAAATTTTTATACCGAATTGAAAGAATCGTTACTTTTGTTTGTACCAAACTTTTGTCGATGGTGAATAAAAATATCTTTGATATTTTGAAATTGACTCAAACAATGTTTATTTTATTTTTTTGTTTTACTCTAAACGAATGAAAAACACTATAATATAACTCTGATTTATAGTTATTTTATATACTATAGGACAAGCTTTATCGAGGATTATTGATGGTTTTTTTTTCTGGTGCTATTATGATATACTTTAAGAAAATATCATAACGCACTGAAAAAAAAGTAAAAGCTCACAAAAAAAAACACCTTTTAAATGCCCAAAACGTATTCTGCATATAAAAAGGCCATCAATCACTTTAAAAACAAGCCAGCAGAGAAAGAAAGGTCTAAAAAAAGGACCGCGTTTAAGAGCCAAGCAAAGAATCTAGAAAGAGAACCGCAAACTTTTTGTCAAAACTTGGCGCACAGCAACAACTCCCGAACATAGTCCATGTTTATTCAAACAGACAAAAACAAAGCTCTTCGTCGACTGACCTGAAGCTGAAGAACGCTGATTCGCAAATCCGACTCATTGAATTCATACGGTATATTCCATCCCAACGGTCCAAATTTTCGTCGTTCCTGAACAACAGCGTGGAAGAAACAAAGTGAGAAGAGGAGAGTTCTCCACTCCGCGGTTCTGTAGCATCCTTTGAAGAACCTTTGATCAGAAATCGGATCATTCAAATAGCTTCTCAGCAAATTTTGCTTAAGTCCTTTAGGCGCTTCGTTGGTCATTTTAACGCCATTCTGTAGTATCGATACGGGAAAAGCTTTCGAAGGATAGCTCGTCAGCCAGATTCGAAATTTAACTTGCGTATTTTCGGGCGTTATGACTTCGTCACAGATTCTATCGAGTTCCTTCATCCACGACTCTGCCAAATGGCAATTCTGGAGAACAACCCATTCGCCGCTTTTAATACCACGATTTATTAATCCAGCTGCTATCGGCCCTTGGCCTTGGCCCAACGAAACTGTCATGAGACTTTTTTTGGGTATTCCCTTATCCTCAGCAAATTTAATTAAACCAGCCATAGGATCAGAACCCGGTGAGAGAATAAAAACAAGTGGCGAAACGTTGCTCGAATCGTTGTAAGCGTCTTCAAGATCAAAAGGCGGAGGCTCAATGAAAGCTTGGCCCATATTAGCAGTCACAAAACTTTGAACAGACAAAACGAGCTTGTCAGGTCTCATGCATCTTATCATAACGAGTTTTCTCATTTCGGCGTTGCTTTCATTCTCGAAAGGCGGTGGAAAGGGACTGTCCTGAGGATTAGCGAGGTCGTAGTAATTTTTCCACTCGGCTGTATGACTCTCGACAGACTTTTTTAGAGCCTGCAAGCCGCTCAAAGCGCTGGCTCTCACAATTTCGGACCAAGACTTGTCCGTCAACCAACTGGCATCCGGATTTGGGTGGGGATTGTGCAGAGCAACTCCTCCAGTCAATAGAAAGCTCCAAAGATCCTCTTCCACTTTGTTGTCCGCTCGTAAAATTCCTACGCTAAGGACGAGCGAAAATATGAGCTTATCCTTTTCGAACAAAGATCTGCAGACGTTTCTGTAGATGCTTCGAGTAAAGAAATTATTGAGATTGTCCATACGAATCTGTAGATTCGGAGAAGCCTCGCTTTTGGCAATCGCCATCACGTAAAGATGGATGAACCATGGCAAAGAATATTGGTACATTGGATCGATATTGGCTAATTCAGTGATGCAGAAGAAGAGAATAGCGCCGTGACGAGAAACTGGTTTGTAACCATTTCGAGCCTCATCGATTTCCGTTGAAGTCTTTGCCGCTATTTTTTGCTTCGCTTGAATATCTTCCGAGAGAACTTTCGACGATGAGAGTATCTTAATAGCCGTCTCGTCTTCCAATATATTTCCCTCGGAGGTTGACAAAATTTCGAGAATTTTGTCCTCGATTTCCTTGAGAATTCTCTTGTTATTCGCGCCCTCGACTATAAGCTGATTTTTCTTTTCCTCGAGAGTTGGCAAATCCTTAGCTACAACTATACCTAGCAACTGATCCTGAAGACCCTGCGGCGTTATCATGAAATTTAGCAAAGTCACTTTGACAGCGACTTCGGGAAGATAGTGAGGATTTCGCAAACGAGTTGTTATGTAGAAGCGAAAATTCTCATTGTACTCCAAAACGTTCTCGCCGAATTTCATGTAGAGAACGCCTTGCTGTTTGTAGATATTCTTGAGCAACACGGGCTCGAGAATTGCGTCCAATTCTTCGAGAATATTTTCTAGCAAAATTGGCTGCCCGAATTGTATAGCAATTTCCATCATTCGGACGTAATTCGGATCTGTGAGTTTGATTATCGTTAGTTTGTGTTGTTTCTCTAAGCTTTTGATCCACTTGTTGGCTTGACCCTGAGGATCTATCATCAGAGGCCAGCGATCAGCGTTTTTTACTATTATGCCATTCTCTACGGAGAAATTGTCCGCGGGAAGACCGTGGATCATCCAGGCGCGGATTTCTACCGCCTCGCCGAGAATGTCGATCAGGCTGAAACTTTCGCTGCAGGGAATTGCCATTGATTTGCAGGATTTGTACCATTCTTCGATCAGAGCGTTACGGTATTCGACGGTAAACGCACCGAGATAAGCTACCACTCCAGAGGCCAAAAGAACGTCACCGATCATATTGCCTATGCTTGCACCTAGCATATGAGCAGTTTCGCTCCATCTTGTCTTTTCGCCGCCCAAACCGCCTAACAATTTTTCAGCTCTGTCCAACTTTTGTATGCAATGATCTATCTGATCTTCCAGTTTCTTTTTCTCTCGCATGCACTCGGCGAACTCGTCATTCAGGGTCTGAAGCTTGTCCGTTACTTCCTGTGGAATTGAGATTGACAACAAATTAACGGAGATTCTTTAAATTTCGGTCGGCACGAATTTGGTTATCTTCCCGACCGTTATAAAATATACATCATATAATATATTTGATTTTAAATTTCTGAAAAATGCGATTTTCAAATAAATAAAAAATCTATCCTTAGATTTTACCAAATTTGAGATCATGATTTTAAAAATTTTGCGATCATGATTTTTGAAACTTTGCGATCATGGTTTAAAAAAAAATTTAATTTGTAGATTTAAATCATTTGATTTGTAGATTTGAAAATTCGTTTTTTAAATTTTCGGAATTTGATTTTTATATTTAAAAAATTTGATTTTCCGTATCGAAAATATATATTTTTAGGTACTTAAATTTTTAATTCTATATTGAATGAGCCCCGTGCTTTAATTTGAAAAAAAAAAGAAAAAAGCAAAAAAATTGTGATCTCCTTAAAGCAATAACATTGTCCATAAAAAACATCTTATCCAAAATGTAATCCTGAACGGTGGTTCCCTTCATCAACATATTATAGACTCATAATCATTTTCAGAATTTATCGATTGCACTCCCCAAGCGGCATCAACACAAAAAAAAATGTTTTTGAACGTCCAGCAAAACTTTGTATCTCCCATTATAAACACTAAACAAAATGCCACCAGAGATATCCATTGTTCGTTACATATTTTTAAAAAGATACTTTTATTATTTATTTTGGCTATAATTTTTTAATTATTCAACGCTTAGGAATCGTGGCCTACACCTTTTATAACTGAATGTTTCAAATTTCATAGAAAAATTCTTAAAACACATTTTCCCAATAAATTTAATGAAAAAAATGATAAAATGTGTTCGTTACATTTTCGGTTCACAATTGTTTTCTGTTAAATTCATTGCGATAAATTGTTGTATGGATTTTATATAAAGTTAAAACATTGTATTATATAAAATACCGGCCACGTTTACTCAACGTTCAATAATAAACAATTCATAAAATAAGTAAAAAAGTGTACTTTTTTTTGTACTTTAATTTTTTTGTACTGTAAATCCCTGGAAAATCCATAACTGACCTGTAACAAAGTTCTCTTGGCGTTGAGAGTCTCCATCTGCAGTGCAAGTTCCGCTTCGGCTTCAGCAAGCATAGCCTTCTTCGGTGCCACAACTTTGATAACCCGATCATAAACTTCCATCGCTCTAACCCACCGACAAAGTCCTTCGCAGGCGGTTGATATTTTTTTAATAACTTCGGGCATGAAACGTCTATCATTCATAAATTTCTCCCTTATTATTTTCATGTTAGCCGGAGGAATATTGTCTTTATCAAAGGTCTTGAGATGTTCCAAGAACTTCATGTCTCCCAAAACTTTGATGGAAGATGGCCAATAATCATCGATAGTGTGTCCGGTTTCCGGATCCTGACCTTTTTCCGGTTTCACGCCTTTCAAAACGCAAACAGCTTCCATTACTAATCGTACACCTGCCGGTGGACTCTTCATCGATTTAACGATAGTGATATCCGCCGGTTTAAGAGTGTCAAGCGCAGCCAAAGCGGCTTCCAACGCCGGAGTAGCTTCCGCCAAATCGCTTTCGCAATCGTCTTTGATAGCTTGAGCAGCAGCCGCGGCTTCGTTAGCAAGAGCCTCATCAGCGGCAATGACTTCCTTCTTCGCTTCCACATTGACAGTATCCTGTTCAATCCTTATCATGAGCTTATCGCTGAGCTGCGACTGTGCTACTAATTGTGGTTGTAAGCTATGCAGTTGTTCCTGCATAACAGCAACTTGTCCAGCGGCAAAATCCAACTTTTCCAATCCGACTTCATAGCGATTTTGCTGTGAAGTAATCTGCTCGACTTTTTGTCCATAAAGTCTATAAAGCGACTTGATTAACTGAAGAAAACTCGTCGGCGTAACGTAATTCGTTCTGCGTTGATTTTTCTTGTAATCTTCACTGGCGCGTCTAACGCTCTCGTGAAATTGCTGGCAAATCGTCACGCATTTCTCTCTAACATCGGTCTCGATATCCAGATCCTTAAGCGACGTTCTTGCGACCTTTTCCAAGGCATCTGGAGGCCAAACTGTGTACCAATCGATGGTGCAGCAGTTTATAAGTGACGGAAACATTCTCAGTCGATTTCTGAAGGCATCGCCGATCGGCGACATCGTGAGTATCACGTGAAGATACTTTTTGACTCTCTCAACGAAGAGCGTGTAAAGAGCCATCGGCGTTGTCTCCGTTTTCTTACCGCCACCTTCTCGAGCTACGTTCATCATATTTTCAAGGATTTCAACTTTTTCCTCCATTCCATATAGATTAGGCACGTCACCGGTGTTCAGAATCATATTTATATCCTCCACGAAGCTCTCGTCTTTTATCTGATTATCCCCAAAGAGAAAAACTGTAGGTTTGCCGTCATTACCAACGTGTAAAAGAAGCTTCCGCAAATCGTCTCGCCACTCGGAGGGTCCGTAACTCCGCGTTATTTCAACCTGATGGATCAGATATTCGCATATACTGGTTGCCAATTTAGCGCAGGAGCTTCTCCCGGAGCCTCCGACGCCAACAAGCAACGCGTGTCCGTTATCCTGCATCAAAACCCTGGAAACTCGAGAAATATGTTCGATAGCGAATCTAAAAAGCACCAGAGACATCTGCGTCTTCGACGTCATGTTGTATTCGGTCAAATAATACTCCATCTTCTCCTGAAGATCATCAAGATCAGGAACTTCGTCGTAGATCGGTGGATCCGCGTCGGGTTCCATATACATACCGAAGTAAAGATCACGAATGTGAGAACTCGTGATCATTTTCTCGTTCTCATCCAGAAAGTTCGCTAGAACTTTGTCGAGGGGTTGACGAAGCTGATCGTAGACAACGTGCTTTACCATTTTGAAGAGAATCTCTCGATCCTGATCTTCAACCAAACGATCGTGGAAAACACGATAAACCTCGTGAATCCACAGGCGCACGAGTTTGTCTGGGTCTCGCATTCGCGAGGCTGGCACCAAAACTATTCCGCTTATCACTCGACTAAAGTCTCGGAGATTAAAGAGATAATGACTCTTGGAAGGTATGGGAAGGAAGTTTGATATTGCCTCGTGAAATATGTCCATTGTCGCTGCCACGATCATTTTACCCAGACGAGCGACGTTCTGATCGAAACCTTTGGCAAAATGCCAGTCGAGAATGGAAGTGAAGATTTTTGTCAGCGTCGCGTCTTCGAATGTGTCTATTCCGATTATTTGCATGTGTCGCGTTAATCTTGGAGTGACGACGTTTGAACCTCCACCCGGTGGAACCATAGCAGCGATCAGAAGAATGTCCACGAGGTAAAGCATCGTCGTGTCTTTGGGATCGAACCAATGGCCGTGATCGATCCACTGGCGGAGCAATTCTATGGGAGGCTGAGCGCCGTAAACTTCCGTCAGAGGCATGCTGAGGTCGTCCACAAAAAGGACACATTGCTTGCCCATTGCTGGACCGTAAACGCCTTTTCTTCGACGGTCTAATTTCGACATTACAATTTCTTGCGTCTGATTCGCGGATGTTCGTGCGCTGAAGTTCACCACGTTTTGGACGAACTTTTCCTTTGGCAATGTAAGGAGATAGTCCAGGACTATGGCGGATTTTCCAGTTCCCGTAGGACCCACGAATAACACTGGAATTGATTTGTGGAGAAAACTTGACATGAAGAAACGCTGCATCGACGACTCGTTGGTCTGGATTATTAACTCGGTCGCTTTTGCATTTGCTGGTAAGGTTGCCTAAAATTGAAAAAATTAACGCTTGGGATATTTTTCTATTTGATAAAAATTTTGGGGAGTTTGTATATTGAGGTAGGCTAACGAAAAAAACATGAAATGGACAAATTTAACTTTCTCATCGATCAAGCTTTGAAAATGGCGTAAAGTGAGGAAGCAATGTGCAAGTTCTGACTTTGCCAAAATCTTCGTTTATTTACCTGAACGCCAGTATCGATCCATGCTATCCAGCTCCCATTATTTCTCTTATCATAAACCCAATCGAAAACAGTACCACGTTCGGGAAAAAGCTGCTGTTTGGTCAGTTTAAAGGCTTTGGGTTTTGGACATTCTTCAATATTGCCGAGCAGTAATTTTCTCAAATAAACATCGAATAATTTTCTGCTGTCAGTCAGTAAAGTGGGACAGAAGCCCCAAATCATGCTGAATAATAGAACGCACTGCAGCCAAACAGTGCTCACTTGCGTCTCACCTTCGAGCATTGTATTAAACAATCTCGTAAAAGCCTTACAAACAAAATAATCTATAATTTACCTAGACTGCGACAGACAGTATAAAAATGTTATACAGTGTTTTAAAAAGTCTTGCGAGCTTAAAATTTGATGGTCTAAATATCAGGATTGACCAACTTTTATTAAGAAGTATCCACAACAATTGATAAAAAACTTTGAACTATTATTCCATTTCATAGACAGCGAATAATTTACATAGGATTTATCATCTTGCACAAATTAATTCATTAATTTTTTTCAATTCATTATTCGAGATCATGAGTTCATGCATCACGAAAATATTTTCGATAAAAAGGGTTACATTGCCCATTCATTTTTCATCGTATGCTACTAATTTCGATATATTGTAATGATCTAAATTTGCAAAATATATCTTTGGGTGTGAAACAGTAAACGTTAAATTTGGAGCTCCACAAATCGAAAGAATTTCACTAATGGAAATCTTTAGGATTGATGATGGCTGGTTTAATTCGTTCCCACAATTATTGATAACATTTCTTTACAAATAATTCTGTTGTTGCTGTCATTCAAAAGTTTTTATATTTCAGTTATCAGCGTTATCATAAAATAATAATTTTGAAGTAATGTAATTACTACAAATTTCTGTGACAAAAATCCTTCGAGAGCTCCCAACTCTTGGTAAATATCATCTATACTTACCAAAAACATATGAAGCTCGGAGGTATCAACAAAAGTCCTGCAATTGTATTTGATAAAGCTGAAAATAGGATCAGTGAGCCACTCTACGAGTTCGACGACAAGATCAAACTGATCGACGAGTAATTTGGCTTTCAAATTCTTCTTGTAGGACTCGAAAAACGGTTCCCATCCGAGTTGCGAAGGTTCCATGTAAATCATTCCGCATCTGCTGACAGTAGCCGGCGAGGCTTGTTCCAAATCCGCAGGTTCGAATATCATGTTCATCTTGTTGGACATTTGAATTATTTCGCCGGACATTAAACAGAGTTTTTTGTTATCATCCAAAACGGTATTCATGTTTTCAATCCAAACGGCGTCAACGGGACCGTCAAATATGATCCACTTGCGTTCCATTGACATTGGCTGAGCAAATTCACGAAAAGTATTTGCCAATACGCCGTCGCTCCATTCGTGAGAAACGGGATCGAAGCTTCCGTACAATTGGCCCATAGTAATAGCTTTAGGATTTATTATTCTGTAAATTGTTTTGGATTCTCGCATAACGGCTTTTCTCTTGTTCGACAAATCCCCAAGCGATTCGGCGAGTGATTGATAAGCTTGTGTTTTTCCGCCGAGTGGCTCGCCAACGATCATCAAACCGTGACGCACCAGAATCATTTCATAAATTTGTATCACCTTCTCCACGTACCAAGGAGTTGGCTGAAGATTTCTTTTCGCAAGATTAGCTTTCAAGAACTCGATAAGCTCATCGCGATCCGGCTGAGGCAACTCAATTCCGGGAAACAAGTCGCTGTATATTCCCTTGAAAAGCGGAACGTCTTGAGCAAGAAACTTTGGAAGATTAACGTCGACTATTGCTCGTAACACGAGAACCGATTCGTTTTGCGTCATGTACTTGAACTTTAGATTCCCTGCTGCTATTAGCACTGTCTTCACGGCTCTCATACCTAAAAATAAAAATGATTTTATAAACATTTCTGACGAAATGTAAAAAACTGTATTTTTACAGTTTTTATCCGTAATTTTTGTTATTTATACTCGATATGTGTTTATGGTAGCAATTTAATGGAAAAAGCTTAAAGAATAAATCATAATTTGCTACAATTTTATAGATCATTGCTGAAATACTTTTACCCTGAATACTTTTTGAATTACTTCCGGGATTGTGAGTTCCTATTGCTACATAAATGAAAATTTATCATGTGCATTTTATTATCATTATCGCACAATAATAGCCTACTGTGCTTATGAAGATCCGTTCAAACGTTCCAATAACTTTAAGACAAATTAATATCTTTAAAAAAACCACGGATAATTGTGGGTTAAATTTTTTTTAATTTCCTTTCATTTTTTCTAAACATTAAATACGTCCTTGTTTTTCATGGGAATTTCTATTTTGGCAACTCTAAAAAATTTACCATCTTATTATAATAGATGGCATCGATTAACGGTTATTAATTTAATATTTTATGAATGTCAATAGTTGTTATGACAACGGTTGCTATAACAGCAGTTGCTATGACAAAAATTGCTAAGGCAGTGGTTGCTACGACAGTGGTCGTTATGGCAACGGTTGCTATGGCAACGGTTGCTATGGCAATGGTTGCTACGGCAACGGTTGCTATGGCAACGGTTGTTACGGCAACGGTTGCTAGAAAGATATTGCAAAAAGTTTCAATCCGATTTATCAATTTCCTTTTTTTAATCAAGTCGATTTATCAATTTCCTTTTTTTAATCTTTCAAAAAGTGTTAATGTTAATGGCTTCCATATCATGCTTTAGAAGTAGCTAAAGTATTTCAAAAAATAAGAAAAATATTTTCTTAAATCTGTTTTACATACCGTAATCGTAGTGACTCTGCGAACTCAGTTGCTCCGAGCACAATTTGTAAGTATGAACGATTTTCTCAGCAAGACTCCTGGCGTCAACAAACCCATAAGAATACAAAGTAATCTCGCCAATCATCCCATAATCCGGAACCATCATAGCGACGGTTCTGAACAAAACCTTAAGATTATCGGGAAGTTCCTGCCTTCCGGCATATCCAGGATTCATTGTTATAAAAATATTGCAAGTGGGATTGAGCTTTAATTCCGTTCCCTCGAACATGAATCTCTCGACCTTCATTCCAATCGCCATTTGTATCGTTAAAATTTGTTGCGCTATTACGGACAAGACTTCCAGTTCGATTCTGTTGAACTCATCGAAACAGGCCCAAGCGCCAGATTGAGCTAAACCCTTGAAGAACTTTCCCATTGCTTTGTAATCAAGACCGTCAGAACAATTGAAGACTACGCATTGTTTTGCCACGGCTTTTGCCAAATCTTTGGAAGTCTCTGTTTTTCCAGTTCCAGCTGGACCCTCAGGTGCTCCTCCGAGATTCAGCTTCAGAGCTCCCATTAAAGTCCTATAACATCGATCGGTCAGTGGCGTGATAACTAGACGAGGAGTATTGCCGAGATATTCAAATCCATAGGAAACATCAGTCGTAATCATCGAAACGGTGATGCTTCCTTCCAGCCAATAATATCGTAGCTGCGAAATCCAGCTGAAATCCATTACATCGCTGACTTCTTTTTCGACAAGCATCTTAACGACGTCTCTTGCGTGAACGTCGATGACTATCAGAGCATTCATAGTTATTCGCGCTCCTGGCTCCAGTTTTCCACGGACCAAAGCGACCGTTCGGTCTATTTGATCGCTGCATTTTTGCAGATAAGCTGGAGTACTTCTGTCTTCGAAACTCTCGCAAACCTCGCTTGTCCAGTGAACCTGACTACCACAGAGAACGATTTGGCCGGGCCAGGAAAGTATCCACTCCTCGCGAACTGCTTCAAAATACGCTATTATGCTGTCTTGTGCGATGTCTCGCAGGGAAGTTATCATTAGCTCTTCTACCTGACAAAGCCATCTTTCTACCATTCCCTTCGCATCGGCTGGGTATATTTTGCCACTCATCGGCACGTACTCTTCCTCCGCTGAGAGCATACCTAATTTACAAGCATATTAATCATAAAAATTAGTAAGGCGATTCAAGGCATTTAAAAACGCTTGGCTCTATATTTTAAACGAATTTTTTTTATCAGCTTGAATCTTTCCACAGATAAATTGACAAAACAACCGAAGTCATTCAAACTACTAAAGATTTTTGAATAATACTGATGGAATACAAAGATATTGTATTTGTAAATAAAAAATATATATAGGTAATTCCAGAAAATATTGAACGAAAATCTGGCTTTTAATTTGTGGGACTCTTTTCGTGATTCGAAAATATAGAGAAAGCTCAAATTCGAGATTTTTTTTCTCAACATTCCTGACGGGAATCTTCTACTTTGGATTTCATCTCAAAATTCAAGCTTAAAATTTTTTAATTTTACCGAATCTGATCAGAAAAATCGAATGTACTATTTGACATTGGAAATTTTGCGAATTTTCCAAAAAAAAATATTTATGTTTATATTTGACATTATTAAGGTCAGAAAGTTCAAGAAAATTTTGAAAAGTCTTTTTCGATCGTAACACACGGCTTGTTCGAAAACTTTTGTTCAAGTTTAGAAAATTTGTCTGAGGACACCGATTTATTAACTTGTGCTCTGGTAACCTTAATCCCTGACAATAAACAAGCGAAAAATTCATAATGAAATAAATAAAGTATAATGGCAAAATAAGTAAAGTATGTCAAACATCGTTAATTCATTCAACATAGTTTTCATGATCTGAAGTTTGAAAACTGGTGAATTTTACGTTTTTGTGCTGCCAAACATTGAGTTTTGGAAAGCGCAAGTTTAAAATTGGGTATTCTTCGGTAAATTCTCTGAACTGAAAAAAAGCGAGGTAAGCATTGAAAAGGACTTTTTAAATCTTTCCTCAAAAATATCGTCGAACGTACATATTTTTTTCAGAAAATTTGCGATAAAAAATAGTACATTGGATTTTCCTGATAAGATTCGGTAAAACGTTCAAATTTAAAGTGAATATTTTCAGTTGAAAACTGAAGTAGACTATTCATTTGGGAATTATGAGTAAAAAAAAATTAATTTTGGTTTTTTCTTTATTTCAGTATAGTGAATCTAATCACGAAAAAGGACGCCAAACATTCAAGGCCAGGTTTCCGTTCGATATTACAGTTAAAGCTTCGACATTCCGTGCCAATTAAAATTCGGCATTCTCGAGTAAAACTGACCCAAGGTTATATTAAATACGAAATCAATATTCCATCAAATAAATGTTAAAGTTTAATAAAAAAAAATTGTCAGGTATATCTCGCACATCGTTACCTATTTTTCAACCACCAAGATCTTACCTATTATTTCCTCCTCTTTGGTGAATCGCAATTTGCTAATTCCCTCAAAGCACTTTTTAAGATGCGGTTGCACTCTCTGCGGGTCCTTCGTTTCCGAGAGAATCTCCAGGAGTTCATCATTCGACAAGAAAAAAAATCTTGGGAAAAACAGACGTTTTTTCTCCAAATAATCATTGAGCCCTTTTTGAATTTCTTCTAGCAAATTATTGCACAGTTTGAATTTCGTCAGCATCTCGGGCATTGCCGTAGCTTCGGTGACTTTTTTATTCTCTGCCACGTACTTCATAATCGATCGCCAAATTTTGTCGACCTGTCGGAAATTTTTAGCTTCGCTTGGCATTTGCCTCATTATGTCTTCGCTGCTGAATATCGGTTCGAGGTACATCCACGTGGCTTGGCAAGTGAGCCACTGGTCGATTATATCCTGCATCATGATTAATTTCTCCTCCCAGCTTTGCATTTCATGTTCAAAAGCTTTAACGAAAGGCGAGCCTCGCATAGTTTGCGCTTTGAGTATATGATCGTCAAGTAAAACCTGAATATCATCAACCGCGGACAAAATATGAACCCCAGTCTCGCGATAAGGCGTAAGATCGAAGTGAACATCTTCCCACTCGCTCTGCATTTTTCTGAGATTTTTTTCCAACGCGTGTTCCTTCGTCGCCGCCGAGGATATTTCTTCCAATTTATTGATATAAATCGGCAATCCGTGATCAATCATATCAGAAAGGCAGCTTTGTTCTGTAGGAACGATAGGAGTTCCAACGATCGTGCTTATCTGCTCCCAATGACGAGTCTGCAATCCCGGATTGCAAATCGTTTGCAAAACAGGAATAAACTGCTTGAATTTTTCTACTTTTCCTCTGACCATTTCCGCGATTCTTCGAGCTCCAGGAACGTCAGTGAGACCTCTGCCGAGTTTATAAAGCGTTCGCCAAGCGTTGTCGGTCTCGTTGCGAACCTCGTCGGCGTCAAGACCCACGAAAGAGCCGTAGAACCATTTTTCGTAGTTTTTGTGGAAACTCAGAACTGTGTGCCAGAGTTTGTCGAAAGTATCGACGGAAGTTGCCATTGATGGGAGGGTCAGATAGGGACTGAGTTCCATGTCCAAAAGACCCTCTTCCTCGTTTATTTGCTCGGATTCTTTCTTTATTTCTACCATGCTTTTGGATAATTGCTCGATCTCCAGAGTCGCTTCTTCCATTTCGTCCATTGTGAGAACCGGAGGATCTTTTTTCTTGAACTGATCGATCGCTCGTTGCATGTTGAGAATTCGCTGCTCAAAATTTTCCCGACGGATACGTAAAACACCTTCGACGAATTCTTTTCGCATATTCAGTCGAACTGTCGCAAGATCCATTACTGTTTCCATTTCCTTTGGCCAAGTGAGAGTTCGAGCGTTCAGCTGAAGATCCTCGTCACTCGGCGGCTGATAATCGAAAAGAAAGAGTATCAACTCTGCGCAACGCGACAATTTGCTGCGTAAATTAAACATCGTCGTGTCGCGACTCTCGCTCAGGAAATTAACGAGGTCAACGACTTCCTGCGTAGTCTCTGGCATTCCCGATATTCTCTCCGCTATTGAGTCGAAAATTCCGCATAGCTCTTTGTTGTTTGTACGCAATTCGGTGAGGAAATTGTTGCACATTCGCGTACGGAGATCGTAGAGTATTGAACGCATGGCCTCGTTCACGTTTGTGCAATCGATTTCTATCAAGTTTAGTGGTATCTGAGGTAAATGGAAGCATATTATCAATTAATATTGGACAATGTAATGCGATATTTATGGCTAAGTCCGTCTTAAAGTTTAGGGTAAATGTTTTATCCTAAATTTTCTATGAGTCAATTTTTTTCATCATTGTAACTACTTCAAATAACGGTCTCGTTTTCGGGGTTTTAAGAAGAGCCAATATTCTTTAAATAATTTGTGGCGTTCATTGGTAATACAAAGGAACTCGGAAAAATTAGGTGGAGTAAGATTCTTTTAATCTGTTTTAACTGATTTAGTATTAAATTGCTTTATGTACTTAAACTTCATAGTTTTTTTCCCAAACTCTGAAAACTGTGTGTAGATTGAATACTTTCACTGGATTGGAAGTTTTAGTTCCTTATCTTGAAGATTGCTCGAGATTGGACATCTGAAAGGTTTTTTTAATGCCTGAAGAAAAAAAATGCGTTTATCTGCTTGTACTCTTTCAGTGGACTTTGTCCGAATTTCCGTTCTTTTAAATGACAGTTTCGTAAAATATTGAAAAGGCCGTATTTTGCCATTGAAAGCCGTCAAAATGGGATCTTGGAAAAAAATATATATATACAAAATGATCAGATCTAAAGAACCTAAATTTTACTGTCTCGTGGAGAAAGTACTTTTTTCATAAATAAAAAAATGGTCATTTCAATATGTAAGTTTTTTTATTGCCTATAGCATTCAGAAAAGAGGTATAGAAAACTCCGAAAACAATTTTCAGAAACCCTCGCGATATTTTTTTTCATTATCATCCGACATTAACACAAATACACAGAATTAAGTGAATATTCGTAAGTTTGGAGAAATACGCGAAATTAATACTGAAAATAACGAATTGTGTCACTTCTTCCCTAATAAAAGCACTTACCCGATTTCTGTAGAGGCAAATCTGTTGACTCAAAGCATCGTAACTTTCAATGCTATGTCCGAATTCCCTCAGAGCTGGTAGCGGATCGTTCTCAAAGTAGGTATCAAGACTTTTGCTGGCTTGGCCATCCAAAATGTACATTAAATCGTTATAGGAGCGCAGATAAATTTTTGGTCCGACTTCGTTCGCCGCTATCGAATCCAAAGCTTCGTTAATTATTGTTTCGATCTGGAAAAAAAATGGAAAGAACATCAGCGAACGTATATCATTGTTTCAATAGCCAAACTTCCATTTCCTTACCACTTGTTCATCTCTGGAAAGGGCGAACAAATAGGAAGGCTTCGGAAGTTCAGGAAAGAGTATCGTCTCTATTGTAGGTATTTTGGAAGCCACCGCGATTATTTTATCGAAACATCTCGAAACGACATTGAACATATCTCTTACGCTCGGTTTTAATCGTAATTCTGGAGTATTTAGAACTGGTTCTACAGAAATCCTCATGAAAGGGGTCCTGAAAATAATAATAAAATGGTTGAAGAGAAATCCATAATGCAACATGCAACTTAAATGTTTAGCTATGATATGTAAAAACGATAAAAAATATCTTTGCAGGATAATAAATAGTACAATTTTATTTTTTACTAGCAAGTAGAATGCAGAACAATATACCCGCGCTTCTGAAAAAATGGTGTTAGCGGTCAAATTTGAGAACAACCAAAGACCTTTGTTTTGTTGAGGCATTTCCTACAGTTAGCCATGAAAAAGAACAGTATAGTATGTCACGATATATACATGAAAAAAACTTTTTTTCGCGTGTGTTACCTTCACATGAACTAAAAAAAACGATTTGCCGTCGAGTATTGAACGAAATTTACCTCTACACGTATGAAAAAAAGTGTGAAAAAAAGGGTTTTACGCACACGAAGCGTGTGAAATACGTTTATTATTACAGTAAGTGTACAAAAACAATTGTTAATATTAATGATTGTGATTTTCATCATTTCGTAAACAACATTTAATTTAAGTTTCCAGAAGTCGGAAAGAAGGGAAATAAAATGAATGAACGTACCGAATAAACATGAGGTCCTCGTAGTCGGAGTCAAAAGAATTACCATCCTTGTAAAGTTCGAAGAATTCTTTGACTTCTTTCAGTGTTTCCGTCACCATAATTCTCAACTGCCTAGAGAGAAGCGAATTTACGCTACGAAAGTACTTTTCTATTAAAGCTGTTGGAGCGTTGGGCCTTTTCTCAAAATAATTCGACCAGGCGTGCTTTTTCTCGAGAAAAAGTTCAGCTACATCTGCCAACCACTCTTTCAACAGCCTTTCACCTGCCCGAGCGCACAAAGAATTTACCTTGGATTCAAATTCGAGTGCTGGCACCGGAAGTTTCCCGAAATCTTTTACTCGAATTATTCTCAAATTGCTGTACCTGTTTTGCGTAAGAAATTAATCAATATACAAGACATTTTCAGTTAATTATGCCAATTTTTTTGCAATTTTCTCAAATAATTTCCATTTGTTCACAATCTTTTTTGTAAATTTTTCTCACATTCAAACTTTAAAGCTGAAACTTCTTCTTCTGTATCCTACAGTTATCAAAACACATAGAATTTGACAAATGCTGTATTGCACGAAACAGCAGATTTATAAAATAGAAAAATCTAGGTGATACGCCTAAATAAGTCCCATCGTGGAAAAAATCCATAATAATATTTTGAAATCATAAAAAGTTTGATATGAGAGACAAAGCCTTTTATTAAAATTATTTTATGTCATGAATAATATATTTCTCAATGACTAAAATAGAAATGTTCCGAAAAACTACAGTAAATATTCGATAGTAACAATAACTTTCATTGTACATTTGAGAATCGGACCAGCTTTTTTGTACTTACCGCGAAAACCACAGGTCTCTAACGTTCCTCAGTATTTCGTTGCCGATGAAGAGATTGTAATTGATAGAATGTTCAGCAATGCATTTAGACTGTTGCCATGGAACCGGAGCTCTAACTACAAGTACCGGAAATTCTGTAGGAATCGTCTGTACATTTAATCGTTTTCGCTCCTGAGGATCAAGCAAAATATATGCAACAATTGCACGGCGAAGACTCTGCTTATAATCTTCAACGATCTCCGATCTCAAAGCCTTAAGATGGGTCTGAAAGCTAAAAATGGAAGAGTTCAACAGTCGATTAGTTCATTTTTTGAGAGGGTGAAATATGTTCTTAAAATTATTTCGCAACCTACTCTCTTCTTTTCCGTAAACGAACGTCCAAACGATCGCGCGCTTTTTTTATATTCGTTATGTCGTATGGCTCGAGATTAGCATCAGTTATGCAACATTTCTGCAAATACGCGATTCTATCCACATCCTCGGGTCTGACGAATTTTTCCTGCTCCAATTTTACTGCTGCCAGTAATACATCTCGTTGCCATTCGACAGATTTCGGTTGATCGATCTCCAATTTTGCTAGTGCCTAAAAAAAAAGGTTAATCAGATTGTCACTATAATTAAATATGTAAATAATTGGAGTAAAAATTGCACTATAATTTAATGACAAAATTAAATAGTTCAAGCTTTTAGTATATACTTTAAGAAAAATGAATAAGTGTTTAATTTTTGTATTGAGGTTTTTAGTGACGACATAAAATAGGGTTTTCATACTAATGCAGATAGATAAAAATCTGCGGTGGAGTTTGTGGATATCTGGTTGAAACATTGATCTGATAGAAATTTATCTCCCTAAAATACCAAAACGGCCAAACAGAAAAAAAAATCAGTGTAAAAAAAAAAGACTTCTTCTCAACGCTATTATTTTGTGCATTACAATATTTTGTATATTCACATAGTTTGCACTATTAACATGGAATCATGGATGATAATGAAGGTTTGTTTTTCCCTCATCAACGCACATCCTCTTCAAATTGGTTTTGATCGCCTCGTGATAGTTAAAATTCAACTTCGTACATTGCTATTCATTTTCGTAGCGGACAATAAAAAAATAGTAATAACAATTTCCTTGTGAATAAGTCCGTAAAAATAAATTAAAGTAGGAGAATCACCTCTTTTTCCGCCCGTACTGCAGCTTCCACTTCCTTTCTTTTTTTCACGATGATTTCTTTGCGTTTGAGCATCTCCGCATTTTTCTTTTCAGCCTTTTTTCGCAACCACGAACCATCTGCCAATTCAGCGAGACTTATAACATTTTCTGGCTGTACTTCCAAGCCTTTGGACTTTTTTTCTTGTTTTTCTTGAAATTCTCGTTCGCGAGCTCGAACATATTCGAGAGGCGGATGAACAAGTTCGCCATAAGGACCAACAGGCTCCGGATGATCAGTCTTTTTTCGCTTTTTTTGCAATTTTTCGACCCGAAATTTGGTAGCGGTCGGAGTATATGCACTGCCGATACATTCCATTGGTCTAGCGTCGTCGAACCATTGTTTATAAGGCGCCGCTTTCGTCCAACCCTCCTGCAAGAGAATCGGAGCGCCCACTTCATAATTATGAGCCTGAAGAAGGTGCTTCGTTGCAAGTGGATTTACGCCGCGTCCTGCGATCGGCAACCAAGGGCTTTTGGGCTCTGGATCTTTCTTCTTCCCTTCCATTATTCTTCAGTCCAATCCGTATCCCTGAAAACAAGTTCCTTTATTAATCATGATCAGGAATAGGCATTCATTCAACAGAAATGTATTTAAAATACTTACAGACAAGATGATTAGGGATTTTTGAGTGTACTACACATTATAATTCATTGTAAATAATGCATTCAACTAAACTATTCACTTATTATATATATAAATAAAAGTAGTTTGATTTATTTTCATTAAATATATGCTCATCTCTGATGATGACATAAAGAAAATTTGAATCATAAATTAGGAACAAAATAGATCTTTAAACGCTCCAAGCTGCAGAAGAATCTACGAAGTCGAAATCGTATATTGAGTTTCAAGGAATAAAATAAGCCACGGCTTTTCAAAAGCGGTAAAAAAATTCGAATTTTCAATGTAAAAAAACTACAAAAATCTAATCTTGAAATTTGCACTTGCCATTCAACAATTTTGCGAATTGTTGTCAATATTTCTCTAGGTTAAAGACCGATTATATCACGAAAAAAGTCGACTTCTGTTAATTAACACATTGAACGTTGCATAAAAAATTGTAACAATTACATCTATTTATCTTTTAATGCAGAGTAGCAAAAACCTCAACCAACCAAATAACTATTTTTTGAACATAAAGAGTTTTGACAAAGACTTACATACATTTACACGATTACCTGGAGTTTCCTGGAGTAACAGGTTCATCCGTTACTCAAAAATCCAGCGAGTTTCATTTTTCGTTCTGTCTCTTTCCCTTTCACACTTATTGTTTTTCGCACATAGACACGTAGAGCTTAATTTAAAGCCCATTCTCCACTGTTACTGTCAAACTGGGAAACACCAGGTGACAAATATATTCGGAAAGCGTTCGAATAACTCCGATATTATGTGACCATAGCAACGGTTGTTGGGGAAGCTTTTTAAGGCATTGTAATTCGCCGACTGATCTATAAAATTTGAGCAAACACTCTTCGTTGTAATGTTTCAAAATTCTGTATTTATTCTCACATTGTATAATAGGTTTTTAATACGAAAAATAGAACAATACATTATATAGTCTCTTATGGTTGTTTGGCGCACCATTTATGTATTTTTATAATAAAATATTAAATATACATATGCATAAATATAATAGAGCAATTAGATTCGACTCAGACTAATACTTTGGCATCGGTTTGGAAGCTTCACAGTTATGTTTCTTCTAGGTCAACTACAATTAACTAAATACCAATTAATGTAATATCCTGAATTATTTTTCTTTGTGATTTTGTGATATGTTAATTTTAGCTATCGCAAAAAACTATGAACTGTGCGTAAATAAATGTCACATTAAAGTAAGTAATGTAAAATAGAAATAACAAAAATAAATTACAATATCAGTTGATATAATTGATAGATTATTGATATGGCGAGAGAAAAAGTCGATAGACGACACTGAATAATCAAAAACGTAAACAATTTTTTATAACATTGTCGTGAAACTTTTATTAGAAAATATTTTTCGAGGGAATTATTATTAATTATGGAAGTTTGCAGATTTACGTGATTTAAAAAAAATCCTAATTTAACGCTTTGCGGATAGTGAATGTGTTTTTTTCTCAAATGAATCCTCGTCTTTGGCCACCAATTTAGTTATTTCTCTTTCATCTAGGCCTTTGAAACTGCACCAAAATCCCATAAACATGGAGAAAATTTGGCAAAAAAAGATTGATAATATATATAACACCAACTTTTCTGCAACGTCTATGATATTAATAATCACTGAATAAAATAATACATCAAGATTTGAATTAATTTGTTTACAATCAAATAAGTAAAAAAGTTTCTGTCATTTTCGACTGCTCAGTTCTCTTAAGGGTTCTTTCCAGGGTGAAAATCGATTTTTTTTGTTTTAACCAGTAGTTCAAACGATCAAAAACATCCTCTCAAATTTTTAAAGCGGAATTCGAAATACTTTACTGGCAATAGCCATTCTTAGCGAAAAGGATTCGGAGCGCAAATGACCTGGCGCAAGCGGCGCTAGAGACCCTCGGCTCCGTCTCTGCGTTCAATCGTCATTCCTTTGTCCTCTTTATACCTGCTTTCCAAGAAGTTTTGAGGCCTGTTTATGGAGATTTACCAGCGGATTATTTGCTAAAGTGAATTACGGGTGGGAATACGCAAAATAACAATGAGAGATTTAACCATTGTGTCTGGCAATTAGCTCCAAAGCAAGTTTTCGACGAGAAACAAATGGGTGTGACGACTGGATGAGCAGCCGTAGCGTTTGCTGCCAAGTATAGAGAACGGCGCATCTCCACTGCGAACCGTCGAAGCTCCTTCGACAGTAAAGAGGCTCGCACAGCTCGACGATACGACATAATGGAGTAAAATGAGCAATATTAGGAAGCCGAAGTTTTCAAGCGATTGTTTTCAAATTTTAGTATGATTACCTTCATAATTATAGCTGATTACCTTAATAATTTTAGCTGATTACCTTAATAATTTTAGTCGATTACCTTAATATGTCATAAAAGTTTCAGATTGATTGGGGTATAGTAACCGTGCGGAAAAGAATCGTGAAAATAGGCTATTTTTCGGGCCGTCACACTGGAAAGATCCGTTAAATCAATGAAATCCGCAGTTGCGAGTGGCGGATTAACTCGATGTTTATTCAAAGTCATGCTCTTCAATAAATTAAATATATAACGAAAATAATATTTAGTTCGTTCAATCGACTAAATATTAGATTCAAACAGCTAAAAACATTCACTAGTTTGCAACCCGCAGCCGCAGATAATAAATTCATTACCCAGGATTCAATAAAACGATTGCAAATGGCACTATGAACAATGAGCGATTTTTCTCTCGAGGACATATTGTCCCGTAAATTAAAAATTGTGGATCATGCAATTACGATGATCTTAATCTCTGGAAGTGCCTCGATTTCCTCAATCGTCCGCATATTGTATTACATCGGTTTTCGAACTACTTGCACCTGCCGATAACATCGACATTTCCAGATTTTGCGCGAGCAGAGCAGCAGAACTTTCGCGTTGTAAATCAAAGTTTGTTCTGCGTCGTAACCAATCTGCAATAAAAGAAAAGGATCAGTTAAAAATTACAATTTATTGTTAATTAGTAATATTTGTTATCACCTAAGATATATTCTACAAAGACTCACTTTCGTCAGCGACTTTGGAAAATTCCTTGAGCAAGAAATCTTTGTCGCGCGATTGTAGTACCAGCATTTCGCGAAGTATGTGGACCAGCTCCTTACTAGCTTGAGCTTTAGCTCGCAGACAGTAGACCATCATGCTAAAATTAACAGTTGTATACAAATTTCAAAATGTTTAAAAAAAACGCCGTTCCTGAGAACGTTTTTCGTTTATATTTTGAACAATGAAACGCAGATAAAGCCCTATTATGATTTATGGAATGATCGATTAGTAATTAATTTTCTGTGATTTCAGGTATAAAAAAGAAACGGATCTCATTCTCTAATGACACCCAGTAAAAACAGTGCTGTCAGTTTAACTCAATAAAGTACAAGAATTATTTGTCATAATATTCCTTCTAATTTTATGAAATATTATCTGTACTTTGAAGGGCAAAGTAAGTGTTTCTTTGCTCTGTCATTATATTTGCTATAATATCTTCAAAAGAGGCATTATTTTGCCACGACACTATGTTTTCCGTTCTTCTGACAAAAAAAAAGTGTTTTTTTTTTGTTTTGACACTATATTGAGTGCTATTCTTATCTTTATGAATCCAAAATTTTAGGAAAATTTATTACTCCTAAACATCTTTAAAATGTTTCACTCCTGTCTGAAGTTTGGATTTGTTTGATCAGATATTTCAAAAGGAAAAGTGGTATGAACATGAAAAATTCAAATCGCTATAAAATCCGAAATTCTTCAGCAATCTTCGCTGAATTAAATATCGACCACAGCTGGGTGTTAATTTGTCCTTGTAAAATATTTGAGCAGAGTTAGCCGACGTTAGCTTGAATTAGAACGAATAGATAAATTTTTCGAAAAATCAAAATCCCGTAAATTCTGATAGATTCATCTCAAATTCAATATCGACTGTCCTTTTTCATTACTTCATTTCTTCCAAACCATTGACCTCCAAATCATTTGTTAGAAAATTGCGACAGTCCAAGAACATACATACTTTTTTGAAAAATGCAGACTCATAAAATTTAAAAAGGTTGTTCAATTTTTTCGTAAATTAATACACACTAAGGAGCGTTGCTGCTCTCTCGGTGTATGAAATTTCAGTTTGATTGTCAAAGCCGTTCTTGCGATACAGCGATGTGAATTTTGCAACACATGCACACCTATATATTCAGACATTTTTTAAACCACTTGTCTCGATGTTTTAGGCTACTTTGCGCCGTCTGCCATGAGAATCCAGTAAAAAATTTGACGTAAACGAAGTTTCCTCTTGATAAAGCAAAAACCGTTTAAAAAAATAAATAATTTTGTCGCAATAACTTACAACATCGCTATGAGGATAGCCGCACCGGTTCCTGGGCGAGCGATGTTCGTTACAAAGATCCAGAATTCGCTGTCTCTCCGAAGATTGAGCACATGATCGATTACGACCTCCCACGTATAATCGTGATTCCGAAAAGGTCCGCAGTCTCCGCTCTTAACGCTCGTAATAACATAGCCGATAGTGACAAGCACACCAGTCATTCCAAGGAACGCGAGAGCAAGAAAAAGCGTATGCGTTTGAGCAGCTCGCCACGAGGTCGACGGCGGATTGCAGTGCCGCATCATACCGAATTTTTTAATATAAAAAGTGAGAATCATCTTGAGAACGATTACCAAAGACAGCGGAGGACTGAAGTAAAAAGCAATCCAAAATAAAATCTGATTGTATATGAGATTGAGAGTGTTTCGGGCGATATCAAATTTTGGGGCGCTTATTCGCGTCCAAGTCAACGCGTGTACTTTGTGATGCAGAGCTTCGGCAATGAAATAGCCGATAATAGAGATTAAAAAATCAAGCACAACCAGCCGGTAAATCTCTTGAGCAAAATTCGTTTGCCAGCAATCGTGCGTACTGTACACTAGCCAGTAAACCAAAAGCGTGCCAATCACTATCGCCGCCATCATATATACTCTGATCATTGTCACGTACAACGCCGTCCGCTTACTGCTGTAATGCTCAAATTTCACCTGTGGGTTAAAGGGTATATCGTTCATTTGAGGGTCATCATTATATCTATACTGTAAAAAACGACTGAATGTTTTTATAGATAATCCTGATAAACTGATAATTTTTATAGATATAGGTAGGGTGATCCTTATTTGGGCGAAGCTTGGAATTCTCCCAGTCAAACCCCTTTAAATCATTACATTGGGAAAAAAAATCTGTGTGACATTTTAAACCGATCGGATAATTATTGCTTCAATAGGTGACCAATAAGTAGACAATAAGTGCTTCAAATTCCTTGAAGTTTGAAATCGTTCTTAAATAGGATTTAAGAGCCTAATTACACTGAAAAAGTATGTTATAGAGTTCCACGACAATCAGTGTAGAAAGCAGTTTGGAAAAAAGTCTAAGAAATTATTATTTGACACAAATTTGTGGTTGAAAAATATCTCTTGAATATCTCATTATATGGTTGAAAAATTTCTATTCAGGAATAAACCGAATAATATTTAGTAAAGATTCTTCGGTTTATTAAATATTTTTCGACCATATAGTCATGAGATATTCAAGAGATATTCTTAAATTATATATTTATGTCAAATAATGATCTCTTAGACTTTGTTCCAAATCGTTTTTTATACGGATTGTTGTGTAACTCGGTTCTATAACATCCTTTTTCAGTGTAATAAGGCTCTTTCGCTTCGTAAATACTACCACAGAAGATCATGTATTTCTTGTACCAGAAAAAAATATCATGTATACATTTTGCAGTAAATTAAAAAATTTCGAATTTGAAACAAAAACTGTTTCTACAAAAAAATGTGATAACTCAGCATCTAAATATTTTTTCAACCTCTAATTATGCTCTTATCAGGCTTTTTTATTCTCAAGTACTGAGGTAGAAGATTTTGTAGATGACATTTCTTGAGGACAT
This sequence comes from Tromatobia lineatoria, assembly GCA_949699805.1. Classification (NCBI taxonomy): domain Eukaryota; kingdom Metazoa; phylum Arthropoda; class Insecta; order Hymenoptera; family Ichneumonidae; genus Tromatobia; species Tromatobia lineatoria. The sequence continues at coordinate 6,568,431 of OX453042.1, read as the reverse complement.
TATTCTGTTTAGTTATATGGAAAAAAACTTAATTTTAGATTTAAAAATGATGTTAAACCTCAAAAGCTTGGGCTGGGAGTACGGGTATTTATTACCCGATCGGTCTCAAATTTTATACAGATTTTTTTCCCCCAATGGAACGATTATCAGTGGTGTCACTGGACGAATTTGAAGCTTCGCTCAAACAAGGACCACCCTAATCTAGAGGTGAGCGAATGTTCGAAAATATCGAATACGCGGCTTCGAATTGAATCAAATTATTCGATTTGCATTTCTAATCTATAAGATTTCAATAATAACAATGCTAAAAATGTTTTTATGAATTACACTGGAAAAAGAAGGCTTTAAACTTATTTTGAAAAATTACTTTATCCCTTTAGCCGAAAAAGGTGCATATTTGCTACATTAGAAGAAGCGATAGTTTTTTAACCGTCTTCTTCAATCTAGGTTTAACCACTTTATTTCTTATTCATTATCGATGTAATCTAGAAATTAATTTCATAAAAATGAAACTCATTTACCAGAAAAAAAATACAACCTTTAGCTTATTTCAATTTTAAATAATGTCTAAGATTCTGATGTTTCTGGAGCCTTAAAAGGTTACATATAATTTTTTAAATAATTTAAAAATCGTGGTTTTGTATCAGAATTAAAAAATCCACTGATGTATCTCATAGAACTACTCGATGTTTACCATTTTTAAATAATATTTTATGAGACTGTTGAAGCGGTTTTTCCCAAATTTCTCGTTTGAAATATGCTATAACATTTTTATGATTGAATTTTCAAAGATGTGCAAATTCTGTTATGATTTTTTTTTTTAAGTTTCGGTAGAAAAAGTAAGAAAACGCTTCAAAATAGTTATGAATATCCGGAAAAAAACGGAATACTTTAATCAATAAAAAAAACAGCTCCCCAAAAATTGGTGACACCATTTCAAATAGACTGATTCGTAAATACATTTTTGACATTATCATTTAAATTCAATTTTTTTCGCTCTAAAAATATGTCCGTTTATTTTTCTTCGACTGCGCTTTGCCAACATTCTAATCAAATCTGAATTTTTATTTGAATGCATTTACTTAAACTGGAAAAAATTGTTGTTAAGGTTTTGTTTTTCAAACTCACCAGCAACGAAATAACTGCAGGAAAAACATTCATGATGCATGTGATGACAAACGGCACGAGCAAGAGCGACCAGGGATTTGACTGGAGAACCTCGTGCTTCTCCAACAGAATCCAAAGCAACGCGCCCATTCCAACCATCACAGATAAAACGAAAATCGTCATTCCGCATTGATACAGAAAGGTGCCCATTCTCTTGAGAAATCCCGGTCGCGAATATTCGTTAGTTTCGGCGAGAAGTTCCTTCAGCTCTCGGTATATAGAAGAGGAGCAAAGATCCGCAGCTTTGTAAGAGGCGATGCCGAAATCCCACCCGCAAAATACTTTACTCGCGTAAAGATTGTGAATTCCGCCAGCTGTTTCGATATAACATTTTCTGTATGATCTTGCGACCCTAAAATAATGGGATTAATAAAGTAATAGCAATTATTTTTACTTTAATTTAATTTTTTACGGGCGCACATTATAAAAACTGTAGGACACTCAACAATCGAATGGATTTACCATTTAATTTTCACGATAAATAGATTATCTCATACGAACATTTTAAAAGCTGTGAGCTACCCTTTTACGATTGGATTTGTAGTTTTCAGAGAACGCAACCGAAGGCGAATTTAGTTTGCTTTATGTTTAAGGGATAGTATTCACCCATGAATTAAAGCTTCATTATTAAAGTGGAAATAAAGAAAAATTATATTTATTGATTACCAACAGCCTTCACTATTTTAATAACAGATTTTAACAACTTAATTGAATATATTTTTTTCTAATGTGGTCCAAGAATGTGAACAAAAGAAAACGCAAAGTTGTTCTACGTGTAAAATTGGTTTTGCCAAAATAATTGGCTACCTATGTAACATTTGTATAAGTGATTTGATATGAAAAACGAAATCCGGTTTTGTAGCAAGAATCTCTGCGGAGAGTTCGACAAATATTTTCGAGGAAAAATAATAAATATTGAAATTTAAGAAAATATTGAAACTAGATTTAAAATACTCACTTTACGGATAGAAGAATAAACGTGAAAATGTAGCAGAACAGCAGCGTCAAAAAATATGCGGAGGGAATATTGTAACTAAAGCCTGGAGTAGGTTCTATCGTGTCGTTACCATAAAACCCGTAATAAAATATTGTATTTTCCAAGTAACCCTGAAAAAAATGAAGACAATTCAGAAAAAGTTTTTCTTAGATTTCCAAAAACCGTTTCGAATAATGTGCATACATTTCCAATGATAAGATCCCAGGCACTAAAATTAGCTTCCTTCGACGCTTCATCGAGCGATTGAGGTATAGTGATGAAACATATGCTGAAAAATAATTTCGAAGATTTTTAGGACTCTCATCATGAGAATTTAGATCGAACAACATTAAAAAACATTAACAAACGACCGTAAAATACCTTTTAGAGGAAAAACATGATATTGGTCAATGTAACTAATTTTTTACACGAAATAACTGAATCCTGTAAATATAATGTACGGAAACGATTTTTAATTAATTTAGAAATCCGCAGAAACAAATTCTTACCTCAAAATACAACTTATCAAGTTCAGAATAAACAACCACCTCAGAAACTTGAAATAAGTAGCAACGCCGCTTCCAAATTGTCCCTCGACGGTTTTGATTGCGTGATACCAGAGTTCGATGGAAGACGTGACTTCTTTTATGGTAGCGCAAATCTATAAATTCGTCGAATTTATTAGCAGGGTTCAAGAAGATTTTTTCATAATTCGGTTAGTTATAAATCAACATAAATATAGCAGTACGGTCCAGTCAAAAGTGAGATTCAGAAAATTCTGAATACATCTTCATGGGATAAAAATCAGAAAAAAATCAAGCACATTGATAGTTAAAAAAAAAAATTGATTTCGCATAATAATAGTTCCAAACTGTTATCAATAAATTGAAGAAACCAATAAAATTTTCTAACAAAACACTTGCCAACTTCACTTTGTTTCAAATGAAAGTGGTTCACTAATTCACCTGAAAACGTACAACTTATTTTAGAATATTATCTAATTTTGGAAAATTTCGTCATTAAAAAAAAAATTCAGCCATCAACTTCTTATTTTAACGACTCTACTTGACCAATTGTATCCATCTCTTGTATCCAAAATTCATGATTTTCCACATATGTAAAAAAAACATGACTTTCAAAAAGGATATAAAATTCTGGATCTACCTTCAGGATTAAATTTCCGTCGTACCTTCATGAAGCTGATGCTCGAAGTGTATTTAAGGCGCTTCCAGTAGCCGATAGATTTTCTCTTTGATTTTTTATTGACAGATATCGCTAGTTTGGCTCTTATGCTCCTTTTAACTGTGAGACACTGCGGCATTTCTCGCAGTGTTTCTATTCTACGCATCTCCGATATCGGATCGTCTTGCATGAGGTCGTCCTGAAGTTCCATGTGACTCGCAATGCTTTCCGCATTTTCGTCGGCCGGCCAATGTGCTCCTCGAGGCAACCTTAGCGTATTATAGCAAACTGCAGCAACGACATTGGCCATCTTATCACGCTTAGCTTGAGACAATAGTGCTGTGGGAAACCAAACTTTTAATAGCGCGAAATTCACATAAATCAATGTAGACTCAAAAAACAATATATTCTACTGATTGAAAATTATTTCACGATTTTCAACGTTGTATTTTAGGAGTTCCTAGTTCTGGTCCAAATATCTGCAAGTATCTATAAAGTTTTAGCTGTGCAGCTATTTTATTCTCCAGGCCAGAACTATAGGACTTTGCAATTGTCAAAATATAATTTGCATGCATGTCTAAAATAAATATAAAGACCATAGGACTGAAGTAGTCCTTTTAAAAAAATCATAAAAATTAAAAAACAGAATTAACTAAGAAGCATGTCTTGAAATTCAGAACTCTCCACAAAATAACATTTCTGTAATACAGAAATGATCACTTAGGCTGTACATTAATGAATATTATCAATTAATTGATACAATTTCCTCTGGCAAAGGTGATTTCATTAATACAGATGTTGTATTTTAGGAATTCCTTGTTCCTGACCAAATATCAACAAGTGACTGACCAATATCTGAAAAATACTATCTGTATAGCTTCTCTATTCTTTGGACCATATTCAAAAGAATTCAGAATTATTAAAATAAAGTTCGCATGAATGTCTAGAATAAATATAGGGAGCATATTACTGAAGTAGTCTTTTTTAAAATAATCAAAATTAACAAGCAGTATTAGCGAGGAGGCATTTTTATTATAAAGCACATCTTGAAATTCAGAACTTTCCACAAAGGAACATCTCTGTAATACATAAATGTAGGCTTGGAGCATACATTAATGCATGTTACTGATTAATCAATTCAATTTAGTAATTTTAGTATTTTTTACGATTTCTCAAGGGAAATTTTCAGAATAAAATTTGCATGATTGTCTACAGTACCTATAAAAAGCATAGGACTGAAGTATTCATTTTAAAATTCAGTACCTAGAGTTCTTGAAGGTAAATGTCTGGCATGTTGGGCATGATTTCTTTGCTCAGAAGGACTTGGCAAAGTCTGTCCATTGATTCTCGAAGTTCCACTATTGCTATCAGCAGAGCTCTGCGACGAACCTGGGAGAATTGAATAAAAATAATAAATGAATCACTGTCAATTAAAATCGTTTGTAAGGAAGCGATACTTGCCTCCCGGCGTTTCGGGGGTTCTGACGAAGGAATATTCCCTCGTTTCCTCTTCTACGCTCATTCTATCTTTAGAATATCGCGCAACGTATTCAAAATATGCGGAAAACAAGCGAATTTTTAGAGTGTCCCTCCGGAACTTTATCGCGAACACTTGTCTACTATCTATTTGTCATTGTTATCCGGACGGACGCACGTATCTGTCAAACAGCGAGTCCACGAGTCGTCGAATATCGGATTGTGTACGTCGCTAGATCCTCGATCCCACACGCCAAGATCTACAAGACTCATCAGTCGATACGACGAGTAATCAGCAGCGGGTAAAATAGTTCACCACGCAGTAAATTTTTCCCAGCGTTATCAAAAGTAAAATTCACGATTTTGTCAAGAGCACAATTTTTTGTGCCTTTTTTTCACTTGAAATATATTGCTTTTTACTTAAAGAATAGTTGTTGACATCCGTTTGTCGTATTGATTAGTGACTGAATCATAACTTTATTGCAATACTGAGTATGGTTCGTAGTAATGAACTTCGTAAAAATTTATCGTGCCTCCTGATAATTAATCTTCGATATCAGCTATCAGAGATAACAATCCGCTCTTAAGCAGCGCGATGAAAAATTGTTACTGGAAAATGTCCAGTACTTAGTTTAATATTCTTTGGGATTTTTTTTTTTTAAAGGATGTGAAACAAAAGTGAGAGAAAAATCTGAAAAGAATGTTCAATATCGGAAATAAAACAATATTGATTTTTGATAATAACAACGAGAGAAACGTATTTATAAGCTACTTTTTTTTAAAACTCTTTATCAAATTTATGAGGAAATTTACTTTTTCCCTGAGTAATTAATTTATTAATATTCTTGAATAAAATATACTTTTATAATTTTGACATTCCTGTTACATTTTTTAAAATTCGTTTCGAAATAGCGTTGGAAAGTTGCAAATTTTGGATATAGTTTCGCAGAAACGTTGCATATTATTTACGAGAAATTTTAGGATAGAATGAATGCCAAAATTTTTCAAAAAGGTTATTCGACAAATAATTTGTTTTTATTAATTCGAAAAAAACAGAGAAAAACAATGTATCAAACAATGTTTAACTATACTGTTTTACTTATGTTTTAATAAATTTTTGGCTCCTCTATTATTCGAAATCAATAATAAATTATCGGGGCAATACGAAATTAAATAACCGAGGCATTAAGGGGAATTGTTTTTCTGTAATACATGGATGGATCAAATGATAAATAATTAAATTAGAGCTTTCCGATAAAACGTTATCTCGTGTCTGGCGATGGTAATTGTGAAACTTGCTCTTATCCACTGAAGTTGACAAATAAAGAAAGTCGAACGAATTATAAATTTGCGTTTATTGCTCCACAAACGCTTCATTATATCGAAAAAAAAAAAAGATTATTCTTGTCCCTTACATTAAAGCTTCCACAATTGTTGCGTTTCTTCGAATACGCTCGAAAGATACACAGAGGGAAAAAGAGCACGACTTCTGAATGCTTCTCCATACAAATGCAGATGCGGTTTAGAATGATTATGCGGTCGGTTAGGGCATTATATAATTTCATAATTTTCTCTTCATTTATAGCAAATTTCGCAGCTCTATTATATAAAACGTTACGTTCTGCTAATAGTGAGTACAACCACTATCACAACCACTAGCTATCATCTAAACATAGTACACAAACTTTTTAAACTTAAATATTTTTTTTTTTGTAATCCAATGTAAACGGCGTACAATATTCGTCTTGATAAGTGTTTTTTTGTTGAGGTTTTAATAATGGTTTAATTAAAAATTAAAGCGTTTCCATTCAGTCGGTGCACAGCGCGCAGACTCCTTCCTTTCTTATTCTCGTAAAAAAATCTGTAAATACTATCGATTAGATCGAGGTCCACGACTGAACGGTTTGATCGTGGTTGGCGAAGGCGGGATGTGTGGTTTTCTTTTTTTATTTCTTTCGTCTTACCGTTATGAGTAAGTACGATATGGGAAACTCTTCACCACATGCTGTAATCTGAGTCATCTTGGTCAAACGTCATGAAGAAACCGACCAACGTCAGATAAACGACCACGTTGCCTGCCAACGTGAGGTAACAGGCTCCCCATTGTATCTGAAAGCATTAACTTATCGTTTTTCAGGCAGAACTTTATATTCTCGGATCGGAACTAATAGAAACCTTTTTTTCGTAAATAGTGCATATTGCAATAATTTAAAAAAAGGATGTGTTGAAAATCACATTTTTCGAAGATCAAAAGTACCGAGCAAATTTCAACTTCGACAATCAGTTATCGCGATCTTTTGTAGAAAATGATAGGGTTCTTCAATATTTACGAAGATCAGTATTTGCAGTCATTCAAGAAAAAATCGTGTTCGCGTAAAATTAATAACACTCGATAGGTTTTCGTTAAATCAGCATTACTACAATTGTAAATAAATTATTAGCTCGATGGCTAAGAATTCGCGGCATCTGGAGCAGGTACAGACTTTTTCAAAGGTATTTGACGTATTCGGGTCTGAATGTGTGTTTAATAATTATATCGTAAATAATAGCAAGCAAAAAAGAATGTTTTCCGACATTTTTTCCAAAACACATTCCCGGATGTTTTGGATTATTTTAGTTATGCTGCTAATTCGATTTTACGATGTTACGACGTAAAGCTTCTTCTATGTAGCAATACAAATAAAAGTATGCCGCAAAGCGTCTTTTAAAGATCAACAGAAAGAAGTATCCGAATTAATCCTAAGCCAAGCTCGATATTTAAAATTAATTAATATAAATAAAATTAGTTGAAAATTAAGAATTTAAAGGAAGAACATCGAAAATTTCTTCGAAGTTTGGCATTTGCTACTTATTTTCGATATTTTTCCAGGCTTATTTGTACACACCACAGGTTCTGCAATCGGTGAACGTGCCAATACAATCGGAAGAGCGAAAGACGAAACGACAATTCCGGTAGTAATGAATATAGCTAATTCAAGGCATGGATTACTGGCGCTTCCAGAAGGTTCCATTTCAGAATATCGTCGCGCTATCAGCGTTGGAATTGGTGCGAGTATATAGAAGAGGACAACGAAAAATGGCCACCAGACACTGCAGAGGAATAAAAGCATTATAAAAAGATTCCACAGAGTATTTCAATGGATATCTTGGAAAAACTTACTTGTATGTAGGTAGTGCACAGCCCAGGATGACAAAAGTCATCCCGATCGAGCCGGCAAATGCCAAAGTTACTAATCTATAATGGAAATATTATTATCAGTTTATTTGTCTTTCGAATAAGGCCTAATTTCATGGTCAAATAAACAGTCATATTGACTAGTCACAATATGTTTGTTTTCATGGCAAAATAAAAAAACTAGCGCATGCTGAATTTTAGGATTGTGCTCATTTAACCGGAAGTCCCAATGCGATATAGTAGGGCGAGGAGCATTTGGTAATCAATTGAAACAATCATTGAAATGAATTCAATTATAGCTCTGCAATTATTTTTTTTATACAGCCCAAGAGATTTTATAGTTGCCCTTTAAGCGTGTCCCTTTCATTTAAAGTATAAAATAAGTCTCAGAATACCGGATTATTTTTTGTTCCCTATGATCCCGTTAGAGCTGGATTATTTTAAGTGCTATATCAACAATCCGTATCGTTTAAGAGGACTATAAAAAATCGGGCCATGAGGAGGGATCTCATAGGAGGAAAATATATCGTGTTTTGGAGAGGAGTCTCTTTTAGTGCCATACAAAAATCCGTCCTTCAAGAAGACTATAGAGGACTTAAACAAAATCAGACTCTGGGAAGGAGTCTCAAAAAACGAATGAAAAATCGTGATTGGGGAAACAAAGATCAGGTCCTGGGGGAGGGAGGGAGGGGGGGCGGTCATAGTGGGTCAAAGGAATCAGTGTCCCGGGAGGAATCTCATAGAGACCTAGGAAAATTGGACTTTGATGAGAATCTCATAGGATTTTAAAAAACTCAATCTCCAGGAAGGGAGAAAAAAAATACATGTTTAGGGAGGGGGAAGACAGATCAAGTCTTGGGAAGGTTCATAGGTGTTCAAAAAAATTAGTTTTGGGAAAACCTTTGATAAAAATAACTCAGCTGTCTTATAGACAAACAAAAAAATCAGTATCTGGGAAGAGCTCTGATGAAAGGATTTAGAAAAATTAAGCCCCCCTCCAATTTCGCCTAGATTGACACAATTCTCCTACTATTAATCCACCTCAGATTTAGATTTTTCTCAAACCCCATAAACATTTCACTCAGGTCCTTTTTATTGAAAAAATTCCTAAGCCGAACTACAAATTGAACCAACCACGAGTGGAGATAAGAAGATTTCATGACACTATGACTTTGTTAATTATAATAAAAACATATATTTAAATAATTTATCGGCCATCAATTTGAAGGAAATTTTTCCATCTGGTCATAAAAACTTTTTCATATAAATGCTGTTATTGTAATGCGACAAAAAATGTGTTCTACAAGTGCGCAGATTTATAAATAGTAATTTTTTAAATTTATCTGTAAATTCATTCATGTCACTTAATCGTAATACTCACGCTGTAATTTTGTGTCAGAATTTACCAGCAGAAATCACATGGAACAAAAGAAGACAAACAGTTAGTACAAAATTTATCAGCATAAATAATAAATATGCGACTTCAGGCAAAATTGATTGAATCAGTATTACTAATGTTATATCAATGAAACATTGGAGGATTTATGTATTTTTCAGAGTAGATAATGCCAATACAGCTTTTTTGGATAATGAAAATGTACATAAATATACTTCCTATGTGTTCGATTAATAGTAGATATAATACTAAAATAAAATGAAAAATGTTGTTAGTTAAATAAAAAACAGCAAAACGACAAATATATCTTATATAAGAAAGGCATATGTACAATGTATATGTATAAGCACAATGAGTCATAACAGAAACACCAGCTAATCTTTTTGACTGATAAAAACCAGAGCACGACTATTTTATAGCAGAGAATTCTATTATAAATGTATAATATTCAGTTTGAATATGGTTATTAAATGAATACTCAATAAGGAGATCACTCTTCAATTACAAAATTAAGCAGTAGATTTATTAATTATTAATGTTACGATATTAATAAAAATGTTATCCCTTGAATTTAAAAAAAAAACTTTGAATGGAATTGCTCATAGCAAGAACGATGAAGATGACTCATAAATCAAGCTGTTGAATATAAAACAGGCAAATGAAATTTCAATATTTATAATGACCTTAACCGATTGATGCTGTATTCAAATAAATTTTCATAATCATTACAAATTTCACATCATCATACACAAAAAATAATTAATTATAGCAGAAAGTATCTATCGCTGAATTGAGGTAACGCAATTACTGATATGTGAAAATGATATCAATCTTGAATATAGAGTTTGAAAAATGCTTATTAAGTAAACACACAATGACAATAACACAATAAAAGTTATTTAAAAATAAACAAATAGCACATTTCTGAAATCTACAAAGGAAAAATTTAAACTAATCTGAATATGCTAAATAGGGATCAAAGGAATATGCTCTGTTCATGGTGAGATTAAATAGGATGACTCATAAATAAATCTGTTGAATGTGTAACAACTTATCAATTTCAGATAATTATAGTTAGCTTATATGATCAATTTTTTAAGCAAAATATTCGTTATTATTGAGATTTTGCTTAAGGATATAACAAAATAATCAAAGTTTAGATGATACAGGAATGGAATTTCAAAATGCATACTTCTCATGACAGGACAGAGTGAGAACAGGAAAACACAAACTCTGATAGAACTAATAAAAGTGCGACGTTGTCGTGTCGCTTCAATGCGTTACAATAGTGTCGCTAATTGAATTAACGTCAACGACGCACAGTAACAACAATGATAAATACAGTGGAAAACGAATTGACTGTAATCCTCGTAAAAAGGTTATGTTTTCATACAGTCAGTCTTTTTTTCTCGCACAGTTCCGCAAGTCCAACAGCGTTGGAAGAGGGCACGATAGTCCCGTGATAGCAAAACGGGGGAAGAGCGAAAGTCGCATATTTAAGGACGATAAATATACCGTATAACCTTTAATCCCGGCCATCGCAGATCAATTTGACAATTGCTGAGCGTAAACGTATATTTATCGAACCATCGACGGTCCGTCAAGTCGAGACGTTGAACGCAGTTCGCGAGTTCGTAAAAACACCGAAAATAAATCGTCGGCAAGGAAGAGCGAAAAGAAAAAAAGGTTCAAGGTGATGTCCACTAGTCGGTCGGTAATAAAAACTGTAATCATAGTTTCTCAATGCCTGTGTATTTTTTAAAAGATCCACCGTCTCTACATATTTCTCTGGACAAAACACATTAAACATATCTGTCGGTAAAACAGTTTAGAAAACGAAAAACGAGTTTTGAAAATCCAAGCTCCGAAAGCTCGCCACAAGGACGCCATGACCTTTTCTCCCTAGGGTTGAAATATACTATTTTTATTCCATAAACTGAATGAAGCCCAAAAAAAAAACAAAGTGAAGTTATTTTATCCGTCTACGACCGACTATTACTTAAATTGTTTAAGGTCTTCATTGCTGTACATTTTTTAAAAGATCCATCATCTGAATATATTTTCCTAAACAAACACGTAGAACATATCTGTCAGTAAGATAGTTTGGCGAACGAAAAATTATTGTTGCAAAATCCGAGCTGATTTTTTTTTCTCTGGAATTGAAAAGTACTACTTTTGTTACAAAAAACTTAATGAAACTTAAGAATAAAAACAAAGTGAAATAATTCCTCCCGTTGTCTGAAACCGACTCTCATTGCAATTGCATTACAGTCTCTTGCTGATAATTTGTGTAGAGATGCATCACCTCTATATATTTTTTTGGACAAACTCGTTGAACATATCTGTCGGTAAGACAGCTTATCAAGTAAAAAACGAGTTTTCCAAAATCCAAGCTTCGAAAGCTGGCCGCCAGGGCGCCATGACAGTTTAGAAGAAGAGGTGCCGAGCGGATTGGCTTTTGGCTTTGGCTGTGAGTGGCTGTCGTGGTGACTCGTGCGAACAGTCAGGATCGTATTATCGCTCTCAACAAACGTGAAATTTTGTTAACTCAAGAGATCGTTAATACGATATCAAGATGACTGAGGGAAAAAGGTGAGCATTTTGTCTACTTATTAACCAACATATCGGGGCTTCTGTCGTACCTCCAATTATTTTCATTCTATATCCAAACTTATTTCCCGGCTGACGGCGTCCGCGATAGCCGCATCACAAGGCGCACGAAACGCTACGACTGCTGCCCCCTCAATTTCACGTTGTCATCATGTCGACCTACCGCTTTGTTTTATAGAAATCAACGGTTTTTTTACCCTAAACGCGCAAGATAATGGCCGACGACGATCGGATCCACGACTTATTAAATGAAATAAATGATTGTCGATATTCACGAAAATCGCGGCAGCTATCTTTATGTTTTTTTTTTTTTTTTTTTTCATATCCGATCGGTTTAGGTCACTCGGCATTTTGCCCCCTTTGTGAACATGGCTGTACGCCAAGAGCCGCCGCACTTAACGTGACAAAAGGTTTTTTCGAGAAGAGATCCAATGTCTACCGCTATCTGAAGAAAAAGATACTATATGCGACGACGATGTATTTTACGAAAAAAGAGCCACGTCATAAAGCTTCGACGTGAGCTCATTTTTCGATAGACTTCTTATTTCTCGTTGTTCTCTTTCTCTCGATCTTTCGCGTATCATACGCGCTGTCAACACTGAGAATTGTGTGCGTGTATGCGTCGCTTAGATAATTATCGGGTTAAATACGGAAATAAAAATTTCGAAATTATGTGGGGAATTTTTAGGAATGGTTTAAAGAATATTTTTGGGTGGTATAAAAAAAAGCTTATACTTTGTATACAAACAATAGCATAAACAACTTAGCTGTTTTTGAATATTGACCTCATTTTCAATATTCTGTATATTTGGGAAAATGGAGCAGTCAAAAAATGTATAGCACTGCAATTGTATGGAATTTCTTATATTTTGTGATTATTGTTAATCACAGATATTTGTTTTGTTTAACTAAGATTTTATTATTACATCATATTGGGAGTTGGAGCATTTATTTCTGAGGGGATTTAAAGATATTTTTAAATAAATTTTTTCACTATTTTGTTGTAGGATTTACAGAATGGGATGAATTTATGTTAATAGAGGTGGTAAAATTCACACTGAATAGTATGATATACAAAAAAATTAATATTGTATGTAATAAAAAAGTGTATGTTTAATAAATTTTGAACATTTGTTTATTTGCTTTATCATATTTTTCCAACATTTTTGATACTATGATATTTGTATAATGTAAATTTTATTTGATTCTTTTTTACATGGTTACAAAAATTGAGGTAATTTGTCACCTAAAGATTTAAAATTTATTGTCCCATGTAACTGATTGGCAGAGGTTCAGAAGAGGTCATACAGATAGGAAAACATTGTGTTTACAGAAAAAAAAATGATCCATAAGAATGAGACTGCAAATAATTGTATCTCATATTTGCAACATCATCATTATGACTCTAAATGAAATACTCATTTTCTATTCTAGGATTGCTAAAACATGTCTCCTCAACATTTAAAAAAAATGAATATTATGTCAAAGAATATTAGATGAGTGAATATCTATGTACTGTTTCAATCCAAAAACTATATTTTTATGATGATATTTTTACAATTAATTTTTAATTGGGAAAAAATACCACCATCATGATTGCTGCATCACTTTACGAACTGATTAAGCAATTAGAAGAGACAAACATACAAGAATTTTAGTTTGAAATTTTCCTGTACAGTAAAATTGATAACAATGGAATTTTGAGCATAGGTTAACTCAATATTGATCATTAATAATCAGGAAAATTATGATTTTAGGCTCAAATCACAATATTTTGCTTTCACACTTCAAGATTTATTTCTACAAGAAAGTCTTATAATTGAGGCTTCATTTCCAAAATATAAAATTATTAATTGACTTGATTAGATAAACAGACTATTGAATATTTCTTTAAATCTCCAAATTCAAATGCAAGAGTTCCAGGGAAGAATAGTCAAACAATTGGAATTCTATTAGGATGTATGTTTATGCTATTTTATAAAAATAATTGCACTTATACATAACTTTGAATGAGCATATTTTCCAAAACTGGTTTTTCTCCACTACTTTTGTATTAATTTGTACTACAAGGGAAATATATTTTCTGTCACCAAGAAACAATCTTAGCCATTAAAGGATTAATCAAATATCTAAATGACTAATTCCATTGATGAATTCATGAAAAATTTTAAGGATGTGGGTACAAAAAATTACTACATTCCTGCTAAAATTAATAATCTTTAAATGCATTTACAGTGAAGATTTAGCGACCGCGATTTTGCGCAAGAAGGACAGGCCAAACAGGCTTTTGGTCGACGAGGCGATCAACGATGACAACTCTGTAGTCGCGCTGTCCCAAGCAAAAATGGACGAGTTGCAGTTGTTCAGAGGCGACACTGTGTTGCTCAAGGGTAAAAGGCGCAAAGAGACCGTTTGCATTGTCCTATCGGACGAGACATGTCCCAACGAAAAGATCCGCATGAACAGAGTCGTGAGAAATAATTTGCGCGTACGTCTGAGCGATATTGTGTCAGTTCAGGCTTGTCCGGACGTCAAGTACGGAAAACGCATTCATGTTTTGCCTATGGACGACACAGTCGAAGGCCTCACTGGGTAATTTCACTTATATGCAAGAAAAAAAGAACGAACTAAATGATTGCCAATTATACAGTATTAATATCCGCTTTTTTTCCTTGTTCTTTTAATAGAAATATTTTCGAAGTATATCTGAAGCCGTATTTCCTCGAGGCGTATCGTCCGATCCACAAAGATGACAATTTCATCGTACGCGGAGGTATGCGAGCCGTTGAATTCAAAGTCGTGGAGACTGATCCAGGTCCTTACTGCATTGTCGCTCCCGACACTGTGATTCATTGCGAAGGTGATCCTATCAAGCGAGAGGTATATTATATTTGTATACACATTTTTACAAATAATAATTAAAAAATGGAAAAAATACCAGAGGAAAAAATCCTGTTGCGTGTTAGCACGTCTGTCAGTATGTTTTATTCTCAGAATCACAAATATACGCGAAGGTACATCTGTTGCTACGCACTTATACACACACAAACATCGAGCGCAAAATTTTTATTTTTATTTTTGAAAACCCATATAAATTATTTTTACAGAATTTTCTTATATGTTGGAAATTGTCAATGTCGAATTTTTTAAACGCTGTTTATTTACGTAATGTTTTAATTTAATTCAACTTTTGGAATAAGATTTATTTATTTGCAATAGCAAAGACAACCATTCATTTTTTTAAACATTATTTTTTTAACGATTTATTATCATTTTCTTGGTATTAGTAAGCTAAATCCACATGCTTACCCTGTTTAGTGGATTTTTCTTCAGATTTTATCGTGGTAGAAAGAACCATGGATTCGCAAGAATTAACGAAGGGAAAAAATTCTTGAACCCGTGAATAATTTCTTACCTTTCCGGAGATATTTTTTCCGGGGGTATTTTTTTCAGCACTCCCGGAATATCGTTTCAGTAATATCCAGTAATATCGTTTGCGGAAACTTTCTACAAATTTCTAACCTGAGTGGATTTTTCATTTTGCTGAACAAAACAAATCACTACATTCTTTCCTCGTAAATTTTGTTTACGCCAGTTATAAAGCCTGTAAAGGAGTCTAGTTAATGAAAAGAAATTATAAAATAAAAATAACAAATCAAGCGAACAAATTAATTTTTACAAAAAAAAAAATAAATTGAAATAAATACTTGCAGCTTAAGTATCAATATTTTTTCCAAATAAATGAAAAATAACTATGAAATAATTTCGGATGAATTTCTCCAACATTTCTGGTTATTCGTTAAACTCGGTTTCGATTTCTCCGAAAAAAAACCTTTTCATCAGTTGTGTCGCGTGATTCGAGCATTTTTTTATGACTCGTAGGAAGAGGAGGAAGCTTTGAACGCAGTTGGCTACGATGACATCGGTGGCGTGCGCAAGCAGCTCGCTCAGATCAAGGAAATGGTTGAGTTGCCGCTACGTCATCCATCTCTCTTCAAAGCTATCGGAGTGAAGCCACCCCGCGGTATTCTTCTGTACGGACCACCCGGAACTGGAAAAACACTCATTGCTCGCGCAGTCGCCAATGAAACTGGCGCTTTCTTCTTCCTAATCAACGGTAAGTCCGGAATTTGACCAACGTGCTAATTTTGAGGGGTGAGAGTCAGAACTTAATTGCTAATACTTAAAAAAAAAAACTGGAACGCTGAAACAAAGTTTTTTTTGCAGCATGGCAAAAGTATTTAACGATAGCAAATCGGTATGGCAGATATAGAAAATTTTCGGATTTTTAACCTTTTTTTCACTAGAACTCGACAAAAGTATCTAAAAATTGTGCAATTGTAGATAAGACGAAAACCTATAAACTCTGATGTTTATTTAGTAAAAAAAATATTTATATAAAAAAAAATAACTTCTATAATCTATAGAGGAAATCTATAAGAGGAAAAAATAGACATTCGTGCAAAAAAAAATGTTTCCTCTGGTATGGAATTAATAAATTTTCTAGAGCTCATTGGCCATAGTTAGATGCTTTTTCCAAAGAGCAATTAGATCTTTGTATCATGGTTCAAATTAATCTATTTTTTAAAATGACATCAGTAGATGATCGAGTACGATATCTGTCAATAAATATTAGCAATGTGACTGACTTTACCCCGTAATTCGACTTATTTATTTAACTATTTTTTCCCTGCAACTTTCTAACCAGGTCCGGAAATTATGAGCAAACTCGCTGGCGAATCGGAGAGTAACTTGCGTAAAGCTTTCGAAGAAGCCGAGAAAAATTCTCCGGCTATAATCTTCATCGATGAGCTCGATGCTATCGCGCCAAAAAGAGAAAAGGTAACATATATCGTAAATTAACGTTAAACGCAGCGTAAAAAGATTCCGTCTTATTCATTAATTAAAAAATCTGACAATTTTCCAAAAAAACTGTTCTTAAGATGATCTTTGATTTTACGCCATACGCAAATTGCTAATCTTTATTGACTGACGACTTGTTTATATGATGGTGTTTTTTTCTCGATGATTTTCAAACTTATTCGCACTTTCCTAAAATAAACAAGGAAATTTAAAATACTGATCCATTGTGTACAAGGAAAATTCGGGAAAATCACAAAATAGATCAATTGTATTAAAGAAAAATTCTTCCGCCGAAAAGATGGCGATTTGGACTGAAGTTGACATTGAGAAAATGTAAAAATGCTATTAACACAGGTAAATTTTTAAGAAGTTACCATCATTCAATTGTCACGAACTATCGGGTTTCACAGGCGATAGTAAGCTGAATTACAATTTCTAAATCATTATTACCATTGATTTTTTTTACTATTACCGTTACAGTCGACTTCGCTCAGTAGTATTACGAAGAATCTAGAAATATACATTCATACTCACAGTGATTGATTGAACACGAATTTATTTTTTAATATTATTCAGATGACTGCAAAAAAATATAGTACTTAGAAATAGACTGAAAATGCCAATATGTGCGTTATTTTGTCGCTGGTTAGTCAACATTTAGATTCGATATTAACGAGATTTTTTATATTTTTTGCCTTACAGACTCACGGTGAAGTAGAAAGGCGTATAGTGTCGCAGCTGTTGACGTTGATGGACGGAATGAAGCAAAGTTCCCACGTAATCGTTATGGCCGCTACCAATCGTCCCAACAGCATTGACGGCGCTCTTCGTCGTTTCGGTCGCTTCGATCGCGAAATCGACATCGGCATTCCCGACGCTACTGGCCGTCTCGAAATTTTGCGTATACACACGAAGAACATGAAACTTGCCGATGATGTCGAGCTGGAATCGGTAATAAAATAATTCTTTTTTTTTTTTTAAGAAATATGAGGTTTTATTTCCCAGATTAGCCATTTTTTCTCACACATTACGACTCTTATTATGGCTCTTAATTTTATGAAGAGTCGCGGTAACCTCTCGACGCCAAATTTATTTTTCTATTTATTTAAATTTCCTATCTTTTCTTGATTTGGTAAATACGTTTTTTAGCAAAATGAATTTTTTCGAGAATTTTTTTTTCTCTCTTTTTTTTTTCTGTAAACATAGTTTCGAAAAACAAGTTTTCAAGTACTTGGCACATGAGTTCAACATGTTTTTGCCGAAAAATGAAATTTACACAAGAGTATAAAAAAATATTTCCATGGCGATTAAATATTTGGGTGGTAAAAATGCCACAACTGGATTTCCCAAAAATAAGGTTTACCATTTATCAAAATCCAACAAAATATTAGATCGCAGCCGAGAGTCACGGTCATGTGGGTGCCGATTTGGCTTCGTTGTGCTCAGAGGCAGCGCTTCAGCAAATTCGCGAGAAAATGGACCTCATCGACTTGGAGGACGATCAGATCGACGCCGAAGTTTTGGCCTCTCTTGCCGTGACAATGGAGAACTTCAAGGTGTGTTTTTTCACCCTCTTTTCTAGTTTTTCTACAAAACTACACTTTTCGTAACTCATTGAAAATTTTTTTTTGTAGTACGCCATGGGCAAAAGCAGTCCTAGCGCCCTTCGTGAGACAATCGTCGAGGTACCAACAGTTACTTGGGATGATGTCGGAGGTCTCCAGAACGTCAAGAAGGAGCTCCAAGAATTGGTTCAGGTAAGATAATTTAATTCATTATATTTTG
Organism: Tromatobia lineatoria; assembly: GCA_949699805.1. Classification (NCBI taxonomy): domain Eukaryota; kingdom Metazoa; phylum Arthropoda; class Insecta; order Hymenoptera; family Ichneumonidae; genus Tromatobia; species Tromatobia lineatoria. The sequence goes on along the minus strand of OX453042.1, from coordinate 6,549,801 downwards.
AACTGTCAAGACTTTGAGTGCTGAATTTGATGCTGGAAAAAAGAGCCTTTACTTCCTGCTACTTACGAGGCAGTGATAAACCGGCTGAAATTTCTTCGCCCAATTTTAAACGCATATAGGGCTGTTTCTGTCTGCCATAGCTCCGTCTCTCTCGCACTATTTTTCTTTTAATTCTCACAAAAAACCGGCCGAATCGATTGAGGAGCCAGAAGCTTAGCCCTCTAAGAAGGAAAAACAAGGACTCTATCTGTATCTAAATAGTGAATCTATTTAAATTTTTTGAGATACTGAACACAAGTGTCGTTCAACATAATATTTCTTTTTCACACTAGAATATTTGAAATGCTGTAGCGCTCCAACCTCTTCAAGATAGATATGTCCATCCAAATTTTGGAAAAGTTAAGCTGAATAGCGCAGTTATAATAGGCCAGAAGTCCATGAACAACAGTTTGATTTGCCTTCCTCACACAACTCTACCTCAAAGTAGATGCGCCGATTGTATGTCACTTGCATCCCGAAATTACAGATTTTTTGAAAAATATATAGGAGCCCAAAACAAAAAAATTAAATTGAGGTATAGTGAAAACTCATGTATTTCAGGTGGCAAAATTAAAGTCTCTATCGAGAGGGTTAAGTGTTACGATAACAATTTTACGTCTTGAGAGGATTTTTATTAATTTATTTTCAAACGATGTGAGAGACTTCAATTTTAAAATTCGATCAGACCCCAGATGACCATATTATATATAGCGTATTAACCATGACCACCATATTATATATAGCATATTAACCATGTACATAAAAAAAATTCAGAATGATTAAACTGCCACGCAATTCCATAAGCAAAAATACTGCACAATTTTCTTAGAAATCACAATCGACAAGCGAATGCAAAATGTGAAAACCATTATTTTTTACAGTACCCAGTGGAACATCCCGATAAATTCTTGAAATTCGGCATGCAACCATCCAGAGGTGTACTGTTTTATGGTCCTCCTGGTTGCGGTAAGACGCTGCTTGCCAAGGCAATTGCCAACGAGTGTCAGGCCAATTTCATTTCGGTCAAAGGACCCGAATTGTTGACTATGTGGTTCGGTGAGTCCGAGGCCAATGTTCGCGACGTTTTCGATAAGGTAAGAGGACATAGAATTCTAATTGATAAAAATAGTAATTGAGAAAAATATCGCAAAACTGTAATTCTCTAATTAATTTTTTATCTTATGCAACTATTAACGGTAAATTTCTAAATGATGGAATTTTTTGCGAAGCACATTTCGGATGTAAGACAATAATCGCTAGATTCAAAGCTCTAATTCTATGATTACAGGCTAGATCGGCAGCTCCTTGCGTACTGTTCTTCGACGAACTGGATTCGATCGCGAAATCTCGTGGAGGCTCAGTAGGCGACGGCGGCGGTTCTGCTGATCGTGTCATCAATCAGATCCTCACGGAAATGGACGGAATGGGCGCAAAGAAGAACGTTTTCATCATCGGAGCGACGAATCGTCCTGACATCATCGATCCCGCTATTCTTCGACCTGGTCGTCTCGATCAGCTTATCTACATCCCGCTGCCCGACGAAAAATCCCGGGAGGCTATATTCAAGGCCAATTTGCGAAAATCGCCTGTTGCTAAGGTATACATTATAGATCTTATACATTGTCTTTATTATAGATTTATTCGGGTAGAATAGACTGGATGAAAAACGTGCCATGTTTTCTCTATCGGGATTTAAGTCCTTTCGCCCAAAAGAGAAGTTCGCACGTAAAAGGAGATACTCTATCTGATTTTGTTTCCTCATAGAAAGAATTTGATGAAAAATTTTTTATGGTCAAGATTTTATGTTAGTACACTCAGAATTCTACAAGACATCGAGAAAACTGGTTGAAAAAACATGATCGCGCGCGCGTGTGTTTTTGTGTGTTCGTGCACGGCTTCGAAATTTCAATCACTTGTAACTCGAGAACCGTTCAACAGATTGGGCTAAAATTTGGTGCACAATAACTTGTCTACTATACTGCCGCTTTATAGCAGCAGTCAATCCTTAACTGATGTAATTTTTTTATTACATGTATGCAGCAATTTTCATTTTATGAACATGAGATAACGAACTCAAATTTCATACATGGAATCAGTAGTATTCAGCAATAATAGGTACATAGTTTCGTCGTAACTTGTTATGGGGTTGAAATTTTTTAGAAAAGCCACTTTGATAAAAAAATTAAGTTGCAAAGATAAACTTTGCCAATTGCTTCCGGATTATTTTTGGTTTTTCTTTTACAAACCTTTCTGTGAGCGAGTCAAAATCGATTAGCATACTTCCTCATAGAAGTAGCTTTGTATATAAAACCAAAAATAATTAGGAAGCAATTTGCAAATTTTAACTTTGCAGCTTTTTTTTCAGATTTTTCAATCAATATTTTAGGAAAAGCCTTTTTTTATGCGACCAAATGTCGGAAAAATGAAGTTATTGAAAAAAAATCTCTTTACATGAAAGTTTTCGTCTGTTGTTTGCTCTCGAACGCATCATTTAGAATAATTTTCACGTTCCGGTAGCAGTGATTTTTTTACCGAAAAACGGTGAATTATCATTTTTTAAAATTCAGAACGGATTTTTTTTGCCGACGAATGTGCTATAATCTTATGCAATGCACCTTTACTCAGAGCGGAACTAAAAATGAAGGTTTACCACTCTTTTTTTTTTCAACCTTTTCCAGGACGTAGACTTGACGTACATCGGAAAGGTAACACACGGTTTCTCCGGTGCCGATTTGACCGAAATCTGTCAGCGAGCTTGTAAACTCGCCATCAGACAGTGCATCGAGACTGAAATACGCAGGGAGAAAGAACGCATGGCGAATCCTTCAGTATCCATGGACGTGAGTACTTTTTTCTGTGATTGAATAACCCTTTAGCGGTCTCTCAAAAAAATTTCCCTTAATTGCTCATTTTTTTACGTCTTAAGCTGTCATTTTTCTCGAATTGTTTTGAAAGAGAATTTTTATTCTCTTTCAAAAAGTTCACCTTTTTGAAAGTAAGAATATTTTATTGATCAGCGTTCGCACAAATTGAAATAATTGTCTCAAAAAAAAACCGAATTAATAGATAAGCAGTTGCCACTTGAAAAGGTGCCTCCTCAAAAATTCCCCGACAAACTCAAAATCTGCTCTAATTATCGGGATTTACAATACTTAAAATTTTCCGCAAAAATATAATTACACGCACAGGATAAACCCAAAATTAACAAACTCAAAAATTTGAATTTCAATGACAATGTAGAATTTTTTTTTGTATGGAAAAAAATGTCTGTAAGAATTGTTTATATGGATTTTTTCTTTATTTTTTGGTTTCATTCAATGGAAAATAATACAAAAAATACGTGTTCAACATTTTTACGCAAAATTTTACATTTCGAAAAAAAATGCGTTTGTACCCAGCACAAAATAAGCATTTCAGTCCTTTACGTACGCTTAGACTTCGAATTTCGATTTGAAACATCCAGAGCATTTTGTGAATAAATGATTCATTTTACTGTAAAAAATGTTCGCAATTTTTTATCTAATTGTTTGACTTTTCCCATCAAAGCGGCAAAAAAATATGTAGAAAATCAATGAAATTGACTACACGTAAATGTTTAGAGGGGGATATTTTTGTAATGACCGTTAAAGGGTTAACGATCGATCGTTTACAGAGATATTGAAAGAACGAGCATGTCGTAATATTGTCGTTTAAACAGATGGACGAGGATGATCCCGTTCCAGAGATAACCCGAGCTCACTTCGAAGAAGCCATGAGGTTCGCTCGTCGTTCCGTATCGGACAACGATATACGAAAGTACGAAATGTTTGCGCAGACTCTACAACAGTCGCGAGGATTCGGAACTAACTTTAGGTAAGTCCAAAAAGAATCTCAAAATAATGAAATTCAAGATGTTAAGCATATTTTCAAGCCCAACATTCGGCAAAGACTTTTACACTTTTATGATATGGTTAAATAAACATTTGTCGCAACACTTACCAAATATTCTTCCGCAATATTTTTCAGCAGGTTTCATTTAATTTAATCCTTTTTCAAATTCATCGATTATAAATGAAAACTACGATTCAACGTTTCATGTTACGAATATGATTCATTCTCGAAGATATAAATATTTTCGTGATGTAAATCTAAATTTGCACTGTGGAGACCTCAAATAAATTGATTTCTGATTATTTTTAGAAAAATCAAGGTCGAAATAATGCGATAGAAAATTTAACTCAAAATTACGATAAAAATGCACAGAAATAATACGGAATGAAAATTATAAACTAAAAACATGATCCGAATTCTCAACGTCGCGAATATGTTTAGGTTCCCAGCAAAATGTTTTCATTTCGTGAAATCAAGTTTTGCAATTAAGGAGACTGCGAATGAAAAATCAAGTTCAAACGGTTATTATGAAATTTTCGATTTTTACGATTTCTTCAAAATCAGTCACAAGAAATAGACCGAATTTTTAATGGTGGGAATATGTTCAGTTTTCGAAGAAAATGAATATTCTGGACCTTTAAATTCTTTCATAAAAATTATTATTGATTTTTTTTTATCAAGTTGAAATTGTTATTAATTAAATATTCGCTTTTTTAGATTTCCTCAAAATCAAGCGGGTGGACCGCAGGACACGACGCAAGGCGATCAACCGTTTCAAGACGACGGCGACGACGATCTCTATAGTTAAGTCTTTGGTCCTCCTTAACCCATCGCAGCGAGTGAGCATATGACAAAAGGGCCTGTCTGTTCGTTTTACGTGTAAAATTTTACACGTCAATGATTTTCTAATGGTTCAATTAAGAAAGAGAAAAGAAACAACAGCAACAACAACAACAAATGGACGGTATAAAATAAATCTAAATAAACGAATTGATCATCCCGAACGATTTTATATCGATCACGTGAGATTCGCACAAGCGTTTCGCTTTAGTAAAGAGAGAAAATTGCAAAAAGCTCGCTAAAATATACGATATATTTCTCATTTCAATCCCCACGAGGCGACGTGATATCGTGCCTCAAAATCTTATCGTAAAACATTTCTAGCTCCGCCGAACGACGTATCATTCCCCTCCATTTTCACAAAAAAATGTAAAATTTCAAGTTATACATAAATGTGATTTTTCCGCAGGGTGAAAAACAAAATATCGTTAATTCTTTTGTAAAACTTTTTCTAACATCATCGAGCCGTTTTATACGTGAAAATCGTACGAACTTTCGCATCTGCGTTGACTAACGTTGCTCTTCCCCAATTCATCGCAAAAAAAGAACAACAATTATCCCCTTCGAAGCATTAATATCGTCTTTAGATTTTTATAACATAAGCGCACGCAAGATCATCGAAGATATAGACCCTTTTGTTACCTGTCGTCACTGTCCGAAAAATCTACCGCTCGTTGTCGTAAAACGGGAATTCATATTTAAAAAAAAGGAAAAAAAAAATTTCGCGAGCCTATGAGCCGCGCTAGTGGTATTTTTTGTTTGTAATGGTGTTCTCGTGGCTGCTCGCCGTGTTCGAGGCGATTTTAATCCTGAGAATAAATACGCGCGCGTCCGACGATATACAATAGGTAGGAGACAAAAGAAAAAGAAATACAAACCCTTCTCGAAGTGATACGATTCGCGAGAAATTTTTAATTACTCATCTGCGTTGAAATAAATTTCGTTCGCTGCTGGTACAGTTTGGTGCCACCCTCTTCATTGCGTTTGGAATCGAATGCCTGAAAGATGCATTCACGGTTCTATATTTTCTTTTTCTTTTTTTATTTTCATCACCCTATAAGTAAGTGCTGCGAGAGGAAGTCGCTTTTGCCCGTAGGGCCGTCCATTATAGAGTGACGATTGTAAGTGGATGAAATCGAATGAAATAGAAAAAAAAACAACAAAGATGTCAAACTTAATAAAAAGGAGTTACAAAAATTGTATGCATTTCGTATTATTTCAATTAATTTCGTGTAAATTTGGAGTGCTCGTGTTTATATGTAAAATAGGTGCGTGTTTGAAGTCATTTTCATGGGACAAGCAATGAATATGATGAACAAGATTGATTTAAACTAGTTTAATAATTATTGAATACCTTTTACTTTTTCGACAAATCTGCGCGTATTAATCGACTGCATAAGGAGTTTTTTTTCGTTCTAATGGGTTCATAATTATGATTTTTGTTTGTCACAGAATTTGGGACGTAAAATTGTATTCAAAAATAAATTATGGATGGCTAATTTTTCTCGAATTAGTAATTCATTGAATATTCATCGGCTTTTGGCCCTACTGTCGTTTTCAAATCGTGAATTTTACTACGAAAAAAACCAGTTTTAAACCTTTCTGCAGCGATCATTTAATAAAAGCAGTTCGATGTTGACAATTTTTTTCCACCGATAGAGAAGGTGAAAAAGGTTCGTTATTCGACAGCCATTTACAGTAGTAAATACAGTACAAAATTCGATTATACAATGAATAACCGTTTTCAATGTACAGAATATTTGTTATAGAGACAAACAAAATTTTCATCGTAAATGGACGATCTAAAGTACGTATTGAAAACGATAGGAGTTTTGTTGCCGTATTATATTAAATTTTTTCCGAGAGATATTTTATCACAAAAACACACTTCAATGTATTTTTCCAGTGATTTATAAAAAAGAATTCAACAATCAACGAACGGTAAACGAGAGAAGTTTGCATGGAATAGTTGCTCAATTTCATAAAAAACGTTCTATTCGTTCTGAAATTGAGTTAGTTTTCAGGAAGTCACAGTAATTGACGAAAATTGTATTTTAATAGCCATCAGTCAAGGAATTTTTTTTCCATCTTATCTGAATTGTCAGTAAGTACGCAGACACAAAAGTGACAAGATTATGTCGATATACATGATAAAAACTGAAGAATGAATACACCAAAAACAAAAAAGTGCATGAAGAGGTCTTGAGAAAATAAACTCCATACTTTCGGTTTTTTTGTTTATTTTTTCGTTTTCTTTTTTTTTTATACATTAGCATGGTCTGTTGTATTGATAGATACTATAATATATATATAATATAGTCAATAACGTCAATGCACAAGCATTCGTGTGTATGTACATAGATTATTAGCGATTTATTTCATTTTTATAAAAGTAAAACTATTTACTAAACAAGATGAGTTAGTATAAAACTGTCGAAGGACACATCGTGGATCTATTGACTGTGGCCTGGCGTGTGTTTTCTTAGTCGTCCTTCCGCCGCCTGTATATTCTCGGTTTTGGGAACGGGAAGAGGGATAAAAGTGGATTTAATTAATTCTCTAAGGTTATCTTGAATTGTCGCTGTTTCCTTATCGATTTTTCGTCGATCGAGTGAAAATCTACGAAGAAAAAGGGCAACAATCGACGGCGGAAAACGAGATAAACCAACAAAATAACTGTAGCCTTAATTTATCGGTTGTCAGCAGAAAAAGCCGACTCATTTAAACGGGCTACTTCGCCATTGGCACCGATTCCATGAATTTTAATCACTTACGAATATTAAAAACAAAGACACAGAAGTGTGTGCGTGACTCAATGAATGCCTTTTTTTGTGATTCATTTTTTGCTCTTTTGTAATTTTTTTTGTTTTTTTGTTTTTTTTTTGTTTTTCTTTTCCTGCAATAACGCGTCGACTTAAATTTTCGTATCTACTATTCAATACATTGAACCATTCGTTTGTTTTACAGAGAGAACAAAAACGCAATGTCGCGAATCCTTCGTGTCCTAGTGTAAAAAAACGTTTGCAAAGGGATTTGAGGAGATAAGAATTCGTACGACCACGCCACACACGAATCCATCATCCGCAGTGAGGCTTGTGTCCTCCGTGCTCATCCCGATTATCCTTTAGCTCCGGAGCTGCTTACTCGGCGTTTCTGCAGAGGAATCGTCTCATCCTCAGCCGATTTGTTTTCTTTTTTTCTTATTTTTTTGATATGCGTTGATCCGTCAATCTTCAGTCTGTTCGCTGCGTAACAGGTGGGAATTCTGTGTCATCGTTGAGCCGAAAAGTCCCGCCTCCTTTGGGTGGACTCTCAGTTGCTGCGAGCATTTCGTGATACTTCTCTGATTCTGGAAATAAGTTTTATTTTAGTCATCGATTAACCGCTAGGCTGTGTCCGTCTCATGGACACTGTCAGGAACAAAGCCGTTATCAAATGTTTAAATATGACAATGCGCCTTCTCTTTCCGACGAACGCAATTTTTTTAGTTTAGTTGAATTGCTTTAAACATGATAGTTTTGTTAGTAGTACAATGCGAATAGCGAGACATCCTGGAATGACATTTTATTGGCAATGGTTGGTTGATGGCCCAGCCCATGTTTTTATGAGACAAGCATTTTATTTTCTTAAGGCGTATTTATGAGGTTGAATTGATCTATGCTAGATCGGGAACAAGATATCGATCTCTGGAGAAAAAGCTCTATTTTTGTGGATGCATCGTGTCTCAACTACTGCCTAATTACCGAACTTGTAAATGTATCGTAACTCAACTAGTGCATTGAATATATTTGGATTTTCTAAATTTCCGAATAAAGACAAAAAAAATTGTTTCTTCCGCGGGTAAGTTATGTTGAAACGTAAAAAAAAATTGTCGGAATCAAGGAATTTCAAGCTAATTCAGTCGAAAAAAAAAGGTTCCTCATGTCAATCTGGTAACGAAACATGCTTCTTTTAAATTTAATATTTTACACTTTAAAAAAATATTAATGGTATAATTGATTTTTACATAATTTCTATTGACACAGTTATATTTCATGGATATCTACTTCCTTTATAAAATATATTTTCAATGATTTGGCAGTGAATCGTGGTTCCGAATTATGAAAAGTTTATTAACATTTCTTGTAGACCATAAAAAGTCCGATTGACGTTATTCTGAGTTGCAGACATGATTTATCGTTGACGTGATATCACTGTTCGAATGAGAATTATAAAATATTGATTATTCAGACACAAAAATGAATCGAAAATTGCAACTTTTTAAAACCTGACTTTGACCTTTATTTTTTATTTATTTTATGTATAGAAAAAAATTTTTAGTGACTGAACTGTTGCAAATACCTCTTCAGAATTATAGCATGAGTTAGATGACGAAATAAAAAATTCTAATAGAAAATGAATGATTCGCCTATATTCTAATTACTTTTTTAACTTGTTTTTCGAAACTGATATTTTTGAGAATTGCGTAATCAGCAGTGCTCCAAGTCAATTTTTCTCAGCACCGATTTCAATTTTTTAGCAAAATTAAAACCTGGAATCTTAATTCATGTTTTACTAAAAAGTGTATATGTTTAAAGCTTGAATATGGTCAGTAGCTGGGACACTGCATCACTGAGGCGTTCTAAGAGACCGAGAGTCAACGGCGCTAGACAGGGTAACCACAACGATAATTAATTACTCGATCACTACAAAAGGATTTCGGGCTAATTTCAATGATAAAGAGTACACCAAAATTGCCGGTGGATTATACTAGACGATACATACTATTATTACACTTCCACTTTTAATTATACTTCGGTAACGGTGACATTTTATTGCAGATAATTTAAACATTTTTTCTTTCCTTTATACACTGCAAGCATGCACACGTTGGATGAGTGTACCAGCGAATGGCAAGTTCTGGAAGCTGCAATTAACTTCAATTTTTCGTATTACCAATTCGAGGTAACAAAACCCAACAAAATTCAAGAACGCTGATGTGGATGTATTTAATTGTTAGGATTTCCCATCAACGTTTGTATAATGCGACAAAAATTTTATCATTAGAGCAAAAAAAGATTTTTGTCTCCCAACGAAATGATTTACTTGTACTTTTTTTAAAACTTCTATATTTCTGTTTTTCAGGAATCGAATTATCAAAAAGGCTTGCAATAATTATTGCTTCTTATAAAACTTTTAATAAAAATATGTAAATGGGCTATGCTGTCGGGTTTTGAAGATAATCGTTTTTAGAAAGGCCATTCACGAGTAACAGACCCAAGGGCGAGATTCTGAACTTACGGTACGATAGAACCGTAGCGTATCTATGGGGTATTCCATGGGTAACGAAACAGGCTTTCGCTGCGGACACGAAAATTTGTCGCCTATCAAGAATATCGTTTTCTTATATCATATTAAAAGAATCAAATATATATTTATGGAGCCCAATTAATTCTTGGTTTTTGGTGCGTACTAATCGGAAAATCTCCGAAAAAATACATAGCTATGTACTTTTGATAGTACATACCTCGGTTGTCAATTAAGCAAAAGAATATTAGTAATCCGGTTTGTGAAAGAATATCTGCAGAGCGAAAATGGGGTACACCAGAAGTATTTTTTTCTGCCCTTAAGGTCAAATGAATTTCATCAAAAAATTTCCTGGTAATAGTTCAATATGTTCTAAAAGTTCGGTAAAATTCTGAGCTCGCGTTTTTTTTGTTCACTGAAAATTAAATTTATCCGTGTTTTCGTGATAACACATTTAACTCAGTAATCGAAAAAGGAAATTAAGTAGACTCGGACGGCGGCAAAAAAAAAAACTTTTTTTAGTATTTGGGTTGTAGCAATTTTTTTACAATACCGTATATATATTCTATAAAATTTATTGAGAAGTTTCTTTCGGTTGAAAAGAATTGGTCAAATTGTATTTTTGCTCTATTGATACTCAAGATATACACGATTAAATATACGGAAAATACCGTATTTTTAGACAAGATAAAAAAAATATATATATAAAATAATAAAAATAATAAAAAAATGATTGGGGCCCATAATCATATGGAAGTTTCTTTTATGTGATATAAGTAAAAGCTGCTGTTGGGCAAAAAATGTCAGGTCCCGTAGTCAAAACGCTGTGTGTGGAAAACTTTCGATATGTATTATTAACGTTGTATATATTGATGTACATATCAACGCTAACCATCGTTACGGTCAATTTGTACCGTAAACTTGAAATTCCAACCCAGGTACAAAATGCTTGATGATCTATAATCGGGTTTTGCGAAAAAATAATCTTGAAAACGAAACGAAAGGGTTGTGCAGTAAGTTGGTAACTCGATTGGGGCATTAAAGAGAAATAAAGTTTGCTCCGTTCGAAGCATGCAGCGACAGCAGCGTAAGTGATCGTCATGCGCTTGACGAGCCTCCACCAGAAGATTGCGAGGAAATTTTCATGCAATTCGATTTTGGTTGGTATCGAGAGTAGGAAAGGACGATAGCGGCAGATAGATTGAATATAATGACAGAAACAACGTTAGTAAAATTTAAATGCGGGTAGAGACACAGAAGTTACCTCCCAATTACTTTCTAACTCTCCCTGCTTGTTTACTTATTCCATAAACGATGTTAAACAAATTATTTATGCTTAGAATATTTCATCGTAATGGAAGTTATTAATATGTGTTTAAAATATATTTCTTTCACAAAATTCAATATAAAAAGCAACGAAAAGAATCAATGAAAAATTATTCATCATGTCATTTTTAAACAAAACCATGTGGATGTTTTTATTGCTAAAATGTTTATGCATTCCTTGAACAGGTTTGTTAAGCTCCGCGATTTGATCAAAGAACATGAAAAACGAATTTAATATGTATTATCTTGCACCTATTATTTACAGAGTTTATTTTTTTAAAAAGGTGATCAATGTTTGGATAATTGCTATGAAAATGAAATTTCCATGAAATTCCACTGGTAAAAAAAATATATACTTGTTGCATTGAGAAGTGAACGGCGGGTATACTCTGATTATTTCTCACTAATTTCAAGAAATTAGTTTGAAAAAATTTGATTGCCGTTACTAAATACTTTAAAGGATTTTAAGCATTGCAAATTGTTATTATGGAATGAATTATACCACAAATCGTTATTTAATAAAATAATAAGGTTTAAAATTCCCTTCACAAACATGATTAAAACATTTGATATATTTCAAGAAAATTAATATCACATAATTTATGAAATAAGTAAAAAATTAGAATGCGTCGTAAAGAAATGAGTTGGTTAAGTCTCTGCCGCGGAGTAAGTTAAATCGTTAGAAACCGAACAAAGGGACAGAACAATAAACCCTTAATCCGTAATTTTACTTTATACGTAAACTCGCACGTCAGAAAACGTTTTATTATCATCATTATTTTATAAAGAAAAAATAGGGGCATAGCCGGGTTTGCCTTGTCCCCCACGATGAAGACCTTTTCGATGTACCTCCGATGCAGCCAAACGTTAAACTTTCGATTTTTCCTTTTTTGTAAGATTTTAATTTAACAGTAATATGGTAATTCTGTACAGTATTAAATTAGCGGCAGTGCCTCGTTCTACGACCGTAATCGCGGGTGTGTGTGCGGTTAAATTGGTTAATCACGTATTATACTGCTGTAAGGAAAGGCCGTTGCCCTCTCGTCTCGGTGAGAATTGCTGACGGGCAATTGGGGCCTTTTATTCACCCAGATAGCACAGAATCGGACATTTCTTTCTCACAAAATATCTCAGAGATTAAGAACAAAATACTCGGAGTCACTGGAAGCGAAATATACTTTCAGATTCCCTACAAATTCGAGGAAACCTTCGATTTATCGTATGAATTTGAAAAAAAATTTGCTTACAATCAAAATCAATTGGAATTCCCAAGATTTTTTTTAACACCTTAAATCAACTCTTACGGGGTACAAAACTGTGAAATTTCAAAAAGTCGATTTTCTTTTATCATTATATTGAACTTGGGGCGAGTAACGGAATTTTTTAACGCAATTCCAGAAATTTTCATAAGTTATTTCTCAATTTGTTCACAGCTTTTCGTTTATTCTTATTCTTCAAATTAATCTTCTTGACTTTAGTTATCATTATGTATAAACGAACAAAATAACACTTTACTACAATGAATTACACGAAACAGAAATGCGGGCTTGCAACTCGGTATAAAACATAAATACAATCATTGATAGGTGAAATTTTGGCAAAATGTTTATAACAGAATCATCTTTATTGAAGCCTGAGATTCTTGTTTGAAACTAAATTTTAGAAAATGATTAGAAGTAGATCTTTTTTTAAATATCCGACGGTTTATTTGAAACTGAGACATTCGTTCAAAAATTATCTTTTCCAAAAACCACTAAAGGATCATTTTCACGTAAATAAAAGGTTACAGTCACAGAATATTTACTAACATCAAATAGTGCAATTTTTAAACAAGTTCGATTAAAATTCTTAGCGAGTGTAATGAAATTTTCTGCGGTTGAAGTGATAAAAATAATGGTTATGAAGCACATTTTCTGACTCACGTTTAATGACACATTCTCTTAGACATTCCGTGGAAAATTTACGATTTTGCGTAATCTGGAGTGTGAAATATTTGTGAAAATATGGGCCGGTGTGTTTAGGTGAATGAGGCGATAAAGACGGTGACCCAAAAGTCAGGTAACCGCACGATAATGAAACAACTGCGGTGTTCTTTTGTGGCGTTTTTAATATATTTTAACTTTGGTTCAAAATAGATAGATGAGAGCGCAAGAAAAAGGGGGTGAATAGAGGACATACCAGTACCTGACATGGAGTCTGGCGAACGGCCGCGCAACGCACCCGCGTAGCTATTTATGCAGGCTTCAGCGGATAATAAAAAGAAAAAAATACATCAAGTGAGGTCAATAGTATCCGGGCAAATGCCCTCTCCAGACGGCGAGAATCTTTCGGCAGTCCCATTTGGAGCGAGGGAGAAAAAAAATCACGGTGGGTTAAAGAAGCGAGAGAAGAAGCGAGTGTAAAGTTCGCGCAGGGTTCACTTGTTCTCCTTTCTCCATGAAAAATTGACTCTTTTCTTTCTCTTATCACTTTCTTTTTCTTTTTTTCTTTCATAATTCTCGACGAGCGCGCACACACGCACGCCACATTAACGAAACAACTGAAATAGATGCATCACTAACTACTCGTGTTTTACAGGAGCAAGCAACTATTTTACGCAAATCGATCTTCGAATATTTCAACGAGATACAACGTCTCAAAGAACGGCAAAATCTGACTGACCAAAACCACTGGATCTTGAATTTTTTATTAGTGAAAATATTTAATCCAAGAATCGACCACCGAATAAGAAATAGCGGATTAAATACGCGGCCAAATTGCAAAAAAAATGGAATTACACGGATATTGATTTCTGAAAATTTTACGTACGACTGACATCGAATATCACATTATTGACATTTTTTGCATTTGTTTCCAAGTTTCCCAAATGTAGAATTGTAATTTACCTGAAAAATTGTGAAAATGAATCCGAAAACTTTATTTATTTTAGCACTTATTCGTTAAGCGTCTTTTCAAAACTGAGCACTCAAAAAATAGCTGCAAAATTTTTAAAAAAGCTTGCACAATTTTTTGTGTAGCCGACATAACAAAAATGTCTTCAGCATAAGAAACCATAAGTAAATTTCTGAGTACTTTAGTACCTGACTACAAAATCCACGGAAACAAAAAAACATGCAATTAGAAAGTGGAAATGTATAGGATTAAATTTTTTTTTAGTAATTGGAAAATAACATTTTGCCTGTCCCTGAGTGAAGCATAACCCCGAAGTTCGCGCGGTTTTTTAAACAAAAAACCGACGACGAGATCGTGGAGGTCATCGTAGCTTGGCGAGACATCGAAAGATAGATAATACGCAGCGATAGCAACTTCAACGTGTATAATTAATACGCAGATAAATATTATTTCTGGCGGCAAGTAACGTATAAACTAAATCGGTGGAGGATAAATACACATCGTTTACAAGTCGAGTAGCGACAAACGTACGATAATGTTGTTAAATTATGTTTATATTCATGTGTATATATGTATGGAATTATATATTTTTCATTACTTTTGAACGTGACGGAATCATGCAATTCCAATAATAAATCAAATCGATTAAAAAAAAAAAAGAAACAAAAATAAAACGTTACTTCTCCGGCTCGTACACGAAAGTTTGATGCCGCAGGTTCGCGCGACTACGGCAATAGTCTATCGTCTCGAGCTGTCGGATTTCCACGTCAATCGTAAGACACGAAACTGATGGAAATCCGGAACTCGGAGTCAATAGCGTCAATTTTACTGGAGCCCCGCGAAACCTACTGTGTGCGTGTGTGGCAAAACATGTGCGGTAGACACTATATTGCATCGTCCGCTTTTCTTCTAAACGCACGGAAATCATTGTTCATTCATTGATAATACAACCGTTAATATTATGCATACCATTTTTAGTATGTTTCCAACAATTTCCATTGTATTACGTTGAACTGAATTTGAGTACAAGATTTAATTTTTACCGAAATATTGAAAATTGTTATAAACGAAATAAAATTTCAATGCATTTTTCGATCTTGATCATGGGTTGGAAATTCGTTTAAAAAATCAATTACATGTATCGAATACCTCAATTTTTGGCTGCTGGTGTCATTACAAAAACGAACTTGCTACTTGCCAATCAAAAACCGTTTTTTTGACGAGGTCGCAAAAACATCCGAATTTCATCTACATTTTTTTAAAGCGATAAATTGTATGTTGTCAAGCTTTTGGAATGAAGAGACAGCTGAAAGGATACCGTTGATTTGAATGCAGATTTTTAAGGTTATTTTTGTACAGAAATTTCTCCCTTCAACTTAGGTGACATTCAATTGCAAAGGAATTTCAATGATTTCTCCACGTCTCGAATTACTTTTTTGTTTTCTGCCAAAATTACTGTATGGTGGGCCGAGAGTCTTAAATCACGGCTTACTCGCTTCAATGTTCATGCGACACAGACTTAATAATCTACCAATTATCAATTGAATTGTATAAGAAAGATATGGCTGAAAATAAATTATTTAGATTATTTTGATACCTGGGTTCTGTGCAATCGGCGCGGCGGGTGTGGCAGAAGCGCCAGCCTCGCCGGCTCCACCCACAGTCGAAACGCTGGCACAATCTACCTCGTCTTGCTTACCGTCTAGTCTGAATTCAGAATAACGAGTAAATACAATTCAAGGAATACTTAATACGTTACTTCATTCATTATCGTAGTAATTGGATTAGATCTCCTTGGCCAAAATCTCCCGCAATCTGATCCTCTGTAATACTGTCTTCGAGACAACGCCTCCTCAATTAAGACTTAAAGAAAAAAAAATCCTTAAGAGTTCTTCATATCCATTTCAATTTTTTAGCGGGGTTTCAAAGTTATTTACGTTCTTTTACGGAATACGTCAGCGTTTTTTTTTGTTTTGTTAATATTCGGTAGGTTACTGAAGGTTTTTCAGTTGCTTAACGGGTTATCTTTTTTTTATTTTTTTATTTTTTTAGAATAAAAAAATAACTCAGGATGTAATTGACAAAACTGCTCGAAATTTCATGAATACGATTTGTTATGCAAATATTAATATTAATGGTATACAGAATTTTAATCCGAAATTTGTGAAAAAATTTCGAGGGTGCGAATTATTTCCGTAATGTAGAAGGAAAAAAGCTCTGTCACGCCGAAGGTTACGCAACGTAGTTAAGGAGCTTTTTCCAGACAAACCGGATTTGCAAAATCAATATACATCAATCGATTGCGCACGGAAAAGTCATTGGACGCGAAATCAGGGTTTTCATACAAAATTATAATATTTTTCAATGGAATGTTTTGCTCAATGTGTACAACAATACACATTTTTATAAATAAGAAGTTTTGCAGTTATTACGAAATTAATCCCGAAAGAGCTTTGTTACAACAAATGAAAATGGCTGAAACATTGTTTATAATTTTCTTTGATTTGTGGGTGCATACAATGCAAGCGAGGTTAGAGAATATCTGCTCAAAATTTGATAGAGATAAGTTGAAAATTTACCGAGAATTCGACGGAGCGCAAAATTTTGAGAAAAAATCGTTTTGTTTGGCAGTGAATATTGCCGCACATGAAACCCGTTGATTTTCATTCCTTTCGGTACGTTGAGGTTTCGAATTTCAATTTTCAATTTCTCAAGCACAGTCTCAAGATGATGAAACATCTTCATGAACAAAAAAAAAACAGGTAAGAATTCTATATTTACTTGTCTCCTTAAGTACTTCTAGGTTTCTGAGGTTCTTAGATTTTTCGGTTGCAGATAGGAGGGATTTTGACCAAGAGATTGTGTCCGAAGAGGATTACGTCCTAAACCCGTACATGCGATAAACTGATGGAACACAAACCTATGCTGCTTATGTAGAGTGCAATCTCCACCTTCGTTTGCATCCAGATTATAGACGTAAAGATATCCGTCGGCACTGGCGACTAGCAACCTTAAGACCTTCGAAATTCTGCATTGAAAAAAAAAAAAAGAATTCGTTGAGGAATGTAAAATGACTATATTACAACATTTTCTGCGTTGCAGCGTAATGTTTTTACGGTAACTGCGAGAGAAGATCGTCAAAGCGTGTACATACTCGGTGATGGCACAAACATTCTTCAATCCTTGAAAGGGTAGATGCACGCTTGCGAATGCTCGGCCCTGAGTAAAAACGTCGGTCACCTGCGACGGTAAGTAATTGGCTGAAGCGGATACCGCCTTCGTCAGATAACCCATCCAGCTTTGTGCTTCTTCAGGAGTTTGCTTTGGCCTGGATAACAATAATTTAGAAAGGAATAATATGATTTATGAGCTTTCAGGAAATTCTCATATTACAAATCGGATTGAAATATTCACTTGGGATTTATAACTACGTAATTGAATTTGGTATATGAAAATAGGAACATGTTCACTTATAATGATAATTTTAGCCCGCGGATTTTACACATATCTTTCAAGTATGGAGCAAGGTTTCAAGTTCGCTCAATATCAACCATTTTTTTATACTAATTATATCACGGAATTGAACACGCGATTCAATCAAAACTCATTCAAATCATTCGGAAATACTGGTAAGGATCTTCGGCTTTTCTTCCCTGATATTCTAGCAAATTATTATCTTTCCGTGACTAAAATTTCAAGTTTTTACATTTAATGATTTTTTGAAATTATGAGTACTTCTGAATATTGATTTACAAGTTTGGTTTTTTTTCACCTTTGGTACTCAGTTTTTTTTAAGTTTAAAAAAACCTCGAACTATTTTTTAGTGCCCTGATCTTTGTTTTATTTCCCGATTTCTCCGAAGCAGTTTTTTTCTCTCTACATTCCGTTGGTTATGAACTGTTTTCGGATTACAAATAAGTTTTGAAGCTTCTCTCATGTGAAAAAATATAGTAAAAAATTGACGGAAAATTTACAACGAAAAGTAATTTGCAAGAAAACAGGCGATAAAATTCTGTGGCATTGTTTTTTTCTAAAAATCAGGATTGCAAACGACTACTACCGTACGAAATAAGAATTTAGGGTATAATTAACTTCATAATAATCATCAACAGTGTTTATAAATGATGGTGAAAGTTTATTATCGTTGCAAAAAAAAATGCAACATCAAAATGATGATTGTTAAATAAACAATGGAGTAGATTTTTTGTTGAAACAAATATTAATATGCAATGAAGAAAAAAAAAGTCTTCTGACTTGCTTTTTTTACTTACGGATCTCTAGGTTCCTCCAGCTTAAAGATGTGCACAGTTTCCGTATTGCTCGAGCAGCAGAGGAACATCGCGTCCAAGCTAAACGCCAGCGAACTGATAGATACACACCTTTTAACACCTCGTCGAAACTCGAATAGTTTCGTGCCGTCGGTAACCTTAAAGAATTCAAAATATATTCGACAATTTATCAGCATAATATTATTTTAGAATTAAGCGGAACAACTACTTTAGAAGATCGAAAATTAGGTGATTTTTGCGAGTTGTTTGTAGTATTAAAAAAACGACACACGAAAAATTTCCCAAACTTTGACAATAATTTCTTCGTTTCCATACATTTCTGGTAATTTTTTCAATTAATTTCATACATTATTTACAGTTATGACCCACTGCGTTACTTGTATTCAATTTGCGAAAATTGTGTAGCTCGCAATTTGTATCTGGAATCACCCAAAACAAAATTTTACATTTCTGCCATATTTTTTTTAAACATGTTCGAACATTCGATTAAATTTTTTTATTCTGAGATATAGATTTATGTTCTTAGAAAACTACTGAATAATGCGAATATTTTTTTTTTGGGTTATTCCAAATCCGACTTGCGAGACCGACAATTCCTTCATCAAATCAAAAACAAGGATATGTTACGTTACTTAATTCATGAAGCAAGTTAAAAAAATGAACAGATATACATATATGGAAACATCCATGAATTATTATCAGAGTGCGCGAAATTTCGGTTGTTTTTGTTCCATAAAAAAGAGAAACAATTTCGACAATTACTATGGAATTCGCTTTTTTCATAATTTGCTATGTTGAACGTCGCCCCAAAAATTACTTTATTTTCGGCCTCCGAAAGGAATCGCTCCCCTCAATGCAATTTACCTGAAAAACTCTGATCACGGTGCCTTTCTCCGAGGCCGTCGCGACTTTGGTGCAATTGGGGCTAAAAGCGAGGGCCGCAAGAGGACTATCGTGCGCTGGGATCATCGTCTTTGCTTGCTGAAACGTGACGAACATTTAACACACAAGCACGTACGTTGATTGCGAGCGGAATTCCGAGCAAATTTGATTTCGGACCCATTTGCTCGATTTTATCGTAATCGGATTGGTCAACTCACGAAATTAATGGCATCGAATATTTGAACCTCGCCGATGGTATTCGAACCGGGATATGCGAGGTAACAATTGTCGCTGTTTATTGATAGAATACAGAGGCCGGAGACGTTCGGTGGTGTGTCGCGTATTGTGTGCAACACCTTCATATCCCGGATATTGTGGATGTATAGTGACTCCTCGAGGCATACGACCAATCTCTGTGAACAGAGGTCAATGCTCAATCACTTTAGTTATCGCACTTTGTGGCAAGCTGTTTTTCTTCACGGTACTCGAGTAGATCGATTGTTCTTATTACTATTATTTTCAGTCTGTCTTCAATGAAGCATATTCGGTACAATCAGCATAATCGATTGTGAAGCAAGAAAAAAAAAACCGGTAAAAACTTACATGAATTCGGATTAAAGGAGTTACGAAATGTGAGAAAGAATGTAGAGAAATTAATTTACTGAGTTTACTTCAATTACCTATGCGTAATTATAATGCGATTTTGCCTTGCAATAGCTCGTTTCGTTTATTGAAGAATGTTTGATAACTGGACCGAGTAATTTTCATTTTTATACTTCTCGATTAGAAGAAATATTAAATTAAATTTATAAATTTGTTTTCACCTCAGACTGGAATACAGATTTTTAAGTATATAGTTTGTAAAATAATGTACAACTTTACCAATTAAGAAAGATAAAGATACATTCATGCTGAAAGGATCCATTCTATGTGCAACTGAGAATAATTTTTTAATATTTCTCCAACTGGTTCTCTTTCCAAAAGTGAGCGAAAAGTAAAATAAAAATATATTATAGCTCTTTCAATATCTAGAAACTTTCGCCGCCTTGCATAAACCACTGATTTTGCATGAGACTTTTTACCAATTTCCTAAACATTTTTGAATTTTTCTCTTGAGTTTTGTACAAATCAAAATTTTCATAGGAAGTTCGGATTGCTTTAGGTGAAATATGAAATATGTGATACATTTTTTAAATCCCAGTGGTTAAGTTTAATGCATCCAACATTGCCACGAGCGTTGTTTTTTATAACAAAATGTGCATTTAAATGAGAGAAATATCAATGATAAATGACCTGCAAAGACATTCATCAGTTCTCAGATTTAAATGCTAAACAAGCTTATCTTGTTGAAAAGTTTGTAAAAACTAACAGACCACATATTCGATAGTTTTAGTTGTTGAAATGCCACCTCTTATTGTTTACACAGCGATAAAATTCTACATAAACACACGACGATAACGATTAAATGGTCAGTACTTTCAGATATCTAAGACGTCGTTTTTTCCAAGATAATTATTTTAAGCATTATCTTATACAAAATCTCAATAAACAGTATTAGCTAGTCAAATTGCTGTAATAAAAAATACTCATTGCTGAATGAAATTAATCAGTTACATTGAAGACAATCTAAACAGAGAAATAGTTATTTATTAGACATCTTTTTCAATTTTGCACAAATATTTCTGGAAAATTGATCATATCACAGGATTCGATTGAGAATTAACGAAACATTCTTATTGATGAAATAATGTTTATTCATTCCAAATTGCATTTATAGGTAAAAATTGAAAAAATTAATTTCTTGAAAATGCCATGGTTTCACTAATTTGATCCGGAAGTAACTAACATTTAAGAAAAATAATTTTTAACAACAGAATAAAATGTTGGCCGTGAAATATTAAAATATAAGGTACTCTATTGCCGAAATTATTTTTTTTAAACTAAAGCCTATGACGGCAGATGCGTTTTGATAATAAATCCAACCCAAAGGTCGGTGCGTGGGGGTGGAACGGAGACTTTTACATTACGTGAGAGACAAGCAGTCTAGTAACCTGTTTGCGTCGAGAATACATCGATAAACGTCGCATCTTTCGATCGTATAATCTAGGTGAATGGCTACATAAGATTATCTGAGTCGCGTAAACGTATGGGCAAGTGACGCAGATATCTACAATCGAGCACAGTCATCACGGATTATATTGTTTTAGTGAGCGTTTACATAAGAACAAAGGAACAGACGGTGCAGTTATCGTTGTGAAAAAAAAAGTACTACGCATTTAAATTGAGGAGGAATCAACTTCTATCATATTTTAAGGTATAATCTGCAAAAATGTAACGGTATAATTTATGGGAGTCGGAATTCCTGTTTTTATTGAAGTTTTAATTGGTGAAAAACAAGCTGAAGCCAGTGGAAAAATCCGGATTAAAACTGAAATTGACAAGCTCGGTAATTCCATTTCACGAACATTTATCTATGAACTATGAAATTCTCTTCATAGTTATTATTTCGAACAATCTACAGCTTTTATAGAATATGGTTAAATTGTTCAATAAATCACCAAAAACATTTAGAAGGAATTTAATAGAAATTCGCACGTTTTTCGTAAATATTTATTGTAATTGAATTTCTTTCCAGTAATTCGAAAGTTTTTACATATTTTCATAAGCTCTGCATGTTATTACACACAGAAATAAAAAATGTGAATGGAGTTTTTGTGAATAACAAACTTGTTGTATTCCTTGAATAGCATTTTTAGGGCATTTTGCAGATTTAAATTTGAATCAAAAAGGTAACAAGAAAAGATTGTTGACCTGGGGAATTTATAATGCAAAATCAAAAGTGACTGAAGATTTTACGAAATCGTACACGTTGTTAATTATTAAGTTGAAAATAACTAAAGAATATTATAGAATTAACATCTTGTTTGCTTGAAAATTTAAATACATTGTAGGTAAGCAATATCTCTTTTTTTGCTACGATGACAAAATATTTTGTTGAATAAAGATGTAAAATTTCAACACATAATGTGTTACATTTTCGTGTAAAATTGTCAGGAAAAATAATATTTAAATTCTGTTTTAAGTATCGAAATTTTGATTCAGTGTTTATTCTGTAAAACTCTTATTATCACAATAATTTCTGAGTCAATTTTATCATGTTACTTTATCATTTTTTCTAAAATTATTTATTTATCTACTATAATATGGGTATGTAATTAAATATGTTAATTGTTACATTTATTCAGTAATTTTAAGTACTCACCGCTCTATTAAGTTTCACAGCCAATATCGTATTGGAATAACTATAGTTGCAAATCTCTGTGCCTTTTTTGAAGTGACAGACCTTAAGTTTTCGTGGGGAGGAGACATTGACGACCGCCACGAGACTGCTGCTGAACAATCGTTCCACAATATATATGTCTTCCTGAGCTAAAAAATTGAACATGTGGTTAATTTGGACTGAAAACAGTTTCCTTTTTTTTTCTATACTGTACATACCATTTTCAAAAATGTTCTCGAGCTGGTCAACAGAGTTGAGGGAGAATAGTTTATAGCCACTCTTAGAGCCCACAGCCAAGGATCTAAAAAAAAATGTGTATCTTAAAGTTTTCAGAGCTTGCAAAGTAGATTCAATGGACTGTGGAACTCATTTCTCTCGTAACCATTGGTAGCATAATAAAGTAGATTTAAGAATAATAATGGAACAATCTGGGAAGGCATACGCTTGTTCTACTTCTTGTAGCCAGCATATAATTTTCATTGTGATATACCTTTCAGTGAAAAAGTTTTAGAAGTTAATTTCAAGAGGATACACATTAATACAGGATATAAAGTTCTTGATTAGATGGAAAAGCATCATGATTGAATGCTGTTATTACACAATTACTTCTTGGTGGACAAGTTTTGTGATCAAAAGGTGGAAAACTAGTAGAAAATGACCAGAGGTTTGAGAATGTTCCAATAAAATATAAAAATGATGATTTTGCATTAAATTCATCAGAGTTTATGTTTGATTAAGTAAAGCTGGAGAGAAATGTACAGGATACATAAATTATGCAATAGAAACAAACACTATGTTAATACTCCAAATGATGTTGCAGATCAACAACTGCAAATGGACTTGGAAAGATTTTTAGTGAGTCTATGAAATAACTTTTTGGTATAAATGATCTAATGTGTATTAGCATTGTGTAACTGGAAAATGAGTGTAATTTTTCAAAACTTGAAGGTTTTGTCATATTGTAACAACTTTGCAGAAGAAAGTATAACATAGGATAGTAGATTTCATTAACAACTATATTGTAATCATATAAGATTAATAAAGCCCAGTGAAACTTTTGCTATCTTAAATTGCAAATTGATCTAATTTGTCAATTAATAATGCAGGTATGTATGTGTATACACTTATGAAAAAGTGTATTCAATTTTCATGGCAAGTATTATAATTTTGCAGCCATTATGAGGGGAAAAAAAACCTCTTAATACTATTGAAAACAAAATTTTCTCTGGGAAGTTCATTCATTTTTCTTGAAACACAAACTTCTAAACACAGTTTGACATTTTTTATCAAAAATTCAGATGGAAATTGGTGATGTTCATGTTTAAGCCTGCTCAATGTAGTTCTATCTCTCGCAACAATCTAAACTATATCACAAAATTATTGCATCAGATAACATAGTTCAAAGGAACCTCCAATCCAATCAGAAGGTTTATAGAACGACATTCCAGTCTATAATTTTTAATCAGTTTTAGGGTAATTTTGTAGTATGTATGTTCAATAGTACATAATTTCATTGCAATAAAATTTTAGTAACCTCACCAAAACTTTTGTTGTTAAATGCAGCTTAAAATACAAACATGTACTTTGACTAAAGCTCTTTCAATTAAATGCAGTTTGGAATGCGAACTTTGAAATTGAAACTAAGATTTTTTCTCTAAACTTAGATTAATTCAAATTGTAAACTTTGCAGTGTAAACTAATCCAAAACACCCAAGAAAAAAATTGCAAAACATAATACAGCTAAAAGAAAGCTCCAATTCAATCTGAAGGTTCAAAAAGAACCTTCTTGTAGTCTAACATTTTTTTATCAACTTAAGAGGAATTTTGTGATACTTATATCCAACTGCACAATTCTATTGAATCAATAATTACATTGATTTAATACATAATAAATTGAAGAAATAGCACTTATGCTGTCACTTTCAAGAAAACAACTCATCAAGTCAGGAATAGGCTTCTACGAATGTTCTTGCGCAATTGAATGCAATTTGGAATGCAAACTTTTTAATTGTATTTAATGATTGCAGTACAAATTGCAAACTTTAGAATGAAAACTAAGATTGGTTTAATGAACTTAGATTAATCCAAATTACAAACTTCGCAATGAAAACGCATAGAAAAACATTTAAAAAACACAGCAGATGACGCAGCTTAAAGGAATCTCAGCACCAATCAAAAGGTTCAAGAAGACTTTCATCATCTCAAATTCAGTATCACTTAAAGAGCAATTTAGTTGGTATTTATCACCAACTCTGCTCTATGCTGCTATTGCATAAATGTGGTATATACTGAGACAAAAAAAATTAAGTAACTTTGGAGGAAAATTGTTATCAGTCAGTGATTCCATCGCTAGAAAGCATAAATTTGATGGAACGTTAACAACAAACTGTCCAATTAAAACTTAGATCAGTTTGGTGAGCTTAGATTAATACAAATTTCAAACAAATTAAAAACGCATAACAAAAATCACAAACGATGTTGCAGCTAAACAGAAGCGCAACATTAATCAGAAGCTATGGAAAGCAACTTCTGTAGTCTAAAATTTAGTATCAATTCAAGAAGGATTCAGTTAATATTTATCGTCAACTTTCGTTTATCGTTTATCGCTCAATCCTATTGCATGGACACAGTATAGAATAATCTCAAGACAAAAAACTCATTGATGACTTTGGAGGAAAATAATTAATCAAGCCAGGAAATTCAATGCAACTTTGCGCTCGAAACTAAGATTGGTTCGGTAAACTTAGAATACTCTAAATTGCGAGCGAATCAAAAGCAAAGAACAAAAAACGCAACAGATGACACAGCTAAAAGGAAACTAAACATCAATCGAAATCAAATCAACAAACACAAAAAGCAACTTTTGTATCAATTTAAGCAGGATTTAGTCCATATTTATTATCAACTCTGCTAAACCCATTTCCATAAACATGGTACAAGATAATTTTTAGCCAAAAAAAATTTTTGTTGCTTGGAAGGAAAATAGTTAGTAAAGTAAAAAAAATTGGATTAAATTTCAACAACAAACTTTGCATTCGAATCTAAGATTGGTTCGGCAAACTTAGATTATTCCAAGTTGCAAACTCAGCAATGCAAACGAATCGAAAACAAGTAACAAAAAACGCAACAGATGACGCAGCTGAAAGGAAGCTCCGCATCAATCGGAAGATTAAAGAGGCTTTTTTGACATTCAATTCGCCGAGGATTCGGAGCAAGGTTGTTCCACTGGAGGCTCGGTCACTCTGTGCTTTGCATGGTGCAGCAGCGCCCATCGAAGGTCGCTAATAATTATTATCTCGGAATATCATTCTGCGCTCGGTTGGAGTCAGGGCGACAGAGCGAACGAAGCAGCGGAGCTACGAGAATCGACTGTCAACGAGTTGTGCGGTGTTAGGCAATCGTGTTGCATAGCCTGTGAGTGCATGGCAGGCGAGAAAAAAATTTAGAAAGGCATATCGAAGGCGAGTGGCGTGCACGAGCGCGTGTGTCGTGACGCTGGGGAGGAAAGGCGGAGGGGAGAACAACGTATCGCGAGAAGAGGGAGAAGGGAGCGTAGGGGAGGCGCAGAAAGGTAAAGACCGACGGAAATGCAAGCGAGACCAACAGAGAGAAACATCGACGCAAAATGTATCTCGATACATTCTATATATCTATGCAATAATAAAAACAAAAAAAAACGATATATACATATTCACATGTACATATAAATGTCTTTTTGTCCAATAAACCATTTTCCCTTATATTTACATTTCGACATTCCCTTTTTATGTGCACCCGTTCGTTAGTACGCAATTGAAGTGCAGAATTTGAAAAAAAAATAAATACAAAAAAAAGGGGAAGGTCTTGATCATCGCGGTAAGTGACGCAAGCAAACGAAAACACACACAACGAATGGGGTCCGAAAGTTGCGCGTTGAGAGACGCGCAAGGGGGGGTGACGCTGTATAAACACACGGAGAGGGCAGCAAATAAATAGCAACTACCATTTTACGCGGGACAAGAGGCGATATAATCAGAGGCCTATAAAGCAGTAACGAAATGACGTATCGCCGTTTATTCGGTAAATCCGTGCCCCTCTTACCCCCCGCTGGGAACAAAGAAGCTCCCGATGCACTGTCGACTATGTGCGAGGTTCGCACGCACCACTCACGCAACTTAACGTGATATGCCTAGTTTCGGGGGCGATAAGGTCGTACGTTGTAATTCATAACATAACACAGATTAACACTTACGAGCAGTCTTGATTGAAGTTAACATAGAAACTACCACTCTGAGGTTCGGTTGTTTGACTTGCGAGGTTCATGAGTCCTGATATACCGTATTTTAGTCCTTGCGTCAATACATCCACGTTGTAAGCAAGATTTTGCATATATCGTCGGTTGCTGATTTATTATCTCGCTGACACTCGCGTTTTCTTGAGATTTTTCGAGTTTTAGCTGTCTATCTCTTTCTCTCTCGATCTCTCTCTCTCTCTCTCTGTCACGCTATTGCTATCGCTATTGCACTCGTACACTCCGCGCACCTACGATGGTGTGTATACTATGAATACTGTGTATAGCTTTGTGAAGTTTGCTCGCGTGAGTATATATCGTCATGGAACGTTCCTGCGCACCGACTGACCACGACTGACACTGAGGGTTGTAGGTGGAACCAAAGTAACGTGCGACTGGGCGAGCGACACAAGCGCTGACTGGTTGTCGTTTTGAGAACTAGCGACTCTGATCTTCGTTTCGCTGTTTGTGATGCCTCCACTTTGGATTTTCAAACTGTTTTTTGAGGACCTTGGAGCGAAGGGATTTGCATGAAAGTTAGGTTTTTAGGTTCGGAGAAAGTGAAATTTTCGATTACGTTTCTTTGGTTTTTTGTTTGGTGGTGGAGTTTCTTTGCCGAGGACGTTTTGTGATGGGGATTATCGGCAGCGATGGTCGCGCTCGGTGCGGATCGTTTTGGAAATAGTCGCCCGCTGTTTCCGTGCGAGGAGGGGGAGTCGGAAGATTTGAGTATGACGGCTGCTTCGCTGCTGTTATTCCATATTGAACTGAACAGCTGACGATTGT
Organism: Tromatobia lineatoria; assembly: GCA_949699805.1. Taxonomy (NCBI): domain Eukaryota; kingdom Metazoa; phylum Arthropoda; class Insecta; order Hymenoptera; family Ichneumonidae; genus Tromatobia; species Tromatobia lineatoria. The sequence continues at coordinate 6,522,041 of OX453042.1, read as the reverse complement.
TACGTTGGAGGGGATAAACAGAGAATGCGAAACATAAGATCGGCCGCGTTGCGTTGCCATGGCGACAGTCGCGTCTGTCATCATCTGTTCTTGCTGCTTGGGGCTTGAATAGCACGGACGTCCTGACTGTTGTGTGACTCGACGACTTGGAATGATGATGGAATTGTAGTGCGCAGAAGCTGACGCCGCAGATGCTCGGAACTTTCGATTTATACATTTTTCATCGAGATGTGTGTTACGAAATGAGCGGTTTATTTTTTTTGCCATTCATTACGATGTTTTGGGAATGGGGATTTACACAATATTGGGAGAGTTGTAGAAATTCGCAATATGTTTTCATGTAATTCAATGACTTATGTTAAAGTAAACAGACGAAAAACGATACATACTTTACGAATTTTTGTTTTCTCAATTAATATCGATGCTTTTGTTTTTTTTCTTTCTGTGAAAAGGGGTATCTCATCATAGAACACTAACGGATTTTCGAATTTATTTTATAGTAGAGTTATTCTACCAAATATCGGACGAAAATCGGACCATAAAATTTTTGATGCTCTTTTTCATGAGTCGATTGATTATGCTGAAAAAAAGCGTAATTTTTTTTTTTTTATCACTCCCAACTGAATCGCTCAGTTTGGTTTTCTACTGAAAATTCAAAATATCAATTTTAACGTCTTGCCGGACCGGATCAGGAATATACAAAGTATTATTTCTCAAAAAGTTTTAAAAACCTTTTTCGATGCTTAATCCACGTTTTTTATGTCTTCTTTTTCTTAATTGAAAAAATTTGCCTAATAATCAATTTTTAATTTGTGATCTCTGGAACTCAATTTCTGACAGCAAAAAAATGTAGAAATAGGAACGACAATTTCATCATTTTTTAAACTTTAAATGATAAAAATACTAAGATAATTTTGGTTGCAATTAAATAACTCAAAACCTATACACTCATACTTTATTGATTTTATTATGAATTTTTCACTTTTTTATTGTCAGGACTTGAATTTCGGAGAGCACAAGTTAAAAATATTCTCAAGCTAATTTTCTGAACTTATCGAAAAAAGGTGGAAAGCCCCTTTTTCAATATTTTCCAACTTTTCTACTCTGAAAATGTCGTCGAGTGTGAACATAAATATTTTTTTCGGACAATTTCGGACGGAAAATAGTACTTTAGATTTCTATGATCGAATTTAGTAAGACGTTAAAATTAAAAATAAAAATGTTCAGTTGAATAATAAAGTGGACGATTCCCTTTGGGAATGATGAGCAAAAGCATCTCGAATTTGGGCTTTCTCTTTATTTCAGTATAGTAAATCACATCATGAAATAAAAAAAGCAGCAATAACTTGAAGGCCAGATTTTCGTCCAATATTTAATTGGTACAATAGCCCTGTAGTTGAAAATATGAAAAATATGTTGTAAAGTCGTTTATTGCCAACGCCGAGTGATTCACCGCCTAGCACGCGAGGATTAGGCAAATCCTCGAGTCCGGCAATAAACTGGGAAGAGCACGAAAACAGAATTTAGAAACAGCGAACGCATCGTCTTTTCTTTCCTGGCGGTCATTTTCAGGGAGCGAAGGGATCATAAGACCACGCCAGAGGACCCAAGAATTAAGGGAAACCCGCGGTCGGGTTTTCCTCAGTTGCACGGAAACTTCGATCTCCCTCACTTTTATGGTGGGAAATCACACTGGGCAGCTCGTTTTCGCTTATTTTCTAAGATTCTATTTTGTGGGAAAAATTTTAGAATTCAATCAAATTTTGACATCATTTTATTCATATTTCGAACAACTTTTTGAACCACAAAAATAATATCGATTTTTGGGCACTGTCGATTTTGTAGGATATAAAAAAAAAGTTATATCGAAAATTGGCAGGTCAGAATATTAAAAATTGCAGGAGAAACATTTCGTCGAATCGAAAGCGATACATTCTTTTATTATTTTTAAGTGTCACTATTTCTTTTCGTAAAATGCAGTTAAATTGATGTCAATGGATCCTCGAATATTAATAGTTTTGAATGATATTTCCAAAGATCATTTTTTTTTTTCAAATTTATTATAGTGACTTAGGTTTAGTTAGAAAGCTTGACTGAGGAAATCCACCCCGTTTCGGCTAGGATTTGACCTCGACCTCTCTGATTTGGCTCGTAATTTTTTGTAAGCTTGTAATCTCAAGTGCACGAGATTTTTTTTTCTATGGCCATTTTTTTCAAATATATTTTTGAAGTGACATATCGAAAGTCATAATTTAACAATCTGAAAATATTCGAAAAAACACTTTGTTTAGTATAAAAAATTTCTATAATAGCCAAATTAGGCAAGATGTTTCCTCTCACGGTTCTTAAGACTTTTTGATGAAATAAAAAATTTGGAAATAAAAAGCGCTTAAAAACCATATGAAAAAGTTTGAAATTAGAAAATTTCAATTTTTAACAGAGTTTTTTTCCAGAATTTCTGCAGATTTTTAAATTACCTCATTAAAAATGTCACTTTGAAATATCTGGACCTAACATAGAGAAAAAATGTCACTAAAAGCTAATCAGTCTACAGAACTTCCAATTGACGACTCAATGCAACAAATGTATTAAGCAGGAATTGAAAGCGAAAACAAAAAAAAATTTCAGTAAAGACCAGTGTCTTGTGTTTAGAAATCTTTACCAGCTCTTAAAAAAATTAGTTTCAGGATAATATCTTCAAATAACCGATGCGGTGGTCTACGCTGAAAAAAAATTCATTCGATTTAATTAAATGCGTTTTGATGGTTAGAGATTTTGCCACTTCAACAAATATTTGTTTCAATTGAATGAATATTAGTTAAAGCAAGAAAATGAACAATATCAACTCTCAAATCCGGGTTAATCATCGCGGTTCGTTAAAACAATAAGATATGAATTTATTTCACTTGAAAAACAGTTCGTTAATTCGATTAAATGCTTATTTGGGTTGAACGAAACGGACGGTCTAGTCCGTTAATTTGATTTAACGAAATATTTTCTTAAACTAAATCTGAAAATACGTTTGTATATATTTGTGATTTGATTGAATCATGTAATATTTCTGATGAAATATCTGATGCAATTGAATTAAATTATTTCGCACATAAAGGTGTATATTGGTTTGGATGAAAGAAATTCTCCGTTAAAGTAACATAAAACGCTGTTGGTAAAACCCCACAATGTGTCCACAAAATATTTAATTTTTTCAGAACCTTCTGTATTTTGGAACAAACATATATAGAATCATATTAACCACTTATTTTATTGAACGTGGAGTGGCTACGATGATAAACTTTATACCATTTGCCATCGTTAATCGAAATGATTCGTTATTCGTTTTGAACTTCAATTTAGTAGGGACAACCAAACGCACTTTCTCGAAAGTGCTCAGTTCTGCGAACCATTCTTCCATTATCATTATACCATTTAGATATTCTAAACCAGTAAGTACTCGGTAGCACAGTTGGTTGCAGTAGCGTTGATAGGAAGTTAGGTAGGCAGGTCGTAGGTTCGAACTTCGGTATAGGCAGGAAAAAATATACTTCCACAGTAACCGTTATCATGCCGTCGCACTGAGAGAAAAACATATCGTTTATTTAACGATTTCATATGGTAAAACGAATATAGAAAGACTTGCAATGTTTTATGGTTGAAGCGATGATAATATGGTTCAATAAACGATACCCGCAAGGTTATTGGAAACAAACATAGAGATTGTATATGCAACAAAACGGCATATTTAAAATTATTAGAGTAGTTTTTGAAACTCCTATTATTTCGATAATTGCTACTATAATAATAATTGTTATAACCATAAAACATAGACTTTCCTCCTGGGAATTATAGTTTATAGTTAGATTATCGTCAGACCAACTATATTATTTTTAAAATTACCAGATTTTTCTCTCAGTGCACTACTATAGTGGTAATGTCTTAATAAATAATTCTCGAGACGAAAAATATTAATTTTCGCTATTTATTATTCATTTTCTATTATTTATTCTATAATTTACTTTTTTTTAAAATACATATGTCAAATTGGCAAAATATTTAATAATTATGAGCCGAATTTGATGTAAACAATTCAATATTATACTGTAAGTACTGCATTTTATTTTGCACAAATAACAATATATTTTATTCGTAGTACATATGTAATATTTATTTAAACGTATAGACCCGCGTGATTTTGTTGATGCAAACAAAATTTTGTTGATTTGAATGAATTTATTTTTCAGTATAGTGGTTAACCCAGAGAATCGGTAGATCGCGGGTTCGATTTCTGGTGTCGTGAATTTTTGTCGAAAATAAAAACACGAACGCGATGTAGCTCCAGATGTAACATAGGTACCAGGTACCTACATATGTTAGACACATAGGTACCTGTGGGGTTTACATGTATACAGCTGTAGTCCGTGTTTTGTATATTCACGACGAAACGTGACGTAGCTCCGGTGCCGTGAGGTGAACTCGAGACCAATGCAAGATTAAAAAAATAAGATAAAACATAAAAGATTATGCCCTTGAATATTCACTTTTTTCCAGGTGGGCCAAAATCATGATTTTCTGTTGTCCAGTCTCATTCGCGATGTGAAATAATTCGACACAGTCAGGCAAACTGCTATGTTTCTTTTACAGAACCCAACCTTTTATTCGACCAACAAAATATTTGAGCCTAACATAAAAAAAGGCTAAAAGCAAATCGACCTACCAAACGTTCAATTGAATCAGTAAAAGGAAAAACAACAATGCAACTACCGTATAAAGCAGGGATTAAAACTAAAAACGATAAAAATGCCAGTACTGGCAACTGTGGCCCCGATATTTGGTGCTTGGTTCTGGCAGTACTTTTCATAGGGAACGAAAAAGTTCGTATGAACTACAGTCATATCTGTTTCAGTTTTCGAGATATAGAATTTTTAATGTTTTAATTCGGCATGAAAAATTAACGGTATTACGATTTTTGGGGCTTCAGGATTTGACCGCGGATTTAGTATTCTTGCACCGGAACATAACAATAACGACAATAACAATTATAATAATGATTTTACTTGTTATCGTCATAATTATGAATAATAACAATAATTCTAGTTTGTATACGCCGAGGGGGGCTCCACCTCCCCTACCCCTCTCCGGACCGCCCCGTATTCACTACACCCTCTCCTTTCGTGCGTCACTATATTGCGACTTACTCATCGGAAAAATATGAGTATGGGGCGGTTGTAGAGAGTCCGAACTTGAAGGGGCAGTGGTTTTTGGATGGAAGCATTCAGTCGAAGTTTGTGATAGATTATAATAGTTTTTATGCAACTCCGTGCGAGAAGTGCAATTTCTCGCACGCGAAGCGAAACGGAGCGTGTGAGAAATCGCACTTCTCGCACTAATGAAATAAAACTGTATACGAAACTCTTTTTCTCAACTCGTTTGGTTGCAAGCTCACCCTCGTCAGAGAAAGTTTAATCGCACTCGTATCGTAATATACTATTTTGGTGGCTCTACGTCTTCACAGAGTCGCTCTCGACCATACATTTTCAGACGTTTTTACAGTCGCTCACGGTCACACATTTCCGTACGTCTTAACAGTTTTACAATTATTTTCATGTTCAGAAGTTCAAAATATGTTGGTATGCCAATTTTCAAGGCGGTAGGACGTATGGGTAAATTGTACCAATTAAAATCTTGGAAAAATAAATATCTCGAAAACTAAATCAGAACGGACTATACATCATATGAACGTTTTTGCTGCCCATGAGAAGTACTATCAGAAACAAGCGGCAAATATTGGGATCACGGTTATTGTAGTATCCCCGAATTTCAATATCTACGCCAGCTTGTAAAATAATTAGTTACAGGCTAACAAATTTAGAAGAACAAAAATAATTGAAAACATTTAAAAAAATTTGATGCAAAGTTTTTGTTTTTTTTTTCAGTTATCTCACGGTGAAATTCGGCACACAAATCAAGCAGCAGTTTGACATTGCTGGTTGTCATTTTTTACGAAATGGACGAAGATATTTTTATTTTATGGCTTTTTGAAATTTTTTCAAAAAAGGACGTGTGTGCTCTAGCTTTCGTAAAATTAATTATATTTCCCTAAATAATTGTTCATAAGTGCAAAGTATTCAAATTCGGATAAAATGAAACTCCGGGAAGGAATGTATACGTGAAGCATTTATAGAGAGTTAACATAAATAATCTGGTGAGAAAAATGCTAAAAAACTGCTCGGTTTGCTTTGATACGCATAAGTTCGTGAAGTGGCTTATATATTATTGATACGTATCAACTTATAAGAACGAATTTAGATGGAATAGTTGGGCAGGACATCAGAGAACATGAAAGTAAAGTTGTGCCGCGGTCACTACAAAGATGGATGACCGAAAAAAAATCATGATTATCGGACGATTTCTATTTTTCTTTTTTTTACGCTTCGAATATTACTTCATGGGTGCATACGTAGTATTGTATACTTTTATCATTAAATTTAATACAAAAATCATATCATTTATGATATTATTATAGGATATGAAGGAAACATATAGGATTCCGATCGTAAATTTATGATAGTACTTCGTAAACTCATGAACCAAAAACTTGATGATCATCACCATAACGATTCATTTTGAGAATTTCCATATTTTACGTTAAACAATTGTGTCAATCTCAAAAACATCTCTTTTGCAGACTCCATTTCCATGTATCTTGCAGAAACTTCATGATTTTTGGTACGGTTTTCGTCGTCGGGAACTTCTTTCCATTCTGAATATTCTCGAGAATTCTTGGATCTATTCTGCCATCTTGCACCAGCATGACTTTGCCGCAGTAATACGCTATGACAGTTGTACTTCGAACAAAGGTTTAAGACCTTCCTTTTCACAAGTACTGTCTCCGAACACATCTACCTTCTCTACCTTCTATTCCGTTATTCGAAAAGATACCAAGGTGAGGTTCTGCTAAAAGGCTACGTCAGTAAATAAGACGACTACCTGAGGTAGTGGAGGTACCCCGTCCTCCTGCTGTGCGATCGAGCCTGCAGCCTGTACCCGATGACCGCTCGGTTCTTTGCTCATAAAATCTAAACGAATATGCGAATTTTACTTTGAAATTTCAGGAGCGTATTCTTGGAGAGTTGAGCGAACAGTGTATGCCTCCGAATTTTTCTGCATCTGCACAATGTGCACTTTCACCAGATGTAACGCTGCGGACAAATTTTTTTATAAACACATTTTAGTTATTTTTTCCTGCGAATATTTGAACATATAGCGGTCATTTTTGGTCAAGAGTTCCCGTATTTTTCATTTGCCTAAAGAAATCGTCTCAACGGTTCATGTGGATTTTTTTTTTCAAAGCAGATTTATTCGTCTTACTCATACCTCGAGGTAATTTTTTAAGCTTTTTTTTCTTTCAAAATTTTCCAAAGTTATCTGCATTTTTTCGGCGTTGCCCAACTCTACCGTTTTGACCGTTGATGCAATTTTTTTCACCAAGGCAGGTTATTCGTCTCGCGATTGCTGTTCATTGAAATTAGCAAATCGAATAAATATTTATTTGGACGAATAATAAAAAATTTCCAATACATTCGTACGCCATATAAAATGAATTTGCATCGAACTGGGTTCCATTCGTACGGAATGTAAACAAGTATATTTTTGAAGCGGGGGTCCCTCCCCCTTAAACCCCACCGGAGCTTCGCTCCCAAACACCCTCGCTTTTCTACGTCACTGTTTTTAATATTTAGCATCAAAACCATATAGAGAGGTGAGTCTACAAAAACTGAACATGGAGGAACAGCGTAGTTTTTCAACCGGGGAACTATGGAACATCCAAATACGAAATTATGTCACTAATGTTCCATTGCTCATAATTGGAAAATATGTTGTACAAATTCTGAAACGGGAATTACAGTAAGAATTTTATAGAAATATTTTCATATTTTGAGACCGGGTCGCTTGAAAACTTAATGTTTCCCACTGTTTATGCACAAACTGTAAAAAAAAAAACTTTTTCGTAAATGCTTTATCGAAAAATAGTAGTCGATTTGGTTAGTAGTCAAACGAATACATCCCTTACATCCTAGTATCTTATCCTAGGAATTGTTTCTGGTTTTTTTTCCGGATATTTTTTCCTAGGGGTTTTTCCCGGATTTTTCTTCCAGAAATTTTTTCCGCTTACCAAAAATTTTATACAAGTTTTTTGTATTCATAACAGCATGAACGGTTAGAAAATTGAAAAAAAAAACTGAAAAAATGAATGTGTGTTGCAAAATGGTTGGTTTTTCCGCGTTTTATAGCAATGTTTTGGGAATGGATTTTTGCATTACGTCTTTACGCGTATAAAAAATTAAGAAAGTAAGTAAATATTGGACGGTTATTTTAGGCAAATCAATCAACTTCTTTGTTATTACCCTGGATGATCAATGATTTTATCAACTCTCTCATAGAGAAAACTTCGTTTTCCAGAGTTATCTCGTCATTTTTTTAAGACAACCATAATGATGTACAAGAATATTTCTAAAAAATAAGGAAAAAAGGTCTGGACGAATGTGGGTTGTAAAATGTAAACTGCAAGTAAACTGCAGTTATATAACAATTCAATTAGCTGGCCAATTTAAAGCTATGAAGCTCAATAGCAGTTTTAAATAAGTAAGGTAATGTAAAAGATGCATCAATCGGCGTAGTTTGTCGTTCATATTCTATGAGATTTTAAATGTTTCAAAAAACTTCGATCATTGTATATACAATTATATTTTTTACAGAATTGAGCTAATATTCAGCCTTATAACGTATTGCACTTTCTTAAAGTCAGTAATGAGGCCCGGATTTCATAACAATTTCAATCTTCAATGTTAAACTGCCGCTGTTTTCAGAAGTGTAGACTCAAAGAGCAATAACTTTACGTACGTAATAACGCTGAAGGAGATTCGTTGCTAAATTTGGTGGAAACTGAGACAGGCGTCGCAATTTTATAGCACATTAAAGTTTTACATTCACGACTGCCGAGAAAAATTTGCTTGAGACGCTAAGTATTAAAAAGAAACTACATTGATTGAAACCGCCTCGTACGTTTATTCGTCTGGTTATCGAATAAAGAGCCATAGCTCAAAACGACTTACCCGTTATTCAAATCGGCGACAAATACGCACTATTTTCGATAAATCTTTCGGAAAAAAGAAGTACTTGAAAATAAATTTCAGACAATCTTCTTGAAAACGCATCGCTATTAATGTTTTTTTTTGTTTCTAGAAAAAGAATGTATATTGTAATGCAAATTACTTCTACTCCGCTATTATTTATTCCATTAAACTTCACATAAACAAATACAGAATTTTAATACTTATGTGACTAGTGTAATGCTCTTTCGCAACTATCTTAAAGTAAGTTCACAATGGTTCAGAATCCATCAGATATTACGCCATAAAAAATATTATTGCTGTTAATCAATATAAATTATTGATAATAATCCGTTAGTAGCAAATAATTTAACTCTGTTAGTCCTCTTTCCATTCACAACAAGTAGAATAATATAAACGCTGAAAAAGATTCAAAACATGCGAAGGAAAAATTGGCAAAACGGACGAGCTTGAAATTACGCGCCGAGCCTGAAAAGTAGAATAAAGAATTGATTGAACTGTGTGGCAGATGAAACTGATAACTAATACAACACTGTGAAAATGTACTTTTAATTAAATGTACGTGTACTAGAAGTTTTTTATGCATAAACTGGTCTACTAAATTTACTATTCAAATGCGATTTTATATTTTTTAGTAGTAATTTTAATAGTTTGCTTTAATTTCATTGCAAAATTACCTCAATTTTAAATCACAAGTGTACATTAAATTTAATTGATGAGTTCATGTATAAAAACGTAGTCTTTTCTGACAGCCAAGAATACTCACCGTGGGCGCTTTCGCGATCTTTCATTTCCCTCGTTTTCATTATCAATGTCAGCGAATAATCTACGACGCGCCTGAAAAACAACAAGAAAGGATAAAAATATATATGTTTTGAATTCAGCGAATTTACGGCTTGATCTGTTATCGGAAATGGCCTTACTTTTGCTCTGTACTCACGAAGTTTGAAACTGCGATTACAGTTAGTGCAAGTTGCTCCGTTTTCGCGGCAAACACACGAATTTACGTGCAAACTGCTAACTGTGCGGTCAACTTTCATTTTACCATCGGTCGATGTACTCGGAGCCTGCAGCTCGTTGTAATTCGCCTCTGTTGTACCCTAAAATGCAGAGACACTTCGATCTCAGTCGTTTATCATTATACATAGAAGAACCGATTGTTAATGCGACATCTCACATTTTCCTTGTTTTTGTTTTTACAACATTCCGGCCTGCACCTGCAATTACCGTTGCAAATAACCCCATTTTTCCCGCATGTGCACCTTCGATTCAAGCAATCGGTTGTGCAGGCGCACTTCAAATCGGCATTTGCCTGTAAATTCGGAAACGGTTGAGAATAGTTGAAAATGTTGCCAGCATTCTGAAATAAATGTTCATTAAATTACTATATTTTTAGGTTTGAGCAATTCTCAGATGCTGAAGCCCGAACTTTTTCGATTTGCCCGATACATTTTTTTCTAGTTAATGTTGAATTTTTTTTTTTGGATTTCGACTACATTCTACAGTCATTATTGATTTATGTAAAATAAACAATACAAAAAAAACAACTACAATTCAAAACATGATATTGACAAAAATAAAACGACCAATTTTTTTTTCTTGTAACAAAGTAAAATACAAAAATTAATTAACTATGACATCTTGAATCTTCTTACGAAAACCTATCAACATTCTACATCAGAAACTGAACAATTTAACCCCAATTGAATGAAGCTTCAAGGGTTGATATTTAAAAAAAAATGTTTTCCTTATTTTGTTAAAGTTCTTCAGTTGTATACTTCAATTATAAAACATCTTCAATAAGGTTTAAAAAACGTGGCTACCTGGTTACAGCACGTCTTATATTTATCAGATTGATTACAAGTAGACAATTTTTCCGGAAATTATAAACAAAACTTACTTTCTCCTTATCCGAGTTTTGGCAAAGTTCAGCGTTACAGTTGCAATTTATGCAAGACATCCCGTTTTTAACACAGGAACATCGTCGGCTTAGGCATTCTGATACTTTACACGCACATTTCTGAAGAACCTTCGAGTTCTTCGTTTTCTGAAATAAAATAGTTGTTTAAATAATACGACTTATTCAATGTCTGGCAGGGCGCATATTTTAGAATAAACTCCTTTTGATTAATAGACCTTAAAAACTATTACTCTAATAAAATTCTTGTCAACTATAACAAAGAGAAGAACTTGTAAATTTGAAGTGAATAGTAAAATAATTAACGTGAGATTACCGACTAGAATTATTATCTCGGTTCAGTACCGTAGAGATTCCTACTTTGCCTATCATCTCATGCTCATATTATAACTTTGTTTCCTCTGATTTTTTTAGTGATTTATTGAAAATTTGAATCAGAGTAAAATTATGGAAAAATCGACTGTTCTTTGTCAGTCTCTTAAAAGTATATACGATCAAGGGCATTGCATAAAATTATGTTTAAATTTAAAGTATCATGAAAGTTTTAGCCCGTTTCTTAGATCAAATATATCCCATAATCTTATCTAACACCTGCAATCTTTATAAATGCAATTCGCATTCATAATTGACAAAAATTACCTTTGGTCTTGTTGTGTTCATTGTCTTCTTTTTTTCGCCAGATGTACTTTCTGAATTCCACAATTTTTCTGCATCTTTCATCTCTTCTACAAGTCTGACTCTCGCATTCTTTAGTTTTTCAATCTGGGCCAACATACTTGCAATCTGTTGGTCAAGCTTCTCTCTTCTCTCAATGGCTATCATCTGTTTGATTCTTCTTCTCCACAACCTCGATATCTTCTCGTCCATCTCCAGAACCTTATCAATTCCATATTCCGCTAATGTTCTGTTTTCATTGAGCGGTTCAGGGCATTTCAGGACTTCCACAAGATCGATTTTCTCAATCTCCAGTCTTTTTATTTGGTTCGTCGTGTCTTCCAAATTTCTCAAAATATCTCCAATAGTTGAAGATTCTTTTGGCAATGAAGCCACAAGCTCTTCTAACAATGCGACACATCGATTCACGCCCTGAAGTTCACGATATCTGTCCACTTGACGCATCGTATGTTCCGCATATTTCTCGTCCATCGTTTCGTCGTCAACTGCTTCGCAGTGCAGCATCTTTCCAGCGATTTTTTTCTGTTCATCCAGCAGATCGCGAATTCTTCTGAAAACGCGTACGATCCAATCTCTGATCTCGGAATTTTCGACTATATATGTCAAAACTTCCTGGAATTCTTCCAAGATATTTGTCACTACCAATTTCGCGCTTTCTCGCCGTATCGTCGATAGTCCTACGTGTTCATGCAATTTTAAGTCGTTCACAATATTCGTTTTCAATTTTGACGTTTGCTCGCGCAGTTTTTTTCGAAGATTGTAAATTTCCTTTCGCAACTCGTTTTCTTCGGTTGGTGAAGGCTCCAAGAAAAAATCCGCAATCTTCGAGAACAAATTCGAAGGGGGATCTTCGATCCTTTCAGTTGGAATTTTTTCCCGCTGAGCTTCACTCAATTTACCGAATTTCTCAGCGAATTTAAAGCTTTCTGCCTTCGTAGCATCGTCCATGTTAACATCTGATTCGCTGGGATTGATTCGACGCTCAAATTTGCGGGATTTTATTGATTTCAGAATTTTTCGGATCGATTGTGTCCTCGTTTTGTTGTCGATTTCGATTTCAACTATTTTCTTCGTTTTACTCAATTTTTTCGACTCTGGAGCGTCGTGAATACTTTCTGCGTCCGTTTCTTCATTCTTTTTTGTCTGAAGCGTTTTCGTTGCAGATTTAGTGGTTTTATTGGACACGATAGCATCCTGAATCCTCTGAGTCTCATTTGTTGTGTTTGTTTTACCTTGAATCATTTTCCGTTTAGATTTATTAGATATACTCGCCCCCAAAGCGTTCTGAGCCCTTTGGTTCTCAAAGTCCTCGTTTACTTGACTTTGAAACGTTTCTTTCGCAGATTTACGGGATTTTTTCGACTCCAGAGCTTTTTGATTGCTTTGCGGGTTCGTGTCCGCATCAGTTTCGCTCTGAGTTGAGTCCTTTTCAGTTTGAATAAATTTACTTGATTTACTCGAATCCTGAGCGGCGATAATTCTCTTTGCTTTAATATCATCTTCTGTTCGCTGTAATATCATTTCACTGGATTCACAGGACTTTTTAGCATGCTGAATTAATTCAACTGCCCGGTCGTCGTCGATTTCTCGCTGAAACGGTTCCCGCTGTATTTTACTGCTTTTACGCATATCCTGAATGTTCAGAACCCGCTGAGCATCCAGATTCGTTTTATTATTTTCTGAGTCATTTCTCACTTCGCTCTGTGATGATTCCTGCTTATTTACGCTCCATTTCCTCGAATTCTGAGCGTTGAGAATCCGCTGGGCATCCGGATTCAACTCATTAGCTTCTGAGGCATTTCCCACTTCTTCCTGAAACGTTTCCAGATCAATTGTATTGCATTCGTTTGCTTTTAATGCATTTCGAATTAAGCTTGCATCCCAATCGTCATCCACTTCGTCTTCTAACGTTTCGTATGTACAATCCCCGAACTGACTCGAACTCTGAGCAGTCAGAATATTTTCCGCATCTTCTGTATCAATATTCAATTCTGTCTCAAACAAATTCAGCTGCTTATTTTTATTGCAGTCATTTGAGTCCTGAGTGCCCAAAATCCACTCCGCTTTTATATTATCGTGAGTTTCTGATTCGCTTGACTCCTCAACGTCCATAGTTGAGGTCGATTCCTGAATCTCGAGTCTATTTACCACATTTGGTTTAGTTTCAATGCAATTTGCATCCATTTTGGTCGCAGCTTTGTTCAGAACTGGATCCGCTTGCTTTACACTAAAATCCCTCTTGATTTTGTGCAGACGATTAGCATACCGCAGCGTTTGCAAAGTCTCATCAAGGCAATAATCCGCAGGACTCACGCAGGCGATAATCAACATCCTATAATTTTCTCGCAGAGAATCTCGGAGAAGAATTGCCAGTTTGCTGCTTTGATATTTGGTATGCATCTTAAATTTCCCATTCTGCTGGTGATCTATCAAATTTCTTATAGCCAAAAGATCCTTTTGTACTTGAGCTTTATCGTTATTTTTTTTAACATGTTTCGATCCCGCGAGGTCTACCAAATGGAGTTTAGATCTAGTTGTAACTCTCGGATCAACGTTTTTCCGCTGGTATATTGTGATCGTGAATATAGCGTGACTTCGAGTGCTCTGCGTATTTTCTCTCTTCGCAGAAGTCACTCTACTCCGTGATCCTTCTATAAGACATTGCATAGCGGTCTCAACATTTGTAACTACACTTTCCGTTAAGCCAAAAATGTTTGATCCATTTTTCTCCAATTCTACTATTCGTTCGGTTCCCTTTTTGTTCGATGCTAAAAGGTCGTACAGTTTTTTGTTATACAGTTCGGTGAATGAAACAGTCACTTTATATTTATAAGCGCCGTCTGAGTTTATTATGTTGAACAGAGTGTGAATAGCTCGTGGAATAATGCCCATATTCTCTTCGCCGGTGTAATTTGTACCCATCGTGTGAGTTTTTCCACTGCGGCGTTGACCGTAAGCGAGAATCGTTACATCGTGATCTAGAAGTATCATAAAGCAGTCGTTCAGTACTCGTTATAAACTAACACCTTTATGAAAATTATTTTTTTTTATTTTGAGGATTATCCACAAATAAAAATCCAATACATAAAACTAATTCGGCAAGAAAGAAATGAGTTTTGCTTGCAAAAACGCTTGAAACAGATATTTATGTATTCAACTTATACATAAATAGAACCTTCTTCAATGCAACAACATTTTCTTAAGAAAGACCGCGGTTTCATTTGAAAATGATTCAAATCCCATGTCCATAGGATCCCTGTAAGACGTTTGTTTCGGTTTGTTCGATGCAACAGAAACGTTTATAATAAGAATTTTTTAATTTACGATGAAAAAAATCTTCATCCTCCTAGATGCTTTGAAAGATCTTCATTTCAGCGGAAAACTGTACAGTTCCTCTAGCAGCAATGACGTGGAATTGAACCCTAGCAATGTTGACAAACGTCGTTTCCAGCTGATTTATCGTAAAAACCAACTGCATACGACCGGGTATTTTTTTCTAAAAACTGAACCGGATATCGATCGTAACGACCCTGAAAACAACCACCCTCAAAATGTTAATCGGTTGTATTTTCGTTTTTCCATGGTAAATCGAAAAAAAAAAAAACGCCGGCATAACATTTTTTAGAGCAGTCGTTTTTACGGTCGTTACGACCAACGTTCGGTTTTTTTTTGCAGAAAAACCACCCGGTCGTCTTTACGGTAAAACAGTGGATGTTAAGATTGCTAGAGAAGAAATTTCGAACATTTTAATTTTGCATTCAGAACCGTTTGTTTGATGCAACAAAGACGGTTCTAGCATGGCAGAACTTTATCTTCTTTGTTATAAAAATATCGTTCTTGTAAACTTTCTGGAACAATGTTTTTTTACAGAGATACTATGGCACTTCCAGAGTAGGGCTATAACTGTGTCTCAGGATGGTTTTAGTTTTAAGCTGAAACAAACATCCTCCACAGGTCTTATGGACATGGGATTTTTAATTATCAAATGAAACCCTGGTCTTTCTTAATAAGATGTTGTTGCATTAAAGACGGTTTATTTATGTATTAATGTATAAGTTAAATATGTAAATACCTGTTTCAAGTATTGTTGCAAGCGAAATATTCATTTTATTCTGGGAGCTGGGACAGTTATTTCATTTTTACAATGCTTTAAACTTCACCTCTATTGAAATGAAGGGTTAGTAAAAAAAAACTTGATATACATATAGCCTTTTCAGCCATCCTTCAGATTAACAACGGTAATTTTTTATTGGTTTTTTATTTTGCAGACTTGTATTAGAAGATGCATAGCCAGAATATTCTTCAGTGATTCTCAGTTATGCAGAAGATAAAAGCATTTGATACAAGTGTAGTCATTTAAAAGTAAAATTTAAAAAATACCATAAACTTGATTGAAGATTTTAAAGAATTAGTCGTTGAATGAATTACAACTTCACATTTGAAAAAAAAAGAGATGAACTGACCCATTACAGATACATATTATGCATAGCTCAGGATTATTTGGAAAATATTTGACCAATTGGTTCCTTTATTGAAAAAGTCTGCAAAGTGCAACAAACAAAATTAAATTATTATCTGTAATCCATACTTTTTTTGTTCATCCAAAATATTCTGTGTATAAGATTAGCAGTTGAAGAACTGTGATATTCAAATATGAATATCACTATTGAAATCTGGAGTCCTTCTCTCAAGTCGTGATGTAAATGAAAATATCTAAATATAGATATATAAATTCTAAAAATCATAAATGTATAAATTCTATAATACACCTAATGTATAATTCTTTAAGGTAAATATATTCTATACATCTACTATAAAAGAACATATAAAATTGTCACCACTTTCTTACATGCGACATGATTTTGCTATATTGAAAATGGAACTTCAACATGCTGCTTGCATTATAAAATGTGAACATAAGCTTATCTTTCAACAAGCATAAAATTTATATGTACTGCAAATGCTTACAAAAGTATCCTAAAATATGGTTGAGGGATATTCTTATGTAATCAATCGAAACTAAACAAAGAGATAAGTTTATTGACAAATATTTGAATTATTAAAGCCAAGCGCAAATAATAGTTTTTTATTTTGCAATATATTGATCAAAATGACCTTCTCACACAATCAACTAGTTGCAATTTTAGTTTTTATTTCCTATTTTCTACACAAATAAATGGGATTTTTTTAAACCTTATCATTAAAACCTTCACCACTGTGTTTTTGATTAAGTAATAGAAGCACAAATAATAACTTTTCTAATTTCATAATATAGGGTTCAAAAATATCATTTACAAGTCACTAGAATTAAGAGTGCAGTGCTCTCTAGCACATTTAGCTTCTAGTCTTTTCAATCCATTCAGATTTCAATTTTCCTGCACAAATAAAATTGTTTAGCATGCTTACCATTCAAAACTTCAGCCACTTTATTTCTGATGACAGAGTTGTAGAATCTTTCATTGTTGACATCCGGGCTAAACACATGATTGAATCTGTATGACTTCTCACTTCCTGCAACTTGGATCTTCTTTTTGCCATGAATAACTGCAACACAAGCCTCACTTCCATTTTCCAGTTCATAGGGAACAAGTTGACGAATTCTTACTGCCACATCGACAGTGCTACACATGATCTTCCAGGGTTAAAGAATTTTCTCAATCTTTGCAAGTGAAGAAATCCTAAAACAGAATTTGGTGTTTTACTGTCACGTTTATGCCGTATTTTGTAGGTTTATGTTGAGAGACTGAGTGCAATGTTATGCTGAAGAGGATTACATTGCATTCAGCCTCTCAATGTGTACCCAATTTTCGTCGATCGGCGCGCATTTTTATTTACTTCAGAATTTATCGGACCGTTATTCGCTAACATTAACGTAATGGACAACAAAATTGGGATGTGCAAAAGCGGATATTTTTTAGCATTCATGAAAGTATAATAGGAAACGAATAAAAAATTAATAATTTCACGTGAGTTCAGGCAACTTACAAACTCATTGACACAACCGACACAGCTGACACAACTTCTTCGATCTTTTTTCCGAATTTAATGGGTAAACTATGCTCTTTCCGAAGTTAGCGACATACGGGGTTAATTTTTTGAAGCTTCACGACGCCGCAACAAAGAGTTGATTTGAATTTACTTTTTTTGTTTACCAGAATGACAAAGACGATTGACATACAATTTTTCATTAAATGAGACACGAAATTGCAGCGAAAATTTGACAACTCCATCGCATGTGAAAATATTAATCCGTAATTACATTGATTTTAATTAAGCGACAATTGAATCAGTGATGAACGATGATTATAAAACTCATCGCACATGCACAGATGCTGTGATCAAATTATTAATATACGAATAAAAGTGTATTAAATAGTTATTCTCGGGTCAAACATTAAAAAGTCTTTAGAAAAAGAAAAAAATATTTTGGTCTTAAAGATTTTCGAACGAAATTTGTATTTAAATAACACGTTGATAATTAAATTGCGATTTATGTATAGTCGTTGGAATATCGAAGTATCTCAATACATTTATACTCGAATATTGTTCATTTTTGGTCCAGATAAGAAAGAAATCAATTTGAATATTTCATAATTGGTTTGATTTGGCGGCGTTCAGTGTGCGCAGGCGTCAACTTCTAAATTCGATATGATTGGTGGCGACGGCGGCCATTACCCACAATGCAATGCGCGACCCCCCGTTGCCCACGTGATCGTTGAACCGAAAGTACGAGCACATATCTCTATTAATGATGACTGATTAATGTACACGACTAACAACCACTATGTATACATATGTTTTGATAAAATACTTGTGCTACGAGAAACATTTTTTTTTGCTATAGTAACATATCGGATTCCATAATTTAAAAATCTGAAAAAAAAATTGAAAAATACTTTATTGAATATCAACCTTTTCTAGTTTATTGATAAAGTGGGCAAGATTTTTTTTCCTATAGTTTTTAAGCTTTCTTGATTTAAAATAATATTAAAAAAAACGATCCACTGTGGATGACTTGTCGAATATTTTATATATATAAAGAAACGTTTGACAAACATTTCTGAATAATTCGTAAGATTCGAAAAAAATAAAATAAAATCTGGTTTCACACAATATCCGGCTTTTTAATTATTTTTTTGATAAAAAAAGCGTAAAAAATCTAAAAAGGAGTATCTTGCCCGATTTGGCTCTAAGCTAGAAAATGTTGATATTCAACAGAGTATTTTTCAGAATTTTTCCAGTTTTTTAAATTACAGCGTTTGATATGTTGCTTTAAAAAAATATTGAAAAGACATTTGCATGGAAAAAATGAAATAAAAAATCTGGTGCATTTGAGGTTTTAAACAATGCTTAGATGCACGAATCACTTTTCAAAAAGGTCCCAATGAAACACTAAAAATGTTGAAATTGTTTCTGATTTTCAATTCACTGAATTCTCATTGATTTGACTTACACCTAATAAAGCAACTAGCTTAAACTCTGCACGTGATCCAGAACAAAACGCCGCATTTGATTTCTCTCTATATCGTATTTTCTCCGAAATCTCGATCTCCATCTGTTAAGTAGAGGAATTTAAAAGGAGTTAAAACTTTAATCCTTACATCTTTCAAAATAACCGCGACCATGAAAGATCATATGTATGACCGTTACTGCGCCGTAGAGCCGCGCATATCCTGTTGTCTGCTACTACGCTAAGCGTCGATCGACACGATCATTCGAATACGTCGAAATGAGTGTTCAATATTCCCGTAAGATGGCGCAGCCCGATTTGTACGCCGTCGCAACTAATTCGTAGGTACTTAACAGATACACGAAATTTTTTTTTCTATACCGCAGGATATTATCGATTTGCTGCAAGCCAAAAATCATGGACTCTGCATCAAGTATGAAAAGATCATATATTCAACAATTAGGAAGTTGTAATACTGCGACGCACTTAAGATCGTAATGAACAAATGAGAATCGTCAAAGTGAATTCATATTTGCCTTAGTATTATTATGATGCATTTCTGCTGCTGTCGATCCCTTTGTATACTGGAAATTAGAAAAACGCTCAACCGAATTACATCCGGTCTAACTAATAAATCTGCTATTTCTAGATAGAATGTTTGAAATTTTTAACATTAAATATACAGGTTTTTTAAATCCCAAATTTTACTAGTTTATTCACGGTTTTTGTTTAAACAATCCGAAATTTATAAATGATACAAAAAGGGTTTTAAAAAGTAGAATATCGATTTAATTCACAAAAGAATTTCGGAAATAAGATTCAACAAATTTCGAAACTATTTTAATATTCAACAAATTCATAATTTTTTCTTTCGGACATTAAGATGCTAGCTATATAAAGCATTCTACCTTCTTTAACCTTTCAGTTTGAAATAAAGCGACCATGAGTGCGGAGTAGAAATTTGCATTTACCTGCATAATTATTGTTTGCTTTTTATATTAAGTTAATGGATTTTTTCTTATCTATAAGCAGCCTTATGAAAAACGAGGAATAATAAGGAAATAATGTGCAAGTTACCATTTTGCGTACTTGCTTTACATAAGTAAATTTGGAAGGGAAAGTTTCATCATAAAATAATAAACAAAAAATCAAACTCTTATAGACTCTTCTAATACCGATCTCAACTAAATTTAATATTTAATTTCGAGAGACTGGTTTGTTTCAATAGGAAATGATCACTTGCTATATCAATTTTGCGAAAGTTAATGCAGTAAGTCAATTATCCGAAAATTTTAGAACTCCATAAAATCGTTTTAAAAAATACCAAAGGGCGCTCAATATCAGTTTGTCCAAGTTCTATAAGGTTCAGTTCGATAGCGGAAATTTTGTTCGAGATAGGATAGAAGACATTTTACTAAATTAAACAAAAACGCTCAATTTTAATGCTCGAACTTTGAAAAATCACACAATCGTAATCATACCGAAAGTGTTTCTAAAAAACTTTCCTCTGAGTTTTAACCTATTTGAGTATACTAATATTAAAATATTGAACAACTTTTTTTCATAAGAAAAGAGCGTTCTTTATAAAGAAGACATGACGTTTTTTCCTGTCGTTGCTGAAATAGTCTAATATTCATTTATTAAAATCGCTTATTTTTAACCTCGGACTCGTACGTATTTTGGTCTGGCGGGATTAATGAAATCGGTACGGCACATGAATACTCGTCATTGATGAAATATAATCATTTTCTGCATCTTCTGTAACGTGCTTACTTTCAGCGAAACCAAAAAAACAGTATCGTATGCTACACGAAAGGTTGCGTGATTTTCACCTCGGATGATTTCTACCTTCGTTTTGCTCGGATATCAAATTGTCTCCCCGGCAACAATCACGCATTTTTCTCCCTCGTAGCATAATTCACTATTTTTCCCGCAAATTGTTCGAGATTACAAATTTTTATTCTCTAACTCGTAAGTCACCAGTGAATGAACAGTTGATATCCTGGCGGGAAAATTTCTACATTTTTCTGAGCTGTAACTCTGTTTATCTAAAACTCTCTACTCTAAATAATTACGGGGAACCTACAACTTACGATATAACATTTTAAAACTACAACTTTTTATACCAAACTTCACTTTCACAAGTTTCCATAAAAAAATGTGGGATTTCGAACATGTTTGTAGATTTTTTTTAGTAAAAATCTACAACTTTTTAGTGACTTCGAAAAGTTTGCAAACTTTTCGTTTCAAACGGAATTATCTGATGCAACTTAAACAATATTGTGTTTTCGTATCGCAAAGTCTATAAAAATATGTACTACATACAAAAATTGCAAAAACACCAGTAAATTAACAGGCTAATCAAACCTCCATTTTTAGTCGAAATTAGGCTTCTGCGGTAAAACTATGACATAACAAAACCATAACAAAACGGCATATTTGAAACTTCTAGAATAGTTTTTGAAACTATCATCATTTTAGTAATTGCTGCTATAATTATATTTGCTATGACCATAAAATATAGTCATTCCTCCTGGCAACTATACATTATAGTTACATTATCGTCGGACTAACTATTTTTATTATTGAATTACGATATCGTTCTTTGACTGTAGCTAAATAATAGTCAAATTAATAATCGAATATTCAGTCAAGTCTCCAAAATATATCATAAACTCTCAAAAAGTGATTGTAATTACCGGTGCGTCTAACCGACAACAGTGGACGCGCGGTCGATGAGTGGATTCGGCGGTCCCCAGAGTTGAGAAGCATTGTTTGAGGCCATAACTTGGATGGGTGACCGCTCAGGCGCGCACTGGTTTGCGCGTAAATTGTTGAGCGCGAGGCAGTTTTTCTGAGTTTCTAATGTAACCTAATACAGTAGAAACTCAGTAAAAATAGAGCCGCCCGTATCGGCCAGATTTTCCGCAATTTTCCTGAGCCTTCGTGCAAAATAAAAAAGTGACTGCGGACAACACTCTAGAGGAATTTCGAAAAATCATATGAGGAATAAAGGGAAGGGAACAGCAAAAACCAAGTGGCGTACTTGAGAAATAACCATTAGAAAAAAATTACTGTTTTCTCTACGCATGCGCAGTTCAGTTTCATTACTCCCCAGGGATAAAAACGATTCTTCCCCTTCTTCCCGGGAGTAATGGAAGCTAAACTGCGCCCACGAATTCATAATTGCCTAAAAAAGACCGCGTCTTTGTTTAAGCAAAAAATCTGCTTATTCTCACCGAAAAATGATCACATCCTAAGCATTAAACGTAACTTATCACTATGTCATTTGTCCCCATCTCTTTTTCATCTTCAATATTTTGTATTATCCGTTACATCGTCCACAAATCCAATACAACCCGCATATCGATATTGCGTCGTAACCCCAACATCCCCTTGTTCCAAAGTATAATCCGCCAATCCGGAGAATGCGGTATTATCCTAAAACCCGTATAAACAAGCGATCAATCGAACGTCACAGGTTTTCGTGGAAAGGTTGAAGGCGATGCAATTGCGTGGGCGTGGATGTGTCCATTACGATGTTCCTATATCTATCGCAATAACCGTCTGGTCGAATTGGTGAATGAAATTCTGTCGGTGTGGCTTGCGCTGCGCTAGCCATGGAAAGAGAGGGAGAGAGAGAGAGAAGGAGATAAAGCGAGAAACAAACGAGGATGGCTTACAACGACGTTGTGTTTGGAATTGCCCCTTCGCGATTCTCGTGCTCGTCGCTCCCCTTTCTCTATGGTCGAGAGAAGCACGACGTCGACGCCGGCATCTCGAGTAGCGCATGCTGAAAAGCTCGCCCTATTGATCGCGGCGGTGCCGCCACTGGCGTCTCCGACTCACCCTCATAACCATCGCGAGACTCGAGACGCGACTGTCGCGAGTGACCAGTGGCCAGAGCGCGCTCTTGCACAAGCGGCCATCACCTTTTAACATTCACTTCCATCCGAGCAATCGAAAGGACTAGCCTCCCCCTTCCCCGCTGAGCAACAATTAAATAAAATAAGGTTCAACGTTCGAAAAGTTGAACCTCCACAGCACGATGGCACTCTACCCGACGGCCAGGGAATTCTTCTTCCTGTGTAAGCTATCATACTGTTATTTATCATTCAATGGTACTCTGACGGATTTCCGAGGTTTCACCTTGAAACGGGGACGAAATTTCGCTTCATGTGCTTCGTTTTGTCTAGTGAATTATTATTAAATTCGGTGCTTATTTCGTCGTTGTTTTTGTTTCTGTTGGAATAATTCTTGTTGCTCTGTATAAGGCTGTACTGGTATTCTTTCATTCACTGGTGGTGTCGCGGTTTCTGGGGTTTCGCCCTGAAACGGTGACGAAACTTCGCTTCATGTGCTTCGTTTTGACTGTTTTCACCATTGTTTGGTGGGGGATTGAAATATTGGATAAATTCGAGCATTGTTTGCTTGATTTTTTACTGTAGGCATTACTCTCCTTTCTCTGGTTAACTATAACACTGTTATTTTTTCATTCACTGGTATTTTCCGGATTTCCGTGACTTCGCCTTGAAACAGTGACGAAACTTTGCTTCATGTGCTTCGTTTCGTCTACTCTGATTAGTATATATTATGCGATTAAAGTACTGAATTAAATTCGTGCATTATTCCGTTTATGTCTTACCGTAGGAATCATTATTCTTTATCTGTAAGCTATAACACTGTTATTTTTCATTCGCTAGTATTTTCGCGAATTTCTACGTTTTCGCCTTGAAACAGTGACGAAACTTTGTTTCGTGTGCTTCGATTCGTCTACTCTGATTAGTATATATTATGCGATTAAAATACTGAATTAAATTCGTGTATTATTCCGTTAATTTCTTACTGTAGGAGTCATTCCTCTTTATCTGTAAGCTGTAACACTGTTATTTTTCATTTACTAGTGTTTTCACGGATTTCTACGTTTTCGCCTTGAAACAGTGACGAAATTTTGCTTCATGTGCTTTGTTTCGTCTACTCTGACTAGTATATATTATGCGATTAAATTACTGCATTAAAATTGTGCATTATTCCGTTCATTTCTCACGGTAAGAATTTTTTCTTTCTTTTAAGACATCATACTGTTATTTTTTTATTTACTGGTATTCTCACGGATTTTTGCGGTTTAACCTTGAAACAGTGGCCAAACTTAGCTTCATATGCTTCGTGTCCTCTACTTTGACTAGTATTTGATGTGCGATTGAAATACTGAACTCCACTCGTGCATTCCTTCGTCGTGGTTTTTTACAGAAGGAATTGTTTTTCTTTCTTTGTCAAGAAGCTATAAAGCTGTCATACTGTTCTTCTTTAATAATTAATATTCTCTCGTGATTTCTGTGACTTCGACACGGAACTGTGACGAAATTTCGCTTCATGTGCTTCGTTTTGCCTACTTTGATTACCATTTGTTGTGCGATTAAAATACTGAAGTAAATTTGTGTATTATTTGTTTGTGATACCTTACTACTGGAATTATTCAGTGAGCTGTTATTTTACATTGGTATCCGAGTCACGAATTTCTACGGTTTTGCTTATTTAATTCTTTAAACGGTGATGAATAACTTCGCTTCATGTGCTTCGTTTTAGCTACTGTAATTACTATTCATTACGTGACTAAAACATTTCATTAAATTCGTGCATTATTAAGTTGTGAACTGTTACTGTAGGAAATTGCTTTCTTTGTGAGCAATTACAGTATAATACTGTTATTTCTCACTGCTATTCTAGAGTCACGCGGATTTCTACGTTTTCGCCAACCGAATCCTCGAAATAGTGACGGAATTTTGCTTCATGTACTTCATGTTATCTACTTTAACAATTACTGTTCACTGTATGACAGAAACACTTAATCGAATTCACGCTATATTCCGTCGTGAATTTTTTTTCTCTGTGAGCTATTAAAATTTTATTTTTTAGTGCTATTCTCGAGTCACGGTTTTTTACCGCTTCACGTGTCGAATCCTTGAAAAAGTGATGAGACTCCACTTCATGTGTTTCATTTCATTATTACGGCGAGACGATTGTATCTAATATTCATTGTGTGACTCAAACACTGATTCAAATTCAAGCATTATTTCGTTGCGGATTCTTCTTTGTGAACTATTATTCTGTTATCTTTCACTGATATTCTCAAGTCATGAATTTCTACGGTTTTCCCGATGCGTTTGCAACAGTGACGCGTTTCGTTTTATGTGCTTCCTTTCAGCTACTTCAACTGGTTTTATCTAATTAAAGTTTCATCCAATTTATTACATGAGACTAGAACATTTTACAGCACGTTGTTTTATTGTTACGACGTTAACAGCCGTATCTATTTGCAAACATTCGAGTGAAATTACTTCAATTTCGTGTTTTATTTCTATACGAATTTTTAGTGTACAGATTTTTTTCGTTTTCTTTAAGTTACTATTGTTTTTTTTTAAATTTGTATTTCACTTATGTTCGTTGATTTATTTTCAGATGTGGCTGTTGTTTTTACTATTTATTGTGTGGCTGCAACTTCAATCACAGTTATTACTCAATACATATTCATTTGCTTACGTCAGAATGCCCTTTATTTATTTTATTTGCATGTTATTTGGTTTAGTTAACTTTATGTTCTATTTTTTCTTCTATTGGCGCTACTATTGTACTATTGTACGATACTATCGTTTCAGTCGTTTTGTTGAAAGTCCTTCAACCTATATACGCAACTCTTACTGCAGAGAAGTAAACACCTTCAGTGTACTTCGTAAAATAACGATATCTGCAGTGGCTTTAATAAGTTTGTCGAATCCGTTGCATCAGAGTCTAATTCTTGTCCTTATTTATACAATGTGGACCTAAAGTACTTCATTAATTGAATTCAATAGGTCAAAGCCATTATTTAATTTCAATTGGCATACAAATTTATCCTATGGTCATGGTTTTTGGAATTCTTCGACGAATTTACAAATTGAGTGCCTTTTTAAATTTAAATCCGTCCATTTAAAGTGCATAATTTTGGTGGGAATAAGGGTAAATGTTACATCGATTCAGTTTGTGCCTATATGAAAGCTAATCAAGAAAACACCTTGGCCTGTTACATCGACGTCTAGTGTGTCTCCTGAGCACGGCCTTCAGCATACCTACCCCCTCCCCGACGCCGACACCGTGGCAGCAGGTGGAGGAGCAACAACGTGCGAGAACGAGTCCATCCAAAAGATCCATCGTATCCATGATTGCGACTACAACGACCAAATTGCCAGTGGTGAGTTCATAAGTATTGAACTTTCGATTATTGCCGACACGGCTATACAACCACAAGAGTTTCTTGTGAATTTCATCATCGATTTACCGGGAAGGGGCGCATTTTGCTTCCTCATAGAAAGCATTCCTTGTCAATTCACCCCCTTTTTTTCGACTATCTCGGATCTGCTCCATAATTTATTATATGAAAGTACCACTAAAAAACACTGTAATTGGACTGGAAAAAATTGTCCTATGTTTTGGGAAAAGTACTTTTTTGCTTCCTCATAGAGGAATCTTTGTTTTCATGAAATTTTTTAGGGCTTTGAAACTTCAATCCCCTGTAACTCGAGAACCGTTTAACCGCTTGAGCTAAAATTCGGCACAGAAGTGAAACAGTAGTTCATTTTTGACTGATGATTTTTTTTTTAAATTTAAGCGAACATTTTTATTTTAAAGCTTTTTGAATTTAAAAAAAAGTGCGCGCCCTAGCTTTTATAAAAATGGCGTAATTTGACTAAATAATTCTTCATATACGCAGGTTACTGTACATACTTTACATACTGTTCATGTTATTTGGTACTGAATTTGACCGAAATCGGAAAAGTGATTCGGATTTTATGGAATTTTAAATTTAAAAAAAAATCACGTTTTTGCGCGAACTTGGGGAAAACATAAGATACCGAACGCAAATTTCATACATGAAATCGGTACTATTTAGCGAGGATTAGTACATAGTTTCGTCATAATTTGCAATGTGCTCAAAATTTTTCAGAATTCTAACTTTTAGAAAAATTATGTTATTGCATTGACTATAGCAACTATAGCAAAACATAAGACAGCGAACTGAAATGTTATACATGAAATCAGTAGTAATCAGCAATAACAGGTACATCGTTTGGTTATAATTAGTTCTGTGGTACAAATTTATCAGAAATTTAACTTTGATAAAAAATGGAGCTGCCAAGTTGAATTTTTAAAATTGCTTCCTCATTATTTTTGTTGTTTTTTCACAAAGCCTCCTCTATGAGGACGCCAAAATCGATTAACATACTTTCTTAGTGATAATTTGATATAACACACTATAGGGCAGATCTGAGATAATTTACGAGTACTGAGATTTACGAGTCTTGCCGGTTTGACGTTAATTGATGAATTTTTATTATTTTCAATCTCAATTTAAAAAAAACAGCTTTATTTCTCGTACCAGGAATTTCCATATGTGTTCTGTTCATTTTTATTACCTTCATTTCAATTCACTCACATTTTTTCCAATCTATCAGCAACGAAAAAAAAAGTCACTTCCAGCATTACTAGACAAAACCAGAGAAAAACGGAAACTGCGAAATTGTAATTTGGAATGTTACCTATATGCAAGAATTATAGTAATAAATAGTTATAGTAGTAAAAGTATTACAGTCAAAACTATGCAATCATTCCAATGGATTCCGGGTACGTGACGGACATTTCGCTGTAATGTGGGTGTGCATGAACGTGGAAAACGTACGAGCATCCATATGTTCGTGGCGCACACCGCTCACCCACCGAGCTCATAGTGGGCGCTCCGCTCATCTCGGTGTCTTTTTTTTTATTTACCGTAACGCGTACTCGAGAGCGTTACGCGATCTACAAATTTATGGGACCCCCGTGGGCGGCATAGCCACACCTACGCCCAAGTATCAGTGAACACACAGTCGGGTCTTCTTCAGGTCTCGTGACCAGCTCTATGTATTCACTGCTTTAGCGTATGGGGAATTTCACGTCATTAAACCATTGAAAAAAAGTTGTTCAATAATTTCTCAAATATAGTTTTCTATTCTCATAGAGAAAGTTTTGTTTTCATGGACATTTTTTGTCAAGATTTTTATGTCAGGACAGTCAGAATGCTGCAACACATTGAGAGAAGTGGTTTAGAAAAAATGTTAGAGTCCGTGTGTGTCCGTGTCCGCAAATTTCAATCACCGGTAACTTGAGAACAGTTCAACCGATTGAACTAAAATTTCGTATACGAGTGAAGCAAGAGTCCATCTATGAGTGATGCAATTTTTTTCGAAATGTATGCAGAAATCTTCATTTTATGGATTTTAAAATTATTTCAAACAGGACGCGCTCTAGCTTTCGTAACATGGCGACATTTAGCTAAATAATTCTTTATACGTGCAGGTAGCAGGTACTATTAATGTTGTTTGGTATTGAATTTGATTGACATCGGAAAAGCGGTTCGGATTTTAATTTTCGAAATTTTCGAAAAATTCACGTTTTTGCCTTAATTTTGGCAAAACATGAGATAACGAACTGAATTTTTTCACATGCAATCGGTACTATTTAGCGATAATTAGTAAACATAGTTTCGTCATAATCTGCAATATGGTTCAAATTCCTCAGAATGTTTACTTTCAGAAAAACTAAAGCTGCAAATTTGAACTTTGCAGCTTTGCATTTGCTTTCTCATTGTTTTTGTTTTTTTACAAAGCGTCATCTATGAGGAATCCGAAATTGATTAACATACTCCCTCATAGAAGTATCTTTGTAAAAAAAATTTAACCAATGAGGAAGCAATTTGCAAAGTTCAAACTTTTTAAGTTCGCTAAAGATGCAGGTTTATGTATTCACTGCTTTAGTGTATGGGGCATTCCACCGCAGCCACCTGCTGAATAAAAAGTTATCAAATAATTTTTAAATAGAATTTTTGCGTCTCTTAAAAATTCAGCTCTATTTATTAACTGCTTTGGCGTATGGTGCATTCTACGTTAGGCAGCCATTGGAGAAAAAAACATTATTTAAATGGGATTTTTACATTTTTGGGAAATGAACTGAAGTTAAAATCCTTATATATGCACTACTCTATACACTCAGAGTTGAGACACTACCGCATCTCTTGATACACATGTATCCATATACCTTGTCGCTGTTTCCAGTTTTTCATTAATTTCTCTTTTTTGTGTTTTTTTTTTACAATTTTTGTTTCTACGTGTTAGTGTGTGTGTTTAAGCGGGAAGCGAACAGGCTATTGGCTGAGATCCTTCACCCCGACGTTTCATGTGTTGTGTATTATTTCGTTTCGGTATATATATGGGGCATTCGACGTCAAATCCGGCCATGACCCTCACCCTCATCAATTTTATTTCTTTCTTAATATGAAAAATGTAATTTTTAAAATGAAATAAAAAATTAACAAAATCGATGAGGGTGAGGGTTATGGCCCGCTGATTTGACGTGGAACGCCCCATATATAATAATAATAAATAGAGTGATTACATAATAAGAACATTAATACAGCTGGTACCATTATCCAACGGTTATTTAATCCCTGGACGCACCAGGAAAGCAAACAACACATTGTGCAGAGTGGGATACATATTATAATGTACGCACTGTCGGGTAGAAGAAATGAGAAAAACTTTACCCCGATAACAAAGTTTTTCAGCGTGCATTTCACACGCTTGGGAATATTAAGGATGTTGGAGTAATGGCCTTTAGGGATTTTTTGGTCACTTTGGTTCTGTTTCCTTGCACAATAAACTTCGTTTTGGTTAAGAAAGAAAAAAAAAAATTTTTAGTTCCTTTCATGTTAGGATACTCCAAATGATCTAAAGTGTTGATAAAACTTTTTGATAACGAAATGGTTGAATCTACGTTTTACCGAATTAAAAAAAAATTCTCTCAAATCTGTTTCGCATATTGACTAACCGGATTTGAGATTGAATTTTCCATTGAAGGGTCGAGTGGTTGAAATTGTTTAGAATTTCGAATTTCTTTTTTCAAGAGTTTTCGCGCTCTTATTTTTACAAAGGTTGATATATCCGGCTGAAAGCTTCTACATCAGGGTATCATCATTAAACACTGTTTAAGAATTTAGCAGAACGTTCTTCATATTACTTCTTTCAAACAATATAAATCCACTATGAAGGCTGCCACAGAAGTTGTCTCATTTAGACATATAAAGCAATGAACTTTAATTATATAAGATGCTAGTGCTTTTCTAAAACTTGATCCTAATTGCATGTTTGCACATCAATCTAACTTAAACAAAATCAGCAATTTTAATGATCCTTTTATTGTAAATAATGTAATATAAATAAATGTACTCACTTTTATTGTTACTGTAACTAGAAAGCAGTCTATTTATTTTTTAAAAAATTCTCTATTTAATAATTGCAAAATGCAAGAGATGTCGTAAATTTTTACACCTTTACTGAAATTCATATGGTGCAAAGTCATTAACCCCCTACTAATTTATGTTCGCTCTTTATTTCTCTGTAGTAAAAATGGTTGACGCAGGGAAGGATCGTGAAACGAGTACAATGAGGGAATGAGCGAGTGAATTATCTCGGAGAGAGATCTATTGTGCTAAGCTCCTGTCGGTATAGCACGGTATTATATATTTTTTAATGAGATGCCGCTTGTCGTTATACGAGTAGCCTGTTGCTCACTCCCTTGCCAGGGCGCTCTTGTTATATTATTGCGGTACATGCATGTGTGTTTATTCGCGCAACTCGAGTAGTTCATTGCTGGCGTTGCTTCAACTAGCAGCCAGGAGAAATATCCGTGTATACTGAGAAAGGCCATATCATCAAAGTACTCCATCTAACTAGCAGCTTCTCGTGAACTTTGAAAACTTCAATTTATACGTCCTAAGGTCGATTTGGATAAGCATCGACTGCTTTATTGAGTTATATAGATCTACCATCGATTACTAATT
Organism: Tromatobia lineatoria; assembly: GCA_949699805.1. Lineage (NCBI taxonomy): Eukaryota > Metazoa > Arthropoda > Insecta > Hymenoptera > Ichneumonidae > Tromatobia > Tromatobia lineatoria. Next base: position 6,490,962 of record OX453042.1, on the reverse strand, counting down.
TAATAACTGGGGCTGATAAAAAAATACACGATAATAATATTCATAATAGGAGATAAGATTTCCAATTACGGAGTAAGTTACCGTAGTTTTCGACGAATTCTTTATCTATCATCTCCATCTTACCATCAGCTTCCCGTGAACTTTCAAACTTCAATTTATACGTCCTAAGGTCAACCAGGATAAGCATCGACTGCCTTATTAAGTTATGTATATCTGCCATTACTTACTAATTTGATAACGGGCTGATAAAAATACACGCTACTAATATTTTTGACAGGAGATAAGATTCTCAATTATGGAGTAAGTTACCGTGGTTTTTGATGAATTATTAGGAATATTGAATCTGATAACAACTCGCAGGAGGACACGTATTTTTTCACTCCAAAAATTTTAGCGGAATTAAATTAGTCTCTTTTTTGTTAGTTTTCAAAATCTAAAGAAGAGCTCTTACTAATTACACACGGGAGATTGTATAATTAGGACTCAAACTTTAATATCATTGCTCATTTCAGCCGGAGGGTAAAATGAAATAGAACTTGAAAATAATTGATAAGTGGAAAAAAACATAAAAAATGTATCTTTGAAGGAAGAATGTCAATAATGTTATTGATTTTTTTTTCTACGTGCTGAAAGTGTATCTTTTAAGGAAAACAATTTTATGGCTGATCATTCAGAGACCGTGGATCATAAAAATGATACGTAACGAGAGAATATAAAATAGAAGAAAAGAAAATAGGATAAGAAAATTTGTTGTCACACGTACGAAATATCACAATGATTGCGGAAAGAAAACCTGGACTCGTATTCAGAACAAGAGAAAAATAAAAGGAAGCCGAAAGCAAGCTAGGAAATCAACACGAGTTTCCGTCCTGATTTTACATGCAGCAGAAATATTGCAATCAGCAGAGTTCGCTGTAAATGCCAAAGGATCATGAGGAAGCACGTTGTAGAAGCAATGTGCATATTCCGTTGGAATACGTCTTATGTTTACTTGTAGATCAAGTCAATTACTTTTCACTCAAACGTATAGACAATATATTTCAGGGGATGAAAAATACAAAACCTTGCTTTTGATAAACAAGTGAATTTTTTTCTATTTTGTTCTAGCAAATGATGAACTCTAAAGTAAGAGTGACGACAACGACGGAAGGAACGACAACGCTTATGGCGACGACGATGGCAGTCCAACGGGTAATATCGGCGGAAAAGCCGCTGTACCGTGTTAACAGCATGAACGGACATGCTTGCATTCTACTTCAAGTTGATGCACTTATAACAGTGAAATATCGAAATAAGCTCGGCGAGGATCGGGTACGTAAATTTATTCACAAGTTAAACAGACACTTTAATCAATAAAAAATGCATTCGTAAAAAATAAAAAAATTAGAAAGTATTGCATATAATTATCGAGTCGCAAATTGATATTTATTAATATTAATCTTCTATTCCAGACTGCGAATATTTATGTGCCGGACGATGCGACGGTTACTGGAAATTGTGACAGCGAGAATACAGTCACAATGTCCTTAAAGTGGAGAGCATTTGTTCTGTCTTGGAGCTTTACTAAGGTAATTTAACAGCTGCATCTAGAATTATATAGAGTCTTAAGGGGAGAGCTGCAGACTTGATTGAATTGCTGATATTTATTGGCAGATATTTCACTCGTTTATCTGCTGATGTCAATGAAAGATAACTTTTTTTTTTAAGTGTGCAACAAGGAGTCTTTTTGCTATTTCGAAAGCATTTAACTATTGTAAATGTGGAAGGAAATGTTTGGGTATTTGCACTTCTCCACACTTTCCTGATATGAAAAATTACTCAATTGTACATTTGTTTCATTGAATTGATTTTTTACCCAAGACTCGAGTCTATAGAATTTTCTCATCTTTATTATATTAAAACGTATGTACATTTTATTGAACCATGAAACAAAGATTTTTATGCTCTATGGCAAAAGCATTTATTATTGCAACTAAGCTGTAGGAAATGTATGAGTTTTTAAAAATTTTCCTTATAATTTCCTGACGTGTTGAAAATTGGATCAATTGTACACAAGGCGAATTCTTCCGGTTTAAACTAGATTTTTTTTATTCCTTGAAATAAGCAAAGTTATGATTTTTTGATGGGAATTTTTTTAATCGACACTCGACTGCATTTTGTTAACTTTAGCTCGATTGAAATCGCTATGTTCAGGTCGAAAGAATTCTTCTTATGTACAATTGAGGAAATTTCAGGCGTCTTTAGGTTACTGGTTAATTCAGGAAAGTGTGGAGAGGTTTAAAAACCGATATATTTTATATAGATCATTTGCAATAGTTAGATACTTTTGCCATAGACGAAGAGAATCTTTGTTTCGGGGTTCAGGAGAATAAGTTTTTTTTTAAACACATTATCAGACAAACAAGTAAGGAGAAGGGGTGCAATTGAAATGGCTAAATGTGGCATTTATCCGTACAACTAAATGGAAAATTGCCTTTAACAATAAGAATTATTCCAAAAACAAACAAAAAATGTGTCAAAATAATAGACGATCGAATCAATCTGAGCACAGAATATTTATTAACAAATTATTTCGAACAATAATTTTCAGACTCTGGGAGGCGAGCGATGGTACGTCGACAAAATTGAGTTGACCTACAATTCGAGTGACCAAAAGTTCGAGCACATAGATCAGCCCAGTAAGTTAATATTTCAAAACTTTACTTTACTCATTCAGTTTTCGGACTTGGATTTTATTTATTGTCGCTCTTTTTTCGTAGATAAAACAGTGAGACTGAGCACCGCGCAGAAACACAACCCGATGCTGTTCCCTACGCCAGTAGGAAAGTCATATTCGTGCGACGAAGAAGTAAATGTTACTTTATCGGACGGCAAGAATTCTGCAACTGTATTTCTCAGGTAAAACAAAATTATTAATTAATATAGAAAATATCAGCATAAATAATAACAAAAAATCTCATCAATCAAGTAGACTAAAAGATCGCAAATGAAAGTTGTTACATTTTGGTAATCGTTATCGAAAGAAAAAGAATTCCTGTTTTTACACTGCGCATTCAAAATAAAACGGGATTTTTGTACTATATCATAGTATATCGTAGGATTTTGAAGATCTATATTTGAACATTCGTTTATTTTTTATTCAATATTTCAGTCGTTCTCATTTTTTATCGTTCCATATTTCGAACTGCGTTGCTCCTCAAAGTACTAAACATCTCGTACAGTATTTTTCGGTTGAATATATATTAAAAATCCCCGTACAAAATATCGGAAACCATTGGGGGATGAATTTATAGAGTACAGTTGTACAGTTGAATAAAAGCTTGGAAACTCATGAGTCTGAAAAAAAATCGTAAAATCACGATGAAATTATAGCTCCGATTATATTTTTTGTTTTTTCTTTTAAGGACACTTACACTGTTAAAAAATATTGGAAATTTACTTTGACAAGTGATATGAAATTTATGAAACTAGCGTATTTGAAATTAAGAATAGTATAACATTCACTGCGAAATTAACCATAGCTGAGTAAAGTTATATACGTGAAGATAATTTATCCCATCGAAAAAACGTTAATCCGTTAATCTTTATAAAAATCCGTCACCATCAATCTTTCTTTGGGTTAACTGTCAATGCTTTAATACAAATCATCCTCCACTATTATTATTCCATGCATCAAACTTTAAGGAATCGATTATGAACATTTTGAACTGATTTGACTTCGAGAATCGTTACCGATCCTCCTTAAGTGCTCCTTTGTCGGTTCTAACGTTATTAGGTTATTTAATTGAAGTTCAGTGGTCCTTATTACGTTACTAAATTGTATTTTTTGTTGACGACTCACTTCTCTGAAGACCTGAAGTCTAAGGCCATGATATAGAATTTACATTTGCATTTACTGCACAGTTCTGCCTCTCTTGAAAATAGTCACATGATATAAACATAAATTGTACATTTTTCAACGTCTTCGCCTAACATCATCGTTATTATTGTTGGTTTGAAGGGATATGAAACTTCAACCTTTCAAGTTCAAGAGCAACGATTTCGCTTCGGACTTCTCGTGCAAACTGTTGAATGCGCAAGCGGGAAGAGACGAGACAGCGCCCGTAGCTGTTGGTTCAACTCTCGCGGCCGCTGTGCTGCTCACCATCACCGGTTATGCCGCTTACCGATACTTCAAAGTTAAAAAAGTCAAATACGACACGATGGAGTAAGGAACAGAGACAGCGTCGATGACTTACGAGAACATCAATAGAATCAGGATCACGAGTAGCTGAAGAATCGAAACGATAAAAGCCCCGGGTCGTCGAGCCCTCGATCGGATCACAAGGAAATCCATTCCGATTGTCCTTTCGAAGCTTCGACTTGCCAAACTTCTTTCGTACAATTCTGGCCTTAGTTACGCATTTTACGCGTCTTGTTAGTCAGCGAGATGAATTTATTTTTTCACGATTTGCTCGACAAGCTTCTGCAATGATGACCTGTGATTAAGCGAATTATAGCGCACAGATTACGATGGGCATGAAAGTTAAGATCGGATTAGTCAACGCAAATTTGACCGAGTATTCGAGAGTCAAACTTTCGGTATCACGTTCGATAGACGCAACTGGAACATTTTTTTCAGATGGTCCCAGTCACTGAAAAACTCAGAAAAAAGTGTCAGTTTTATTTCATTTGGCAAATATTTATCGGGATATATGTTATTGTTGAATTATCTTCTATGTGGATATTCCAAAGGAGATCAATGTTATAATTGCGACTTAAGCTTCATAATTTTCAGGGTTACATTATCGTTATATTTGAAAATTTATTATTATCGAATAATAGTTACAATTGAAGAGGGATGAAAAAATACGGGTTCCATAGAAATTTATGAATTGGTGGCACCACCAAACATATCAAGCGTAATTACTATGTACTTAAAAGAAAGGTTTGTCATCCATCTCAAAAACTTTCGGGTTTGGCAGACGATAACGAATAAAATTATTATTTTCGACATCCAAATGTCGAAGAACGAATGCTAATTATTTTTATTCAAAGTGCAAAAAAATTTTCGATTTTGCATCGTTTTAATGATTTATGGTTGCAATTTTCTTTATAAATTTGCAACTAATTTATGCTGTTTATTGAAATCTTGATAGAAATCGGTTTTTTTTTCTATAATTAAATATTTCACGATGCAAAGGAACACGAACAAATGTAACATTTGTTCGTGTCCTTTTGACGTCTTTTAAAAAATCACATATTCAACTCGCAGAATCAATCTTTCGTTATCAATGACTGGGATATACGCTTTAAAAAAATATTCAAAGAAATATAATAGAATGTGAGCGAAAAAGACTCGACAAACGAAGTTTTTCATCGTTTAGTTCAAGACTTTGTGCTCATGTTCTTTGTGCTTATTCCGATTGCATTTATCAAAGGGAGAAGCTTTTTATTTATCGGATATAGTGTAATATTATCGCTTTGGTTCTTTCCCAATAGATGGGTCAAGGATTTTGAAAAATCATTTGAATAATTTAATTCACGAAATCGCAAACTCCTATGGTTGTATCGATAGACTTTTCGGCATCGCGGGTCACGCGAACCCGCGCATTAAATACGCCACGAATTAAAGCTATTCTGTTGTGCGCGTGAAAAAAATTAAGAGGGACGAGTCAGACAGAAAAGTTTTTTTTTTTTAATTATAAGGACAATTCTCCTTCTCAGCAAAGAAAAAATTCGAAATAATTTCCTCTCTCCAGGATCTTCCGAAAGGATCTTGTGGTGAACGGGCTAATCAATTGAGTCAACCAGATTCAACCAGCTTTCAAAGCAGATTCATGAATTTTACGTTCTGCCCGTGATCCAGAGAATACTGCTGCAAAAATTGGCTTTCGCGAAGTCTCATTCTCTTCGCAGTTACATTGTACACTGTTCAAACAGAGCAATTTTTTTTTAAAGATCATACTTCATAAAATCCATTCTTCAGATGTCAGCATTATTATGACATTTCATGTATTTGTCTGTAACTCTGCTTTCAGAATCTTAAAAAACATTTGCTCTGATTAAATGGTCTGTAGTGTAATTGCGAAGAGAATGAGTCTTACCAAAGGTCAATCCTTTGAGTTGGGTTCACCGAATCATGCGCAGACTGCAAAATCCATGGATCTGCTTTGGATGCAACCAATTGACCCAACCGATTGGTAAAGTTACGAATAAATTCGTAACTTTACCGGCCGGATCCTTTACAGACCCTTCAAGATGAACCCGAATTACGTAATTCGGGTTCATCCTGAAGAGGAAGAATTATTTCGAGTTTTTATATTGGTGAGGAAAGGGGTAATTCTCATGATGAAAAATAATATTACAAGAATAAAAAAATCACTTAACAAAAAAAAAACTTTTTGTTAAGTGATCTTTTCCTCTTAAATACGCCAGAAATAAACGCCGTTCCGTTGTGCGCATGAAAAGAGTAAAACTTGAAGGTATATGGAGTGAAATGAACGCGTGTTTCGTCAATTTTCGCGTCTTTTACGATAGACGCTTGATGAATTGCATAATATAAAATTTTGCTGGTTGTGTGAGTGTATAGTTACGACGATGGTAAGCCTTCGACGATCGAAACTGAAGCCCTTTAGGCAGCTGATGATAAAGTTCGTTGCTGGAAACAGAGAAAAATTTCGTTGATCGTAGTTAGAATTATCGTGTGGGTCAAAAAAAGGTCGGATGTAACTCGCGTGACATTGGATCTCATCGAGCATCGCTACGCGCTCCGGTTACACTCCGCGTCCACGTCTCAATGTACATAGTCTACTCATTATTTCTTCATTTTCTCCTTTTCGCTTTGTTATCGATTTATCTAATTGTTATCTTCCAGCGCGTCGTTTGGTTTTCCTTGTTCGATATACGAGGTATTTACTATCGATTCAGCCTCAGTTTTCACCCTTGGATATTTCTCTTGATTAACTCGATTTTAATACTAATCAGTAATTCTGTGATTTTCTGTCAATTTCGCTTGCGGATATTCGAAAATCCATCTCTTCAATTTCATATCTTTAAAGGAGAAAAACGTACAAGAGAAAAAAGTATAAAGTATATGTTTAAAAGAAATTTGTGAATAGTAAAATTTTACCTAAATTCCGAGAAAACATAAATTGTTTATATTACGAAGTGACGTTATTTTTTGGCTGCAAGCAACATTTTTGAGTTTACTTCAAAACTCACAATATACTGGAATTTGCGAAGCACTTGCAGAAAAATATACAGTGATGCAGAATGAAAAAAAAAATCGGGAAATCTGTTCTTATTTAAAATTGGATAATTTTTTGATTTAGTAAACTTTTTTTGGATGCTTCAGTATTCGATTGCTCCGCCGGCGATTTTTTTTACGTGTTCTGCACAATCCTAGTTTAATTTGTACAGTATCGAATAAAATTGATGTTATTATCGCTTTAACCGGAAGAATAATCGATCTGTTTTTTTAGCAGTAGAAAGAAATTTTGTTGCCCTAAAAATATAACTGCTATAGCGTTTAAAAGTTCTTATATCTTGCAATTACTTGAAAAATCATTCCGAATATTGTAGAAATAAAATTGAAAGAAATTCACAGAAAGAAAATACAATTGGTAAAAAAATCTGGCTGATCATGAAAAATATCTAAGAGGGTAAGAAAGATGAACAAAAATGTCCAACATATCCTCGTATTCGTTGTTGCTGGAAATTGCCACCTTTTGTGTGTGTTTTCAAATCTCTTATACCTAATGAAAAATTATAATATTGCGCGAGATAAAATTGTAGTCCTTTGATGGATTCTATATCGGTGCATTTTCTAAAAGCTTTTGATAATCCTCTCAAAAGCACAGAAAAGAACTTAACATGAACTGAGAATCCCGAATTAAAAATAGAACTAACAGTATCCCTTTTTCAATCTTCATGCATTAACTGTCTACAATCGTATTCAAAATCTGCGTGCTATAGAGTTTTACGGTATTTCAGATGAGCGAATGTTATCCGAAGGTAAAATAAGTAGTAACGATTTCCACGTAGAATTAAATACTATTTTGGCATTGCAATATTTTTTGAAAAATGTAAAAAAATCGATATCTTTATACTACAACTTCTCACTTCGAGTCCCTACAAAGTCTTCCTATATACCAATAGGGATGCTATCAGAAGCCTTAAAAAAATTTCCCACTTGAAGCTTATTAAAGGATTACAATTTTATCTTCGACCATTAAAAAAAAAAATAAAAGCGTTACTTAATATTAAAATTTATTGTATATCATTCTTGTGTTAAAATTGTCGACAAGTGATATAGCTGATCGACAAAATAGCCGAATTTTAATTCAGCCACTATTGTAAATACAGAATTAAGTTGTGCCACATATTCATTATCGAATCATCAACGCAGCTCATAAAAATAAAAACCATGTCGCCTATAATCGTCACATAAACGTTTTGATGACAACCGGCTACTATCGATGATCAACAGACATTAGATAGCAACAATACCACGCTGCAGTATTGTTTAAAGCTTTTTTAAATTTATTAGTAAGGCTAGAATTAATTTTATTTGAATTTTTTTCAACGAGTAATTCGAGTGCTCGTCTCAAAAAACTAAGAAAAACAAAAAAAAAATTCGCAATCGATTGCAACGCCACGGGCGCATCATCTTAGATGTAATTCATCGTTTTTCCCTCAAATTTCTCACGATTCTAAATCCTAAGCATCATGTAAAATGAACGTATCGGAAAATGAAAAACCAAAAAACAATCATAATCAAATGAAGTTAGTAGGCTAGTTATAGGCCATCTTCTCCTGTCATGGGCCATATTTCATTAACGAATCTAATATATTTATTATATTGTATCATAATAGTGTCTATGAATCGTACCAAATCGATGCATCGTATCTTTTTGGCCGAAGATATTTTTCCCTCTCCCAAAATCTTTCCTTTCTTTCTCGATTTCCGATCCCGAACGAGTAGTAATTCTACTGCTTTTCGGGTGGAAACTCATAACCGCACGCGTCGTGACAGCTGCGAGAAATTGATTATTCGACGATAAGAGGAAAAATAAGTTAAAGATCGTTGTAGATATTAAGTGCGTGTTTGATGTGTGACCGCATATGTCGCGTATCTTACGTGTACATGTATATACACATTACTATTCTGAGATTATTATTACCATTATCATTACAATGAGAAGACGAGAAAACCTATATACGCATATACGCATTAAATTATAAATATTATATGATATAAACCTCTGTCTTCCAAGTGCATATTATAATGTAAAACGTGAGTGAAGAGAAACCGAAGAAACAAACAAAAAAAAGCAGATAAACATAGAGGAATATCGTGGTGTACATATCGATGTCGTGCAAACGCGTGTTAGCGTCTTTTGAGCAGAAAAAAGTCAAGAAAGCGAAGAGTATGTCAACTATACAAAATTTTATCAGTCTCACAGTGTCTCATCGAGTAATTTTAATTAAAACGAGTATAAATCGTTACGTGTTTTATCTTTCGCTGCTAAAAATTATTTAGTTGCATTGATATATGCGAGACATCAGAAATGATCGTCCCTTTTAAAGGTTGATGGGAATCCGGGGTTTATTTTAGAGATGAAAACGCAGACGAAAAATCCGCGAATGACATATAATAGAAAAACAAAGAACAATTGTAACGCTGGTCGTACTATTGAGTTTCAGTGGCAACTGGAGAGAAAGAGTAGAAATGCTTCTAAGAATAATTGAAACGAAAGAGTAGAAATTCAAAAGTTGACAGAATTCTACTTAATGCGAGACAAAATCTATTCAGTCGATGATAAAAACTGTAAACAATAGTATTGAGGCAATGGAGGCATTTCGAAAATTGCTATTCTCGTTGTTGGAAAAAGAGACAAAAGTATAATAATTGTGAAGTTATGTGGATGAAACGGGGATGATTTTCAAACAAGTGGTTGCAAATAAGAGATATTAATAACAACTGTCACTTGAATCTGTTGAAATATATTTAAATTGAGACGTATAATAGAAATGCATTACGAGAAAATAACACACGAAGAAAATTATGGTTTTTTGGTTGTCGCTGCGTATATATTAGCCATGAAATATATACGCGTATCGCATATATCGATTATGAATCAATGATTATAATATATGTATACACTATATCGTATACTGATCAAATAAAGGCTGTTATACGAGTTCGATGCGATTTTGAGGCTTTAATAACGTTAGTAGTGTAAAGTTGTTACCGCTTTAAAAAATCCGTTCTTTATTTTTCTTTCTCTTCCCTTTCTCCAATGCTTCAAGTAGAATTATGGATTGAAAAATTTGTTTAATTTTTCAAAAATTTCAGTAAATGGATTATCTGGCCATGTGAGCAATTTGAACGCGATTTATTCCGTTTAGGTCGAAATAATTGTATGAACGTATTCTCTTTTGCCTTTTGAAAATTGTTTTTAAATTTAAACAACGACGAAGCTATATTAGTAAATTAAAACGTAAATCTCAACGAAAACCATTACGTTTCAACAAACTTTTACTGATAATTTCAAATACATGAACAATTCATAAATGCGATCAAATTTTTATTTACTGCATTTAACAATTTTTATTCACCGCGTTCACAAATTTGTATTTATCGCTAATAATAAAATCGATTTTCGATTTATTTTTTTCAATCCTCTGAATTTACGTATAGATTTTTCGAAAAATTGCTTTTCCAGTGTCATGTAGCAGTACATATGTACTTAGCTGCCGTAATGTAGTATCTATTATGACAAAACATAGTTAGATAAATTTATCAGTGTTCTACAATTTTTGGCCTTCGGCACGTAATCCTCAAATACAGTGGTGAAACAACATGAAAGAAATGTTATTTTACGATACTTAAGGAAACTCAGGCAGAAGGCAAACAATTTTTAAAATGATACACTTCTTCAAAAAATCTGAAACTTGAATCTCATTAAATACATAACAAGCATTATAATTTTACAATTTTGTAAAGACACACAGTGCACCAGAACAGTGTGTCGTAAAAAGTAACATTTTTCATTTCTCGTAACTTTCAGATCAAACCGATGAACAAATATTAGTTTTCGATGTCTTATTTTATTTTTCGAAGATTGCATTCTAGATAGAATATAGGAATTTTTATTTCAAGTCTATAGTCAAGCTATGATTCTAAATGTGTAAATAAATCTTTCTTTATTGAAAAAAAAAAAAACGAAAGAAGTGGTTACAGTAAATCTAATTTTTACTTCATCCTGCATAGTCATATTCAATCCAGGATGCACTCTGACAGATAAAACAAGATACACAAGATAGATAACATTAAACACTAAAATTGGTTCACCACTTTGGTCTAAAAGCTACGGTAAATGAAAAATGTTACTTTTGGCCTCACACCTTTTTTGTGCACTGTACAACTTTTCTAAAATGCAGAATTATAAGGTTTGTTATTTACTTAATGAGGTATGAGTGCAACATTTTTTTAAAGAAGAATATAATTTTTAAAACATTTTGATGATTCTCTTAGATGATTTAGTCCTCTTAATTCAGGAAAAGTATTCAAACAAAATAAAATAAACCATATCTAACCATACACCGTTCAAAATATTTTCAAAATTAATATATGGATTGCAAGCTCTTTTGCAGGTACGGTATATTGAATTCTATTTGATATTCAGAAGTCTTGTAAAATTCCAATAAGTATACTATAAACCGAACTTTCATAAAGTGGTTAGTATTAATATTGAATACTTGAAAATGTTTATTCAATACCTTTTTCATACTTAAGACTTTGAAAATTTATTCAATACTTCATACTTGGAAAATTCATTCAACACTTTTTTAATAAGCAATATTGAAACATTTTATTTAAGAGTTTTTTCAATACTTTATCCTTGAGAATTTCAATCGATAATTTTTCTGTAACTTACTACTTGAAATATTTAGTCAATTCTTTTTTCAGTACTCAATACTTGAACCATAGGATTAACGGAGGATCGAGCTTTTTAATACTTTTTTTATGAAGTCCCAACAACTAACGATTCTAGAATGAGCCTACGAAAAGCATATAGCGCGTTTCATATCAATTCGTCCTAAGTCTTGATCTCCTGGATTTTATCCCCGAATCGGTATTTTATCCTGGAAAAATCTTGAAAAATTCTCCGAAGTCCTGATACATGTTAAGATGTTCAAGCGATAGTTTGCAGTATGTGAATCCATACGCATCTAAGATTTTTTAATTATCGGTTTTGAAAGAAATTCGTAAAAAATAAGAGCGACGTCCGGCCCACTCTAAGTCGAATCTTGAAAATATTTATATCTGATGCAAGATTTATGAGAATTTTGTCAAATTGAAAAAAATGGCCTTCAATATTAACAAGAAGTTGAAAGTTTTCGAAAAATTCAAAATTCTATAAAATTCGAACCGCTTTACCGATTTCGTCGCAACTCAATATTAAACAACATTGAACGTGTCTTCAGTATTGAATTATTCAGCTCAATCGTCGAACTTGTACGAAAGAAAGTTACAGCGACCACGCTCTCGTTCGGAAAATTGAAAATTTCCTAAAATCAAAACAGATTCATATATTCAGTAAAAAATCGCACGATTCAAAGAGGGATAACTGCTTCACTTGTCTGGCAAATTAGGGCCCAATCGTTAAAACAGTTACTGAGTAAGAGGCAATAGCATTTTCGAAACTCTGCACACACACACACACACACACACACACACACACACACACGCACGCACGCACGCACGCACGCACGCACGCACGCACGCACGCACGCACGCACGCACGCACGCACGCACGCACGCACGCACGCACGCACGCACGCACGCACGCACGCACGCACGCACGCACGCACGCACGCACGCACGCACGCACGCACGCACGCACGCACGCACGCACGCACGCACGCACGCACGCACGCACGCACGCACGCACGCACGCACGCACGCACGCACGCACGCACGCACGCACGCACGCACGCACGCACGCACACACACACACACACACACACACACACACACACACACACACACACACACACACATCCTGGTGCGGATACCAGTCGGTTTAGATCACGTCTCTCCAAAAAATTAGGCTCACGCCCCTGCGAAAGATATAAGGATCACGGAAGTGCGAAAAAGGTCTTAATTTTTTAGAATATTTCAGAACTATTTCGAGATTGAGAATACAATATCAGTCCTGTGGGAAGAGCTGCGGAGGTCGTTTGGGTGTTAAACGAAATATTTTTGCATGTAGTATATCATTAAACCTGGAAAAAGCCTGAAAACGCTGCTATTTCGTTGATATAACACATTTACCTGGAAAAAAAAGTGGGCAAAATGAGTTGCTCGGAGTGAGAGATACTGCAGCAGCGTCTCGTCGGCCAGTAAAGAAAATGTTTGTCGTAAGGAACGAAAGGTAAATGTACTTGTCTTAAGACGCTGCCGCGTCTCTTGATAACTGTGATAAACGGGCACCGAGAATCTTAATTCCTAGGAAATCATTTTTTTTACATGTGCCCGAGTGTTTTTAATGCACTGTGCTTCGCTGATTACGAATATAACCATGGTTTTACGATAAACTCATCAGGTAACTAGAAATCCGCATGAGAAGTAAGTGATCACGGATCAACGTCCTTTTCGCTGTAGGACCGATATTTCGCGAGAAAAACGCGAAAAACTGTTTTGCATCATTCTCGGACTCCGCATATAGTTTATATTATGTATTTTTGGCCGCTAAACGAGAATATAACATTATTTTAGTGATACGACGCATAGAATTTACAATAACCGTGGAAAACCGGCACCGAGGATCTTAATTTTTCTCGTTTTCCGATAAACTTCGTAATTCTGCGATATCTTTCTGAGAAATCATTTTTTTTACATGTGCCCGAGTGTTTTTAATGCACTGTGCTTCGCTGATTACGAATATAACCATGGTTTTACGATAAACTCATCAGGTAACTAGAAATCCGCATGAGAAGTAAGTGATCACGGATCAACGTCCTTTTCGCTGTAGGACCGATATTTCGCGAGAAAAACGCGAAAAACTGTTTTGCATCATTCTCGGACTCCGCATATAGTTTATATTATGTATTTTTGGCCGCTAAACGAGAATATAACATTATTTTAGTGATACGACGCATAGAATTTACAATAACCGTGGAAAAGCGGCACCGAGGATCTTAATTTTTCTCGTTTTCCGATAAACTTCGTAATTCTGCGATATCTTCCTGAGAAATCATTTTTTTTACATGTGCCCGAGTGTTTTTAATGCACTGTGCTTCGCTGATTACGAATATAACCATGGTTTTACGATAAACTCATCAGGTAACTAGAAATCCGCATGAGAAGTAAGTGATCACGGATCAACGTCCTTTTCGCTGTAGGACCGATATTTCGCGAGAAAAACGCGAAAAACTGTTTTGCATCATTCTCGGACTCCGCATATAGTTTATATTATGCCTTTTTGGCCGCTAAACGAGAATATAACATTATTTTAGTGATACGACGCATAGAATTTACAATAACCGTGGAAAACCGGCACCGAGGATCTTAATTTTTCTCGTTTTCCGATAAACTTCGTAATTCTGCGATATCTTCCTGAGAAATCATTTTTTTTACATGTGCCCGAGTGTTTTTAATGCACTGTGCTTCGCTGATTACGAATATAACCATGGTTTTACGATAAACTCATCAGGTAACTAGAAATCCGCATGAGGAGTAAGTGATCACGGATCAACGTCCTTTTCGCTGTAGGACCGATATTTCGCGAGAAAAACGCGAAAAACTGTTTTGCATCATTCTCGGACTCCGCATATAGTTTATATTATGTATTTTTGGCCGCTAAACGAGGATATAACATTATTTTAGTGATACGACGCATAGAATTTACAATAACCGTGGAAAACCGGCACCGAGGATCTTAATTTTTCTCGTTTTCCGATAAACTTCGTAATTCTGCGATATCTTTCTGAGAAATCATTTTTTTTACATGTGCCCGAGTGTTTTTAATGCACTGTGCTTCGCTGATTACGAATATAACCATGGTTTTACGATAAACTCATCAGGTAACTAGAAATCCGCATGAGAAGTAAGTGATCACGGATCAACGTCCTTTTCGCTGTAGGACCGATATTTCGCGAGAAAAACGCGAATAACTGTTTTGCATCATTCTCGGACTCCGCATATAGTTTATATTATGTATTTTTGGCCGCTAAACAAGAATATAACATTATTTTAGTGATACGACGCATAGAATTTACAATAACCGTGGAAAACCGGCACCGAGGATCTTAATTTTTCTCGTTTTCCGATAAACTTCGTAATTCTGCGATATCTTTCTGAGTAATCATTTTTTTTACATGTGCCCGAGTGTTTTTAATGCACTGTGCTTCGCTGATTACGAATATAACCATGGTTTTACGATAAACTCATCAGGTAACTAGAAATCCGCATGAGAAGTAAGTGATCACGGATCAACGTCCTTTTCGCTGTAGGACCGATATTTCGCGAGAAAAACGCGAAAAACTGTTTTGCATCATTCTCGGACTCCGCATATAGTTTATATTATGTATTTTTGGCCGCTAAACAAGAATATAACATTATTTTAGTGATACGACGCATAGAATTTACAATAACCGTGGAAAACCGGCACCGAGGATCTTAATTTTTCTCGTTTTCCGATAAACTTCGTAATTCTGCGATATCTTTCTGAGAAATCATTTTTTTTACATGTGCCCGAGTGTTTTCAATGCACTGTGCTTCGCTGATTACGAATATAACCATGGTTTCACGATAAACTCATCAGGTAACTAGAAATCCGCATGAGAAGTAAGTGATCACGGATCAACGTCCTTTTCGCTGTAGGACCGATATTTCGCGAGAAAAACGCGAAAAACTGTTTTGCATCATTCTCGGACTCCGCATATAGTTTATATTATGTCTTTTTGGCCGCTAAACGAGAATATAACATTATTTTAGTGATACGACGCATAGAATTTACAATAACCGTGGAAAACCGGCACCGAGGATCTTAGTTTTTCTCGTTTTCCGATAAACTTCGTAATTCTGCGATATCTTTCTGAGTAATCATTTTTTTTACATGTGCCCGAGTGTTTTTAATGCACTGTGCTTCGCTGATTACGAATATAACCATGGTTTTACGATAAACTCATCGGGTAACTAGAAATCCGCATGAGAAGTAAGTGATCACGGATCAACGTCCTTTTCGCTGTAGGACCGATATTTCGCGAGAAAAACGCGAATAACTGTTTTGCATCATTCTCGGACTCCGCATATAGTTTATATTATGTATTTTTGGCCGCTAAACGAGAATATAACATTATTTTAGTGATACGACGCATAGAATTTACAATAACCGTGGAAAACCGGCACCGAGGATCTTAATTTTTCTCGTTTTCCGATAAACTTCGTAATTCTGCGATATCTTTCTGAGAAATCATTTTTTTCACATGTGCCCGAGTGTTTTTAATGCACTGTCCTTCGCTGATTACGAATATAACCATGGTTTTACGATAAACTCATCAGGTAACTAGAAATCCGCATGAGAAGTAAGTGATCACGGATCAACGTCCTTTTCGCTGTAGGACCGATATTTCGCGAGAAAAACGCGAAAAACTGTTTTGCATCATTCTCGGACTCCGCATATAGTTTATATTACGTATTTTTGGCCGCTAAACGAGAATATAACATTATTTTAGTGATACGACGCATAGAATTTACAATAACCGTGGAAAACCGGCACCGAGGATCTTAATTTTTCTCGTTTTCCGATAAACTTCGTAATTCTGCGATATCTTTCTGAGAAATCATTTTTTTCACATGTGCCCGAGTGTTTTTAATGCACTGTCCTTCGCTGATTACGAATATAACCATGGTTTTACGATAAACTCATCAGGTAACTAGAAATCCGCATGAGAAGTAAGTGATCACGGATCAACGTCCTTTTCGCTGTAGGACCGATATTTCGCGAGAAAAACGCGAAAAACTGTTTTGCATCATTCTCGGACTCCGCATATAGTTTATATTATGCCTTTTTGGCCGCTAAACGAGAATATAACATTATTTTAGTGATACGACGCATAGAATTTACAATAACCGTGGAAAACCGGCACCGAGGATCTTAATTTTTCTCGTTTTCCGATAAACTTCGTAATTCTGCGATATCTTCCTGAGAAATCATTTTTTTTACATGTGCCCGAGTGTTTTTAATGCACTGTGCTTCGCTGATTACGAATATAACCATGGTTTTACGATAAACTCATCAGGTAACTAGAAATCCGCATGAGAAGTAAGTGATCACGGATCAACGTCCTTTTCGCTGTAGGACCGATATTTCGCGAGAAAAACGCGAAAAACTGTTTTGCATCATTCTCGGACTCCGCATATAGTTTATATTATGTATTTTTGGCCGCTAAACAAGAATATAACATTATTTTAGTGATACGACGCATAGAATTTACAATAACCGTGGAAAACCGGCACCGAGGATCTTAATTTTTCTCGTTTTCCGATAAACTTCGTAATTCTGCGATATCATTCTGAGAAATCATTTTTTTTACATGTGCCCGAGTGTTTTTAATGCACTGTGCTTCGCTGATTACGAATATAACCATGGTTTCACGATAAACTCATCAGGTAACTAGAAATCCGCATGAGAAGTAAGTGATCACGGATCAACGTCCTTTTCGCTGTAGGACCGATATTTCGCGAGAAAAACGCGAAAAACTGTTTTGCATCATTCTCGGACTCCGCATATAGTTTATATTATGTCTTTTTGGCCGCTAAACGAGAATATAACATTATTTTAGTGATACGACGCATAGAATTTACAATAACCGTGGAAAACCGGCACCGAGGATCTTAGTTTTTCTCGTTTTCCGATAAACTTCGTAATTCTGCGATATCTTTCTGAGTAATCATTTTTTTTACATGTGCCCGAGTGTTTTTAATGCACTGTGCTTCGCTGATTACGAATATAACCATGGTTTTACGATAAACTCATCAGGTAACTAGAAATCCGCATGAGAAGTAAGTGATCACGGATCAACGTCCTTTTCGCTGTAGGACCGATATTTCGCGAGAAAAACGCGAAAAACTGTTTTGCATCATTCTCGGACTCCGCATATAGTTTATATTATGCCTTTTTGGCCGCTAAACGAGAATATAACATTATTTTAGTGATACGACGCATAGAATTTACAATAACCGTGGAAAACCGGCACCGAGGATCTTAATTTTTCTCGTTTTCCGATAAACTTCGTAATTCTGCGATATCTTTCTGAGAAATCATTTTTTTTACATGTGCCCGAGTGTTTTTCATGCACTGTGCTTCGCTGATTACGAATATAACCATGGTTTTACGATAAACTCATCAGGTAACTAGAAATCCGCATGAGAAGTAAGTGATCACGGATCAACGTCCTTTTCGCTGTAGGACCGATATTTCGCGAGAAAAACGCGAAAAACTGTTTTGCATCATTCTCGGACTCCGCATATAGTTTATATTATGTATTTTTGGCCGCTAAACAAGAATATAACATTATTTTGGTGATACGACGCATAGAATTTACAATAACCGTGGAAAACCGGCACCGAGGATCTTAATTTTTCTCGTTTTCCGATAAACTTCGTAATTCTGCGATATCATTCTGAGAAATCATTTTTTTTACATGTGCCCGAGTGTTTTTAATGCACTGTGCTTCGCTGATTACGAATATAACCATGGTTTCACGATAAACTCATCAGGTAACTAGAAATCCGCATGAGAAGTAAGTGATCACGGATCAACGTCCTTTTCGCTGTAGGACCGATATTTCGCGAGAAAAACGCGAAAAACTGTTTTGCATCATTCTCGGACTCCGCATATAGTTTATATTATGTCTTTTTGGCCGCTAAACGAGAATATAACATTATTTTAGTGATACGACGCATAGAATTTACAATAACCGTGGAAAACCGGCACCGAGGATCTTAATTTTTCTCGTTTTCCGATAAACTCCGTAATTCTGCGATATCTTTCTGAGAAATCATTTTTTTTACATGTGCCCGAGTGTTTTCAATGCACTGTTCTTCGCTGATTACGAATATAACCATGGTTTTACGATAAACTCATCAGGTAACTAGAAATCCGCATGAGAAGTAAGTGATCACGGATCAACGTCCTTTTCGCTGTAGGACCGATATTTCGCGAGAAAAACGCGAAAAACTGTTTTGCATCATTCTCGGACTCCGCATATAGTTTATATTATGTATTTTTGGCCGCTAAACGAGAATATAACATTATTTTAGTGATACGACGCATAGAATTTACAATAACCGTGGAAAACCGGCACCGAGGATCTTAATTTTTCTCGTTTTCCGATAAACTTCGTAATTCTGCGATATCTTTCTGAGAAATCATTTTTTTTACATGTGCCCGAGTGTTTTTAATGCACTGTGCTTCGCTGATTACGAATATAACCATGGTTTTACGTTAAACTCATCAGGTAACTAGAAATCCGCATGAGAAGTAAGTGATCACGGATCAACGTCCTTTTCGCTGTAGGACCGATATTTCGCGAGAAAAACGCGAATAACTGTTTTGCATCATTCTCGGACTCCGCATATAGTTTATATTATGTATTTTTGGCCGCTAAACGAGAATATAACATTATTTTAGTGATACGACGCATAGAATTTACAATAACCGTGGAAAACCGGCACCGAGGATCTTAATTTTTCTCGTTTTCCGATAAACTTCGTAATTCTGCGATATCTTTCTTAGAAATCATTTTTTTCACATGTGCCCGAGTGTTTTTAATGCACTGTCCTTCGCTGATTACGAATATAACCATGGTTTTACGATAAACTCATCAGGTAACTAGAAATCCGCATGAGAAGTAAGTGATCACGGATCAACGTCCTTTTCGCTGTAGGACCGATATTTCGCGAGAAAAACGCGAAAAACTGTTTTGCATCATTCTCGGACTCCGCATATAGTTTATATTATGTATTTTTGGCCGCTAAACGAGAATATAACATTATTTTAGTGATACGACGCATAGAATTTACAATAACCGTGGAAAACCGGCACCGAGGATCTTAATTTTTCTCGTTTTCCGATAAACTTCGTAATTCTGCGATATCTTTCTGAGAAATCATTTTTTTTACATGTGCCCGAGTGTTTTTAATGCACTGTGCTTCGCTGATTACGAATATAACCATGGTTTTACGATAAACTCATCAGGTAACTAGAAATCCGCATGAGAAGTAAGTGATCACGGATCAACGTCCTTTTCGCTGTAGGACCGATATTTCGCGAGAAAAACGCGAAAAACTGTTTTGCATCATTCTCGGACTCCGCATATAGTTTATATTATGCCTTTTTGGCCGCTAAACGAGAATATAACATTATTTTAGTGATACGACGCATAGAATTTACAATAACCGTGGAAAACCGGCACCGAGGATCTTAATTTTTCTCGTTTTCCGATAAACTTCGTAATTCTGCGATATCTTCCTGAGAAATCATTTTTTTTACATGTGCCCGAGTGTTTTTAATGCACTGTGCTTCGCTGATTACGAATATAACCATGGTTTTACGATAAACTCATCAGGTAACTAGAAATCCGCATGGGAAGTAAGTGATCACGGATCAACGTCCTTTTCGCTGTAGGACCGATATTTCGCGAGAAAAACGCGAAAAACTTTTTTGCATCATTCTCGGACTCCGCATATAGTTTATATTATGTCTTTTTGGCCGCTAAACGAGAATATAACATTATTTTAGTGATACGACGCATAGAATTTACAATAACCGTGGAAAACCGGCACCGAGGATCTTAGTTTTTCTCGTTTTCCGATAAACTTCGTAATTCTGCGATATCTTTCTGAGTAATTATTTTTTTTACATGTGCCCGAGTGTTTTTAATGCACTGTGCTTCGCTGATTACGAATATAACCATGGTTTTACGATAAACTCATCAGGTAACTAGAAATCCGCATGAGAAGTAAGTGATCACGGATCAACGTCCTTTTCGCTGTAAGACCGATATTTCGCGAGAAAAACGCGAATAACTGTTTTGCATCATTCTCGGACTCCGCATATAGTTTATATTATGTATTTTTGGCCGCTAAACGAGAATATAACATTATTTTAGTGATACGACGCATAGAATTTACAATAACCGTGGAAAACCGGCACCGAGGATCTTAATTTTTCTCGTTTTCCGATAAACTTCGTAATTCTGCGATATCTTTCTGAGAAATCATTTTTTTTACATGTGCCCGAGTGTTTTTAATGCACTGTGCTTCGCTAATTACGAATATAACCATGGTTTTACGATAAACTCATCAGGTAACTAGAAATCCGCATGAGAAGTAAGTGATCACGGATCAACGTCCTTTTCGCTGTAGGACCGATATTTCGCGAGAAAAACGCGAAAAACTGTTTTGCATCATTCTCGGACTCCGCATATAGTTTATATTATGCCTTTTTGGCCGCTAAACGAGAATATAACATTATTTTAGTGATACGACGCATAGAATTTACAATAACCGTGGAAAACCGGCACCGAGGATCTTAATTTTTCTCGTTTTCCGATAAACTTCGTAATTCTGCGATATCTTCCTGAGAAATCATTTTTTTTACATGTGCCCGAGTGTTTTTAATGCACTGTGCTTCGCTGATTACGAATATAACCATGGTTTTACGATAAACTCATCAGGTAACTAGAAATCCGCATGAGAAGTAAGTGATCACGGATCAACGTCCTTTTCGCTGTAGGACCGATATTTCGCGAGAAAAACGCGAAAAACTGTTTTGCATCATTCTCGGACTCCGCATATAGTTTATATTATGTCTTTTTGGCCGCTAAACGAGAATATAACATTATTTTAGTGATACGACGCATAGAATTTACAATAACCGTGGAAAACCGGCACCGAGGATCTTAGTTTTTCTCGTTTTCCGATAAACTTCGTAATTCTGCGATATCTTTCTGAGTAATCATTTTTTTTACATGTGCCCGAGTGTTTTTAATGCACTGTGCTTCGCTGATTACGAATATAACCATGGTTTTACGATAAACTCATCGGGTAACTAGAAATCCGCATGAGAAGTAAGTGATCACGGATCAACGTCCTTTTCGCTGTAGGACCGATATTTCGCGAGAAAAACGCGAAAAACTGTTTTGCATCATTCTCGGACTCCGCATATAGTTTATATTATGCCTTTTTGGCCGCTAAACGAGAATATAACATTATTTTAGTGATACGACGCATAGAATTTACAATAACCGTGGAAAACCGGCACCGAGGATCTTAATTTTTCTCGTTTTCCGATAAACTTCGTAATTCTGCGATATCTTTCTGAGAAATCATTTTTTTTACATGTGCCCGAGTGTTTTTAATGCACTGTGCTTCGCTGATTACGAATATAACCATGGTTTTACGATAAACTCATCAGGTAACTAGAAATCCGCATGAGAAGTAAGTGATCACGGATCAACGTCCTTTTCGCTGTAGGACCGATATTTCGCGAGAAAAACGCGAATAACTGTTTTGCATCATTCTCGGACTCCGCATATAGTTTATATTATGTATTTTTGGCCGCTAAACGAGAATATAACATTATTTTAGTGATACGACGCATAGAATTTACAATAACCGTGGAAAACCGGCACCGAGGATCTTAATTTTTCTCGTTTTCCGATAAACTTCGTAATTCTGCGATATCTTTCTGAGAAATCATTTTTTTCACATGTGCCCGAGTGTTTTTAATGCACTGTCCTTCGCTGATTACGAATATAACCATGGTTTTACGATAAACTCATCAGGTAACTAGAAATCCGCATGAGAAGTAAGTGATCACGGATCAACGTCCTTTTCGCTGTAGGACCGATATTTCGCGAGAAAAACGCGAAAAACTGTTTTGCATCATTCTCGGACTCCGCATATAGTTTATATTACGTATTTTTGGCCGCTAAACGAGAATATAACATTATTTTAGTGATACGACGCATAGAATTTACAATAACCGTGGAAAACCGGCACCGAGGATCTTAATTTTTCTCGTTTTCCGATAAACTTCGTAATTCTGCGATATCTTTCTGAGAAATCATTTTTTTTACATGTGCCCGAGTGTTTTTAATGCACTGTGCTTCGCTGATTACGAATATAACCATGGTTTTACGATAAACTCATCAGGTAACTAGAAATCCGCATGAGAAGTAAGTGATCACGGATCAACGTCCTTTTCGCTGTAGGACCGATATTTCGCGAGAAAAACGCGAATAACTGTTTTGCATCATTCTCGGACTCCGCATATAGTTTATATTATGTATTTTTGGCCGCTAAACGAGAATATAACATTATTTTAGTGATACGACGCATAGAATTTACAATAACCGTGGAAAACCGGCACCGAGGATCTTAATTTTTCTCGTTTTCCGATAAACTTCGTAATTCTGCGATATCTTTCTTAGAAATCATTTTTTTCACATGTGCCCGAGTGTTTTTAATGCACTGTCCTTCGCTGATTACGAATATAACCATGGTTTTACGATAAACTCATCAGGTAACTAGAAATCCGCATGAGAAGTAAGTGATCACGGATCAACGTCCTTTTCGCTGTAGGACCGATATTTCGCGAGAAAAACGCGAAAAACTGTTTTGCATCATTCTCGGACTCCGCATATAGTTTATATTATGCCTTTTTGGCCGCTAAACGAGAATATAACATTATTTTAGTGATACGACGCATAGAATTTACAATAACCGTGGAAAACCGGCACCGAGGATCTTAATTTTTCTCGTTTTCCGATAAACTTCGTAATTCTGCGATATCTTCCTGAGAAATCATTTTTTTTACATGTGCCCGAGTGTTTTTAATGCACTGTGCTTCGCTGATTACGAATATAACCATGGTTTTACGATAAACTCATCAGGTAACTAGAAATCCGCATGAGAAGTAAGTGATCACGGATCAACGTCCTTTTCGCTGTAGGACCGATATTTCGCGAGAAAAACGCGAAAAACTGTTTTGCATCATTCTCGGACTCCGCATATAGTTTATATTATGTATTTTTGGCCGCTAAACAAGAATATAACATTATTTTAGTGATACGACGCATAGAATTTACAATAACCGTGGAAAACCGGCACCGAGGATCTTAATTTTTCTCGTTTTCCGATAAACTTCGTAATTCTGCGATATCATTCTGAGAAATCATTTTTATTACATGTGCCCGAGTGTTTTTAATGCACTGTGCTTCGCTGATTACGAATATAACCATGGTTTCACGATAAACTCATCAGGTAACTAGAAATCCGCATGAGAAGTAAGTGATCACGGATCAACGTCCTTTTCGCTGTAGGACCGATATTTCGCGAGAAAAACGCGAAAAACTGTTTTGCATCATTCTCGGACTCCGCATATAGTTTATATTATGTCTTTTTGGCCGCTAAACGAGAATATAACATTATTTTAGTGATACGACGCATAGAATTTACAATAACCGTGGAAAACCGGCACCGAGGATCTTAGTTTTTCTCGTTTTCCGATAAACTTCGTAATTCTGCGATATCTTTCTGAGTAATCATTTTTTTTACATGTGCCCGAGTGTTTTTAATGCACTGTGCTTCGCTGATTACGAATATAACCATGGTTTTACGATAAACTCATCAGGTAACTAGAAATCCGCATGAGAAGTAAGTGATCACGGATCAACGTCCTTTTCGCTGTAGGACCGATATTTCGCGAGAAAAACGCGAAAAACTGTTTTGCATCATTCTCGGACTCCGCATATAGTTTATATTATGCCTTTTTGGCCGCTAAACGAGAATATAACATTATTTTAGTGATACGACGCATAGAATTTACAATAACCGTGGAAAACCGGCACCGAGGATCTTAATTTTTCTCGTTTTCCGATAAACTTCGTAATTCTGCGATATCTTTCTGAGAAATCATTTTTTTTACATGTGCCCGAGTGTTTTTCATGCACTGTGCTTCGCTGATTACGAATATAACCATGGTTTTACGATAAACTCATCAGGTAACTAGAAATCCGCATGAGAAGTAAGTGATCACGGATCAACGTCCTTTTCGCTGTAGGACCGATATTTCGCGAGAAAAACGCGAAAAACTGTTTTGCATCATTCTCGGACTCCGCATATAGTTTATATTATGTATTTTTGGCCGCTAAACAAGAATATAACATTATTTTAGTGATACGACGCATAGAATTTACAATAACCGTGGAAAACCGGCACCGAGGATCTTAATTTTTCTCGTTTTCCGATAAACTTCGTAATTCTGCGATATCATTCTGAGAAATCATTTTTTTTACATGTGCCCGAGTGTTTTTAATGCACTGTGCTTCGCTGATTACGAATATAACCATGGTTTCACGATAAACTCATCAGGTAACTAGAAATCCGCATGAGAAGTAAGTGATCACGGATCAACGTCCTTTTCGCTGTAGGACCGATATTTCGCGAGAAAAACGCGAAAAACTGTTTTGCATCATTCTCGGACTCCGCATATAGTTTATATTATGTCTTTTTGGCCGCTAAACGAGAATATAACATTATTTTAGTGATACGACGCATAGAATTTACAATAACCGTGGAAAACCGGCACCGAGGATCTTAATTTTTCTCGTTTTCCGATAAACTCCGTAATTCTGCGATATCTTTCTGAGAAATCATTTTTTTTACATGTGCCCGAGTGTTTTCAATGCACTGTTCTTCGCTGATTACGAATATAACCATGGTTTTACGATAAACTCATCAGGTAACTAGAAATCCGCATGAGAAGTAAGTGATCACGGATCAACGTCCTTTTCGCTGTAGGACCGATATTTCGCGAGAAAAACGCGAAAAACTGTTTTGCATCATTCTCGGACTCCGCATATAGTTTATATTATGTATTTTTGGCCGCTAAACGAGAATATAACATTATTTTAGTGATACGACGCATAGAATTTACAATAACCGTGGAAAACCGGCACCGAGGATCTTAATTTTTCTCGTTTTCCGATAAACTTCGTAATTCTGCGATATCTTTCTGAGAAATCATTTTTTTTACATGTGCCCGAGTGTTTTTAATGCACTGTGCTTCGCTGATTACGAATATAACCATGGTTTTACGTTAAACTCATCAGGTAACTAGAAATCCGCATGAGAAGTAAGTGATCACGGATCAACGTCCTTTTCGCTGTAGGACCGATATTTCGCGAGAAAAACGCGAATAACTGTTTTGCATCATTCTCGGACTCCGCATATAGTTTATATTATGTATTTTTGGCCGCTAAACGAGAATATAACATTATTTTAGTGATACGACGCATAGAATTTACAATAACCGTGGAAAACCGGCACCGAGGATCTTAATTTTTCTCGTTTTCCGATAAACTTCGTAATTCTGCGATATCTTTCTTAGAAATCATTTTTTTCACATGTGCCCGAGTGTTTTTAATGCACTGTCCTTCGCTGATTACGAATATAACCATGGTTTTACGATAAACTCATCAGGTAACTAGAAATCCGCATGAGAAGTAAGTGATCACGGATCAACGTCCTTTTCGCTGTAGGACCGATATTTCGCGAGAAAAACGCGAAAAACTGTTTTGCATCATTCTCGGACTCCGCATATAGTTTATATCATGTATTTTTGGCCGCTAAACGAGAATATAACATTATTTTAGTGATACGACGCATAGAATTTACAATAACCGTGGAAAACCGGCACCGAGGATCTTAATTTTTCTCGTTTTCCGATAAACTTCGTAATTCTGCGATATCTTTCTGAGAAATCATTTTTTTTACATGTGCCCGAGTGTTTTTAATGCACTGTGCTTCGCTGATTACGAATATAACCATGGTTTTACGATAAACTCATCAGGTAACTAGAAATCCGCATGAGAAGTAAGTGATCACGGATCAACGTCCTTTTCGCTGTAGGACCGATATTTCGCGAGAAAAACGCGAAAAACTGTTTTGCATCATTCTCGGACTCCGCATATAGTTTATATTATGCCTTTTTGGCCGCTAAACGAGAATATAACATTATTTTAGTGATACGACGCATAGAATTTACAATAACCGTGGAAAACCGGCACCGAGGATCTTAATTTTTCTCGTTTTCCGATAAACTTCGTAATTCTGCGATATCTTCCTGAGAAATCATTTTTTTTACATGTGCCCGAGTGTTTTTAATGCACTGTGCTTCGCTGATTACGAATATAACCATGGTTTTACGATAAACTCATCAGGTAACTAGAAATCCGCATGGGAAGTAAGTGATCACGGATCAACGTCCTTTTCGCTGTAGGACCGATATTTCGCGAGAAAAACGCGAAAAACTTTTTTGCATCATTCTCGGACTCCGCATATAGTTTATATTATGTCTTTTTGGCCGCTAAACGAGAATATAACATTATTTTAGTGATACGACGCATAGAATTTACAATAACCGTGGAAAACCGGCACCGAGGATCTTAGTTTTTCTCGTTTTCCGATAAACTTCGTAATTCTGCGATATCTTTCTGAGTAATTATTTTTTTTACATGTGCCCGAGTGTTTTTAATGCACTGTGCTTCGCTGATTACGAATATAACCATGGTTTTACGATAAACTCATCAGGTAACTAGAAATCCGCATGAGAAGTAAGTGATCACGGATCAACGTCCTTTTCGCTGTAAGACCGATATTTCGCGAGAAAAACGCGAATAACTGTTTTGCATCATTCTCGGACTCCGCATATAGTTTATATTATGTATTTTTGGCCGCTAAACGAGAATATAACATTATTTTAGTGATACGACGCATAGAATTTACAATAACCGTGGAAAACCGGCACCGAGGATCTTAATTTTTCTCGTTTTCCGATAAACTTCGTAATTCTGCGATATCTTTCTGAGAAATCATTTTTTTTACATGTGCCCGAGTGTTTTTAATGCACTGTGCTTCGCTAATTACGAATATAACCATGGTTTTACGATAAACTCATCAGGTAACTAGAAATCCGCATGAGAAGTAAGTGATCACGGATCAACGTCCTTTTCGCTGTAGGACCGATATTTCGCGAGAAAAACGCGAAAAACTGTTTTGCATCATTCTCGGACTCCGCATATAGTTTATATTATGCCTTTTTGGCCGCTAAACGAGAATATAACATTATTTTAGTGATACGACGCATAGAATTTACAATAACCGTGGAAAACCGGCACCGAGGATCTTAATTTTTCTCGTTTTCCGATAAACTTCGTAATTCTGCGATATCTTCCTGAGAAATCATTTTTTTTACATGTGCCCGAGTGTTTTTAATGCACTGTGCTTCGCTGATTACGAATATAACCATGGTTTTACGATAAACTCATCAGGTAACTAGAAATCCGCATGAGAAGTAAGTGATCACGGATCAACGTCCTTTTCGCTGTAGGACCGATATTTCGCGAGAAAAACGCGAATAACTGTTTTGCATCATTCTCGGACTCCGCATATAGTTTATATTATGTATTTTTGGCCGCTAAACGAGAATATAACATTATTTTAGTGATACGACGCATAGAATTTACAATAACCGTGGAAAACCGGCACCGAGGATCTTAATTTTTCTCGTTTTCCGATAAACTTCGTAATTCTGCGATATCTTTCTGAGAAATCATTTTTTTTACATGTGCCCGAGTGTTTTTAATGCACTGTGCTTCGCTGATTACGAATATAACCATGGTTTTACGATAAACTCATCAGGTAACTAGAAATCCGCATGAGAAGTAAGTGATCACGGATCAACGTCCTTTTCGCTGTAGGACCGATATTTCGCGAGAAAAACGCGAAAAACTGTTTTGCATCATTCTCGGACTCCGCATATAGTTTATATTATGCCTTTTCGGCCGCTAAACGAGAATATAACATTATTTTAGTGATACGACGCATAGAATTTACAATAACCGTAGAAAACCGGCACCGAGGATCTTAATTTTTCTCGTTTTCCGATAAACTTCGTAATTCTGCGATATCTTTCTGAGAAATCATTTTTTTTACATGTGCCCGAGTGTTTTCAATGCACTGTTCTTCGCTGATTACGAATATAACCATGGTTTTACGATAAACTCATCAGGTAACTAGAAATCCGCATGAGAAGTAAGTGATCACGGATCAACGTCCTTTTCGCTGTAGGACCGATATTTCGCGAGAAAAACGCGAAAAACTGTTTTGCATCATTCTCGGACTCCGCATATAGTTTATATTATGTATTTTTGGCCGCTCAACGAGAATATAACATTATTTTAGTGATACGACGCATAGAATTTACAATAACCGTGGAAAACCGGCACCGAGGATCTTAATTTTTCTCGTTTTCCGATAAACTCCGTAATTCTGCGATATCTTTCTGAGAAATCATTTTTTTTACATGTGCCCGAGTGTTTTCAATGCACTGTTCTTCGCTGATTACGAATATAACCATGGTTTTACGATAAACTCATCAGGTAACTAGAAATCCGCATGAGAAGTAAGTGATCACGGATCAACGTCCTTTTCGCTGTAGGACCGATATTTCGCGAGAAAAACGCGAAAAACTGTTTTGCATCATTCTCGGACTCCGCATATAGTTTATATTATGTATTTTTGGCCGCTAAACGAGAATATAACATTATTTTAGTGATACGACGCATAGAATTTACAATAACCGTGGAAAACCGGCACCGAGGATCTTAATTTTTCTCGTTTTCCGATAAACTTCGTAATTCTGCGATATCTTTCTGAGAAATCATTTTTTTTACATGTGCCCGAGTGTTTTTAATGCACTGTGCTTCGCTGATTACGAATATAACCATGGTTTTACGATAAACTCATCAGGTAACTAGAAATCCGCATGAGAAGTAAGTGATCACGGATCAACGTCCTTTTCGCTGTAGGACCGATATTTCGCGAGAAAAACGCGAAAAACTGTTTTGCATCATTCTCGGACTCCGCATATAGTTTATATTATGTATTTTTGGCCGCTAAACGAGAATATAACATTATTTTAGTGATACGACGCATAGAATTTACAATAACCGTGGAAAACCGGCACCGAGGATCTTAATTTTTCTCGTTTTCCGATAAACTTCGTAATTCTGCGATATCTTTCTGAGAAATCATTTTTTTTACATGTGCCCGAGTGTTTTTAATGCACTGTGCTTCGCTGATTACGAATATAACCATGGTTTTACGTTAAACTCATCAGGTAACTAGAAATCCGCATGAGAAGTAAGTGATCACGGATCAACGTCCTTTTCGCTGTAGGACCGATATTTCGCGAGAAAAACGCGAATAACTGTTTTGCATCATTCTCGGACTCCGCATATAGTTTATATTATGTATTTTTGGCCGCTAAACGAGAATATAACATTATTTTAGTGATACGACGCATAGAATTTACAATAACCGTGGAAAACCGGCACCGAGGATCTTAATTTTTCTCGTTTTCCGATAAACTTCGTAATTCTGCGATATCTTTCTTAGAAATCATTTTTTTCACATGTGCCCGAGTGTTTTTAATGCACTGTCCTTCGCTGATTACGAATATAACCATGGTTTTACGATAAACTCATCAGGTAACTAGAAATCCGCATGAGAAGTAAGTGATCACGGATCAACGTCCTTTTCGCTGTAGGACCGATATTTCGCGAGAAAAACGCGAAAAACTGTTTTGCATCATTCTCGGACTCCGCATATAGTTTATATTATGTATTTTTGGCCGCTAAACGAGAATATAACATTATTTTAGTGATACGACGCATAGAATTTACAATAACCGTGGAAAACCGGCACCGAGGATCTTAATTTTTCTCGTTTTCCGATAAACTTCGTAATTCTGCGATATCTTTCTGAGAAATCATTTTTTTTACATGTGCCCGAGTGTTTTTAATGCACTGTGCTTCGCTGATTACGAATATAACCATGGTTTTACGATAAACTCATCAGGTAACTAGAAATCCGCATGAGAAGTAAGTGATCACGGATCAACGTCCTTTTCGCTGTAGGACCGATATTTCGCGAGAAAAACGCGAAAAACTGTTTTGCATCATTCTCGGACTCCGCATATAGTTTATATTATGCCTTTTTGGCCGCTAAACGAGAATATAACATTATTTTAGTGATACGACGCATAGAATTTACAATAACCGTGGAAAACCGGCACCGAGGATCTTAATTTTTCTCGTTTTCCGATAAACTTCGTAATTCTGCGATATCTTCCTGAGAAATCATTTTTTTTACATGTGCCCGAGTGTTTTTAATGCACTGTGCTTCGCTGATTACGAATATAACCATGGTTTTACGATAAACTCATCAGGTAACTAGAAATCCGCATGGGAAGTAAGTGATCACGGATCAACGTCCTTTTCGCTGTAGGACCGATATTTCGCGAGAAAAACGCGAAAAACTTTTTTGCATCATTCTCGGACTCCGCATATAGTTTATATTATGTCTTTTTGGCCGCTAAACGAGAATATAACATTATTTTAGTGATACGACGCATAGAATTTACAATAACCGTGGAAAACCGGCACCGAGGATCTTAGTTTTTCTCGTTTTCCGATAAACTTCGTAATTCTGCGATATCTTTCTGAGTAATTATTTTTTTTACATGTGCCCGAGTGTTTTTAATGCACTGTGCTTCGCTGATTACGAATATAACCATGGTTTTACGATAAACTCATCAGGTAACTAGAAATCCGCATGAGAAGTAAGTGATCACGGATCAACGTCCTTTTCGCTGTAAGACCGATATTTCGCGAGAAAAACGCGAATAACTGTTTTGCATCATTCTCGGACTCCGCATATAGTTTATATTATGTATTTTTGGCCGCTAAACGAGAATATAACATTATTTTAGTGATACGACGCATAGAATTTACAATAACCGTGGAAAACCGGCACCGAGGATCTTAATTTTTCTCGTTTTCCGATAAACTTCGTAATTCTGCGATATCTTTCTGAGAAATCATTTTTTTTACATGTGCCCGAGTGTTTTTAATGCACTGTGCTTCGCTAATTACGAATATAACCATGGTTTTACGATAAACTCATCAGGTAACTAGAAATCCGCATGAGAAGTAAGTGATCACGGATCAACGTCCTTTTCGCTGTAGGACCGATATTTCGCGAGAAAAACGCGAAAAACTGTTTTGCATCATTCTCGGACTCCGCATATAGTTTATATTATGCCTTTTTGGCCGCTAAACGAGAATATAACATTATTTTAGTGATACGACGCATAGAATTTACAATAACCGTGGAAAACCGGCACCGAGGATCTTAATTTTTCTC
Organism: Tromatobia lineatoria; assembly: GCA_949699805.1. Lineage (NCBI taxonomy): Eukaryota > Metazoa > Arthropoda > Insecta > Hymenoptera > Ichneumonidae > Tromatobia > Tromatobia lineatoria. The sequence continues at coordinate 6,458,630 of OX453042.1, read as the reverse complement.
GTTTTCCGATAAACTTCGTAATTCTGCGATATCTTCCTGAGAAATCATTTTTTTTACATGTGCCCGAGTGTTTTTAATGCACTGTGCTTCGCTGATTACGAATATAACCATGGTTTTACGATAAACTCATCAGGTAACTAGAAATCCGCATGAGAAGTAAGTGATCACGGATCAACGTCCTTTTCGCTGTAGGACCGATATTTCGCGAGAAAAACGCGAATAACTGTTTTGCATCATTCTCGGACTCCGCATATAGTTTATATTATGTATTTTTGGCCGCTAAACGAGAATATAACATTATTTTAGTGATACGACGCATAGAATTTACAATAACCGTGGAAAACCGGCACCGAGGATCTTAATTTTTCTCGTTTTCCGATAAACTTCGTAATTCTGCGATATCTTTCTGAGAAATCATTTTTTTTACATGTGCCCGAGTGTTTTTAATGCACTGTGCTTCGCTGATTACGAATATAACCATGGTTTTACGATAAACTCATCAGGTAACTAGAAATCCGCATGAGAAGTAAGTGATCACGGATCAACGTCCTTTTCGCTGTAGGACCGATATTTCGCGAGAAAAACGCGAAAAACTGTTTTGCATCATTCTCGGACTCCGCATATAGTTTATATTATGCCTTTTCGGCCGCTAAACGAGAATATAACATTATTTTAGTGATACGACGCATAGAATTTACAATAACCGTAGAAAACCGGCACCGAGGATCTTAATTTTTCTCGTTTTCCGATAAACTTCGTAATTCTGCGATATCTTTCTGAGAAATCATTTTTTTTACATGTGCCCGAGTGTTTTCAATGCACTGTTCTTCGCTGATTACGAATATAACCATGGTTTTACGATAAACTCATCAGGTAACTAGAAATCCGCATGAGAAGTAAGTGATCACGGATCAACGTCCTTTTCGCTGTAGGACCGATATTTCGCGAGAAAAACGCGAAAAACTGTTTTGCATCATTCTCGGACTCCGCATATAGTTTATATTATGTATTTTTGGCCGCTCAACGAGAATATAACATTATTTTAGTGATACGACGCATAGAATTTACAATAACCGTGGAAAACCGGCACCGAGGATCTTAATTTTTCTCGTTTTCCGATAAACTCCGTAATTCTGCGATATCTTTCTGAGAAATCATTTTTTTTACATGTGCCCGAGTGTTTTCAATGCACTGTTCTTCGCTGATTACGAATATAACCATGGTTTTACGATAAACTCATCAGGTAACTAGAAATCCGCATGAGAAGTAAGTGATCACGGATCAACGTCCTTTTCGCTGTAGGACCGATATTTCGCGAGAAAAACGCGAAAAACTGTTTTGCATCATTCTCGGACTCCGCATATAGTTTATATTATGTATTTTTGGCCGCTAAACGAGAATATAACATTATTTTAGTGATACGACGCATAGAATTTACAATAACCGTGGAAAACCGGCACCGAGGATCTTAATTTTTCTCGTTTTCCGATAAACTTCGTAATTCTGCGATATCTTTCTGAGAAATCATTTTTTTTACATGTGCCCGAGTGTTTTTAATGCACTGTGCTTCGCTGATTACGAATATAACCATGGTTTTACGATAAACTCATCAGGTAACTAGAAATCCGCATGAGAAGTAAGTGATCACGGATCAACGTCCTTTTCGCTGTAGGACCGATATTTCGCGAGAAAAACGCGAAAAACTGTTTTGCATCATTCTCGGACTCCGCATATAGTTTATATTATGCCTTTTTGGCCGCTAAACGAGAATATAACATTATTTTAGTGATACGACGCATAGAATTTACAATAACCGTGGAAAACCGGCACCGAGGATCTTAATTTTTCTCGTTTTCCGATAAACTTCGTAATTCTGCGATATCTTCCTGAGAAATCATTTTTTTTACATGTGCCCGAGTGTTTTTAATGCACTGTGCTTCGCTGATTACGAATATAACCATGGTTTTACGATAAACTCATCAGGTAACTAGAAATCCGCATGGGAAGTAAGTGATCACGGATCAACGTCCTTTTCGCTGTAGGACCGATATTTCGCGAGAAAAACGCGAAAAACTTTTTTGCATCATTCTCGGACTCCGCATATAGTTTATATTATGTCTTTTTGGCCGCTAAACGAGAATATAACATTATTTTAGTGATACGACGCATAGAATTTACAATAACCGTGGAAAACCGGCACCGAGGATCTTAGTTTTTCTCGTTTTCCGATAAACTTCGTAATTCTGCGATATCTTTCTGAGTAATTATTTTTTTTACATGTGCCCGAGTGTTTTTAATGCACTGTGCTTCGCTGATTACGAATATAACCATGGTTTTACGATAAACTCATCAGGTAACTAGAAATCCGCATGAGAAGTAAGTGATCACGGATCAACGTCCTTTTCGCTGTAAGACCGATATTTCGCGAGAAAAACGCGAATAACTGTTTTGCATCATTCTCGGACTCCGCATATAGTTTATATTATGTATTTTTGGCCGCTAAACGAGAATATAACATTATTTTAGTGATACGACGCATAGAATTTACAATAACCGTGGAAAACCGGCACCGAGGATCTTAATTTTTCTCGTTTTCCGATAAACTTCGTAATTCTGCGATATCTTTCTGAGAAATCATTTTTTTTACATGTGCCCGAGTGTTTTTAATGCACTGTGCTTCGCTAATTACGAATATAACCATGGTTTTACGATAAACTCATCAGGTAACTAGAAATCCGCATGAGAAGTAAGTGATCACGGATCAACGTCCTTTTCGCTGTAGGACCGATATTTCGCGAGAAAAACGCGAAAAACTGTTTTGCATCATTCTCGGACTCCGCATATAGTTTATATTATGTATTTTTGGCCGCTAAACGAGAATATAACATTATTTTAGTGATACGACGCATAGAATTTACAATAACCGTGGAAAACCGGCACCGAGGATCTTAATTTTTCTCGTTTTCCGATAAACTTCGTAATTCTGCGATATCTTTCTGAGAAATCATTTTTTTTACATGTGCCCGAGTGTTTTTAATGCACTGTGCTTCGCTGATTACGAATATAACCATGGTTTTACGTTAAACTCATCAGGTAACTAGAAATCCGCATGAGAAGTAAGTGATCACGGATCAACGTCCTTTTCGCTGTAGGACCGATATTTCGCGAGAAAAACGCGAATAACTGTTTTGCATCATTCTCGGACTCCGCATATAGTTTATATTATGTATTTTTGGCCGCTAAACGAGAATATAACATTATTTTAGTGATACGACGCATAGAATTTACAATAACCGTGGAAAACCGGCACCGAGGATCTTAATTTTTCTCGTTTTCCGATAAACTTCGTAATTCTGCGATATCTTTCTTAGAAATCATTTTTTTCACATGTGCCCGAGTGTTTTTAATGCACTGTCCTTCGCTGATTACGAATATAACCATGGTTTTACGATAAACTCATCAGGTAACTAGAAATCCGCATGAGAAGTAAGTGATCACGGATCAACGTCCTTTTCGCTGTAGGACCGATATTTCGCGAGAAAAACGCGAAAAACTGTTTTGCATCATTCTCGGACTCCGCATATAGTTTATATTATGTATTTTTGGCCGCTAAACGAGAATATAACATTATTTTAGTGATACGACGCATAGAATTTACAATAACCGTGGAAAACCGGCACCGAGGATCTTAATTTTTCTCGTTTTCCGATAAACTTCGTAATTCTGCGATATCTTTCTGAGAAATCATTTTTTTTACATGTGCCCGAGTGTTTTTAATGCACTGTGCTTCGCTGATTACGAATATAACCATGGTTTTACGATAAACTCATCAGGTAACTAGAAATCCGCATGAGAAGTAAGTGATCACGGATCAACGTCCTTTTCGCTGTAGGACCGATATTTCGCGAGAAAAACGCGAAAAACTGTTTTGCATCATTCTCGGATTCCGCATATAGTTTATATTATGCCTTTTTGGCCGCTAAACGAGAATATAACATTATTTTAGTGATACGACGCATAGAATTTACAATAACCGTGGAAAACCGGCACCGAGGATCTTAATTTTTCTCGTTTTCCGATAAACTTCGTAATTCTGCGATATCTTCCTGAGAAATCATTTTTTTTACATGTGCCCGAGTGTTTTTAATGCACTGTGCTTCGCTGATTACGAATATAACCATGGTTTTACGATAAACTCATCAGGTAACTAGAAATCCGCATGGGAAGTAAGTGATCACGGATCAACGTCCTTTTCGCTGTAGGACCGATATTTCGCGAGAAAAACGCGAAAAACTTTTTTGCATCATTCTCGGACTCCGCATATAGTTTATATTATGTCTTTTTGGCCGCTAAACGAGAATATAACATTATTTTAGTGATACGACGCATAGAATTTACAATAACCGTGGAAAACCGGCACCGAGGATCTTAGTTTTTCTCGTTTTCCGATAAACTTCGTAATTCTGCGATATCTTTCTGAGTAATTATTTTTTTTACATGTGCCCGAGTGTTTTTAATGCACTGTGCTTCGCTGATTACGAATATAACCATGGTTTTACGATAAACTCATCAGGTAACTAGAAATCCGCATGAGAAGTAAGTGATCACGGATCAACGTCCTTTTCGCTGTAAGACCGATATTTCGCGAGAAAAACGCGAATAACTGTTTTGCATCATTCTCGGACTCCGCATATAGTTTATATTATGTATTTTTGGCCGCTAAACGAGAATATAACATTATTTTAGTGATACGACGCATAGAATTTACAATAACCGTGGAAAACCGGCACCGAGGATCTTAATTTTTCTCGTTTTCCGATAAACTTCGTAATTCTGCGATATCTTTCTGAGAAATCATTTTTTTTACATGTGCCCGAGTGTTTTTAATGCACTGTGCTTCGCTAATTACGAATATAACCATGGTTTTACGATAAACTCATCAGGTAACTAGAAATCCGCATGAGAAGTAAGTGATCACGGATCAACGTCCTTTTCGCTGTAGGACCGATATTTCGCGAGAAAAACGCGAAAAACTGTTTTGCATCATTCTCGGACTCCGCATATAGTTTATATTATGCCTTTTTGGCCGCTAAACGAGAATATAACATTATTTTAGTGATACGACGCATAGAATTTACAATAACCGTGGAAAACCGGCACCGAGGATCTTAATTTTTCTCGTTTTCCGATAAACTTCGTAATTCTGCGATATCTTCCTGAGAAATCATTTTTTTTACATGTGCCCGAGTGTTTTTAATGCACTGTGCTTCGCTGATTACGAATATAACCATGGTTTTACGATAAACTCATCAGGTAACTAGAAATCCGCATGAGAAGTAAGTGATCACGGATCAACGTCCTTTTCGCTGTAGGACCGATATTTCGCGAGAAAAACGCGAATAACTGTTTTGCATCATTCTCGGACTCCGCATATAGTTTATATTATGTATTTTTGGCCGCTAAACGAGAATATAACATTATTTTAGTGATACGACGCATAGAATTTACAATAACCGTGGAAAACCGGCACCGAGGATCTTAATTTTTCTCGTTTTCCGATAAACTTCGTAATTCTGCGATATCTTTCTGAGAAATCATTTTTTTTACATGTGCCCGAGTGTTTTTAATGCACTGTGCTTCGCTGATTACGAATATAACCATGGTTTTACGATAAACTCATCAGGTAACTAGAAATCCGCATGAGAAGTAAGTGATCACGGATCAACGTCCTTTTCGCTGTAGGACCGATATTTCGCGAGAAAAACGCGAAAAACTGTTTTGCATCATTCTCGGACTCCGCATATAGTTTATATTATGCCTTTTCGGCCGCTAAACGAGAATATAACATTATTTTAGTGATACGACGCATAGAATTTACAATAACCGTAGAAAACCGGCACCGAGGATCTTAATTTTTCTCGTTTTCCGATAAACTTCGTAATTCTGCGATATCTTTCTGAGAAATCATTTTTTTTACATGTGCCCGAGTGTTTTCAATGCACTGTTCTTCGCTGATTACGAATATAACCATGGTTTTACGATAAACTCATCAGGTAACTAGAAATCCGCATGAGAAGTAAGTGATCACGGATCAACGTCCTTTTCGCTGTAGGACCGATATTTCGCGAGAAAAACGCGAAAAACTGTTTTGCATCATTCTCGGACTCCGCATATAGTTTATATTATGTATTTTTGGCCGCTCAACGAGAATATAACATTATTTTAGTGATACGACGCATAGAATTTACAATAACCGTGGAAAACCGGCACCGAGGATCTTAATTTTTCTCGTTTTCCGATAAACTCCGTAATTCTGCGATATCTTTCTGAGAAATCATTTTTTTTACATGTGCCCGAGTGTTTTCAATGCACTGTTCTTCGCTGATTACGAATATAACCATGGTTTTACGATAAACTCATCAGGTAACTAGAAATCCGCATGAGAAGTAAGTGATCACGGATCAACGTCCTTTTCGCTGTAGGACCGATATTTCGCGAGAAAAACGCGAAAAACTGTTTTGCATCATTCTCGGACTCCGCATATAGTTTATATTATGTATTTTTGGCCGCTAAACGAGAATATAACATTATTTTAGTGATACGACGCATAGAATTTACAATAACCGTGGAAAACCGGCACCGAGGATCTTAATTTTTCTCGTTTTCCGATAAACTTCGTAATTCTGCGATATCTTTCTGAGAAATCATTTTTTTTACATGTGCCCGAGTGTTTTTAATGCACTGTGCTTCGCTGATTACGAATATAACCATGGTTTTACGATAAACTCATCAGGTAACTAGAAATCCGCATGAGAAGTAAGTGATCACGGATCAACGTCCTTTTCGCTGTAGGATCGATATTTCGCGAGAAAAACGCGAATAACTGTTTTGCATCATTCTCGGACTCCGCATATAGTTTATATTATGTATTTTTGGCCGCTAAACGAGAATATAACATTATTTTAGTGATACGACGCATAGAATTTACAATAACCGTGGAAAACCGGCACCGAGGATCTTAATTTTTCTCGTTTTCCGATAAACTTCGTAATTCTGCGATATCTTTCTTAGAAATCATTTTTTTCACATGTGCCCGAGTGTTTTTAATGCACTGTCCTTCGCTGATTACGAATATAACCATGGTTTTACGATAAACTCATCAGGTAACTAGAAATCCGCATGAGAAGTAAGTGATCACGGATCAACGTCCTTTTCGCTGTAGGACCGATATTTCGCGAGAAAAACGCGAAAAACTGTTTTGCATCATTCTCGGACTCCGCATATAGTTTATATTATGCCTTTTTGGCCGCTAAACGAGAATATAACATTATTTTAGTGATACGACGCATAGAATTTACAATAACCGTGGAAAACCGGCACCGAGGATCTTAATTTTTCTCGTTTTCCGATAAACTTCGTAATTCTGCGATATCTTCCTGAGAAATCATTTTTTTTACATGTGCCCGAGTGTTTTTAATGCACTGTGCTTCGCTGATTACGAATATAACCATGGTTTTACGATAAACTCATCAGGTAACTAGAAATCCGCATGAGAAGTAAGTGATCACGGATCAACGTCCTTTTCGCTGTAGGACCGATATTTCGCGAGAAAAACGCGAAAAACTGTTTTTCATCATTCTCGGACTCCGCATATAGTTTATATTATGTATTTTTGGCCGCTAAACGAGAATATAACATTATTTTAGTGATACGACGCATAGAATTTACAATAACCGTGGAAAACCGGCACCGAGGATCTTAATTTTTCTCGTTTTCCGATAAACTTCGTAATTCTGCGATATCTTTCTGAGAAATCATTTTTTTTACATGTGCCCGAGTCTTTTTAATGCAGTGTGCTTCGCTGATTACGAATATAACTATGGTTTTACGATAAACTCATCAGGTAACTAGAAATCCGCATGAGAAGTAAGTGATCACGGATCAACGTCCTTTTCGCTGTAGGACCGATATTTCGCGAGAAAAACGCGAAAAACTGTTTTGCATCATTCTCGGACTCCGCATATAGTTTATATTATGTCTTTTTGGCCGCTAAACGAGAATATAACATTATTTTAGTGATACGACGCATAGAATTTACAATAACCGTGGAAAACCGGCACCGAGGATCTTAGTTTTTCTCGTTTTCCGATAAACTTCGTAATTCTGCGATATCTTTCTGAGTAATTATTTTTTTTACATGTGCCCGAGTGTTTTTAATGCACTGTGCTTCGCTGATTACGAATATAACCATGGTTTTACGATAAACTCATCAGGTAACTAGAAATCCGCATGAGAAGTAAGTGATCACGGATCAACGTCCTTTTCGCTGTAAGACCGATATTTCGCGAGAAAAACGCGAATAACTGTTTTGCATCATTCTCGGACTCCGCATATAGTTTATATTATGTATTTTTGGCCGCTAAACGAGAATATAACATTATTTTAGTGATACGACGCATAGAATTTACAATAACCGTGGAAAACCGGCACCGAGGATCTTAATTTTTCTCGTTTTCCGATAAACTTCGTAATTCTGCGATATCTTTCTGAGAAATCATTTTTTTCACATGTGCCCGAGTGTTTTTAATGCACTGTGCTTCGCTAATTACGAATATAACCATGGTTTTACGATAAACTCATCAGGTAACTAGAAATCCGCATGAGAAGTAAGTGATCACGGATCAACGTCCTTTTCGCTGTAGGACCGATATTTCGCGAGAAAAACGCGAAAAACTGTTTTGCATCATTCTCGGACTCCGCATATAGTTTGTATTATGCCTTTTTGGCCGCTAAACGAGAATATAACATTATTTTAGTGATACGACGCATAGAATTTACAATAACCGTGGAAAACCGGCACCGAGGATCTTAATTTTTCTCGTTTTCCGATAAACTTCGTAATTCTGCGATATCTTCCTGAGAAATCATTTTTTTTACATGTGCCCGAGTGTTTTTAATGCACTGTGCTTCGCTGATTACGAATATAACCATGGTTTTACGATAAACTCATCAGGTAACTAGAAATCCGCATGAGAAGTAAGTGATCACGGATCAACGTCCTTTTCGCTGTAGGACCGATATTTCGCGAGAAAAACGCGAAAAACTGTTTTGCATCATTCTCGGACTCCGCATATAGTTTATATTATGCCTTTTTGGCCGCTAAACGAGAATATAACATTATTTTAGTGATACGACGCATAGAATTTACAATAACCGTGGAAAACCGGCACCGAGGATCTTAATTTTTCTCGTTTTCCGATAAACTTCGTAATTCTGCGATATCTTCCTGAGAAATCATTTTTTTTACATGTGCCCGAGTGTTTTTAATGCACTGTGCTTCGCTGATTACGAATATAACCATGGTTTTACGATAAACTCATCAGGTAACTAGAAATCCGCATGAGAAGTAAGTGATCACGGATCAACGTCCTTTTCGCTGTAGGACCGATATTTCGCGAGAAAAACGCGAATAACTGTTTTGCATCATTCTCGGACTCCGCATATAGTTTATATTATGTATTTTTGGCCGCTAAACGAGAATATAACATTATTTTAGTGATACGACGCATAGAATTTACAATAACCGTGGAAAACCGGCACCGAGGATCTTAATTTTTCTCGTTTTCCGATAAACTTCGTAATTCTGCGATATCTTTCTGAGAAATCATTTCTTTTACATGTGCCCGAGTGTTTTTAATGCAGTGTGCTTCGCTGATTACGAATATAACTATGGTTTTACGATAAACTCATCAGGTAACTAGAAATCCGCATGAGAAGTAAGTGATCACGGATCAACGTCCTTTTCGCTGTAGTTAGTTAGTTAGTTAGTTAGATGTGTTTATTAGCATTTTGCTATTCCGCGCTACGCGCTACATAGTATACAATTCCTTTATTACAATATCCTTATATCTAACTTAGTCTTGAATTCACTACCTATTCTAGTCCCCTATGGTTCCTCATAATTCTAATTTCGATTTCGTTTTACATACTCCGCAAGCTTTCTTTTCAATTCTTTCACGCTCTTAGAGTTTTTAATTTCTGGAGTTGCGCTATTGTACATTTTCAATCCTTCGTACCTAAGGTCTTCTTGACCTACCACTCTTTTCCGAAAATCGATTCTCAGATCATTTGCTCTTCTGGTTTTCATCCCTTCCCTGTTTCCGACTGTTCCATACATACGTTCATTCTCATCTTTTTCTCTATCCGCTAGTATTATTTTATGTATATTCACGATAACATTAAATTCGATTCTTTCCCTAATACTTAGGAAGCCCAGTGCTTCTAACATGTCTGTTATTCTCGTTTCTTTTCTACATTGCAATATTACTCGCATTGCCCTGTTTTGTAATTTTTGTACTGCTTCAATGTCTTTTTTATTCATACTCAGCATCACTGTGCTGCAGTATTCGAGGTGAGGAGATATTATCGTTTTATACACTGTACAGCGTGTCATCGGTGACAGGAATTTTCCGATTCTGTTGAGGAAACTTACTTTTTTGCCGACCTTTTTAACTATTTGATCTCTGTGCGCCTTGAAGTTCAACTTACAGTCAATTTCTACTCCTAGATATCGTATCTGATCGACCTTCTCTATGTTTTCACCTTGCTTTGTTCTTATTTGTACATGTTGTCCTTTAGTTTGTCCTGGTCCTGTTATTACCATGTACTTAGTTTTCTTTATGTTCATCTTCAGACCGTTTATGTTAAACCAATCTTCTGTTCTTGCCCATTGTTCGTTTAGTTTAACTTGTAGTTCTTCTGAGCCCTTTCCTGTAGTGTACATGATCATGTCATCCGCGAATAGTATAATTTCAACACCATTGGGAACGTTTAACACTATGTCATTTATATATATGATAAATAAGAGCGGTCCTAATACCGACCCTTGCGGTACTCCATAATCTGTTATTAATGGACTCGAATTTTCTTGGTTAATCGTAACTATTTGTGACCGGTTTGCTAAGTATGACTTGAACCATTTCAGTACTATTCCTTCGATACCGTATTTTTCCATTTTTGTTATGAGCTTTTTTCTATCGATTGTCTCGAATGCTCTTTTCAAATCAATGAATACAGCTCCAATTATATCCCCATTGCTAATAGCTGCTTTCCAATCTGATATTGCCTTTTGAATTGCAATTTCGCATGATTTACCTTCTCTGAATCCATATTGTCTGTCTGTGAGTAAGTTGTTGTCTTCTAGGTATTTAATAAGCTGCTCTTTTACTATTATTTCTAGAATTTTTTCATGTTGCGGCAACATATTTATCGGTCGGAATTCTTCTGCTCGCTGGGTTCGCATTACTTTTGGTATTGGAATGATTTCTGATTTCTTCCATTCTTGTGGAAAGTCTCCATATTGTAACGATCTATTTATAATTATCGTAATTTCTTTTGCTAGGGCCCTGAACATATACTTCAAAATGTCTGTTGATATTCCCTCCTGTGTTCCTTTCTTTTTAGGTAATTTATTTATTATTTGTCCTACTTTTTCTTCTGTCACTGCTGCGTATTCTCTCATTGTTTTGGTTGTATACCTGTCTGTTCGTCCATCGTCAGTCATTATTTCTATGCTATTCACTATTTCTTCTATACTGTTTATATAATATCTATTGAATTCATTAGCAATGTCTTTAGTCTCTTTTATCTCTTTTCCGTCAAATATTATCCCCTTGGTGTAATCTGTTCCCTGTGTTTTTCCTTTTATCAACGTTTTTAGAATTCGCCACATTTCTGCAGGATCTTTTTTGTTATTATCAATTTTTTGCTCATAATATTTTCTCTTACTTTCTTTCAGTGCTGCTACTAGATCATTTCTTTTGCGTCTATAGTTCTCCCAACCATTTTGCCTATTGCTATCTTTTGCAATTTGAAACAGGTGATCACGCCATTCTATCATTCTACTGATATCCTTATTGAACCACTGTTTAGTTTCAACACTATTTTTGTACTTGAATTCTTTGTAAGGTGCTTCTTCGTTTATTGTCTCTATTATTTTTGTCATTAGTTCGTTTATTTCACTATTAAAATTTTCTTTATTTGTCCTCTCCATAAATGTCGTTGGTCTTTTCTCAGTCAATTTATTTACAAATCGTTCGATGTTAAAGTTTTTGAAATCCCTTCGTTTTTTGTAAGCACTAATTTTATTCATGGAATTAAGTCCTATATCTTCCTCTATTATTGCATGGTCAGTTATGTTTGGTTTGTCCTTTATGTTTACGTCAATTTCTACATTGCTGAAGACTAGATCTATTGTTGTTCTCGTGTCTTGTTCGATTCTTGTGGCACTTTCTACGCATTGCTTCATCCCCCTTTCTCGGAAAATTGATATTAGATGTTTGGCATAGAATGACTCGTTTTTCACGTCGATGTTAAAATCTCCCATTATGACGCAGCTCCCTTCGTCATATAGTGAGTCTCCTATTTCTTCTAGAAATTCTATGAATTGTGCATCACTTGCACTTGGTGAGTGATATATTGTTGCTAATGCTCCCTTGAATCTTCTAGATTGGACTGTGATCGCAGCGCACCAGCAATTTCCATCTATTTTCCTTCGTAGCTTTACTTTATAATGGATATCTTTTCTTATGTACATAACAACCCCTCCAGTCCTTCTATTTTCTCCATCGCATCTAACTAAATTATATCCTTCTATGTGTAGTTCGGTGTCGTCAATTTCTTCGGTCGTTCGTGTTTCTGTTAATGTTAATATGGATGGCTTAACTTGTTTGATTATTATTTGTTCTATTTCATCTAAGTGCTTCACTAAGCTACGCGCATTCATATAAATTATCACATGTTTTTTATTTTTCAAACCTTTCTGTTCCTTGCTCGTTGTTTCTCCCTTTCTAAAAAAAATTTGAAGGTCGGACAGCTCTTATCGTATGTTCCGTGATTTATTTCATGTGTTTGTAATCTAAGTCTGTCTTTGTTGTCCATACAGCTCGCGCATTCTCTTTTTTCGGTTTGGCAGTCCTTTGTTGGATGATTTTCTGCGCATTTTCCACACCTCGTCGACTTTTTACAGTTTTTTGCCACGTGATAATACCCCCAGCAGTTGTAACATTGAGTCACCATTACGTAGTCTAACGCCCTGCATATATTCCATCCTATTCTAACTCTATTTTCTCTAGTGAGCTCCGCGTGTGTACCCTGATCTACTTCTAGTATAATTGTCATGTTATTGTATTTTTCGTAAGTCCATCTCTTCACCATCCTTATGCTGAATCCTTCGGCATCTTTTCTTACTTGATTTTGTTCGCATATTTTATTTATCAATTCTTCGTCTGTCAGTTTTTCCTCCTCTATGTCTATGCCGGTGATTTTTACCTTCGGTTGCCTGTTTGCTGGTGTCTTGACAACGAAATCCTTGCCTAATTCATTGGAAATCAGCTTTTTGAGTTTGATACTATCTTTTTGTTCTGAGCATCCGATTATTACTTTGCCATTTTGGCCCGCAGAGATTCGATTTACATGTATTCCTGAACTCGCTATGTTTACACGTTCTTTGACAATCTTTCGTGTCTTTTCACTGCTTTGTCCATTGACGGGTTGCACAATTACAATCTCGTCGTTCTCTTTGTCACAATTTTTTAGAATTGTCGCGTAAGTTTGTTTTTGTGCGCTTCTATTTTCGTTTATCGTAGATTTAAAATCGATTTTTCGTGAATCTATAATTTCCCTTAGTTCTAGGATACTTTCCTGCATTTTGACCAGTTCGCTTTTGAAGTTCTTTTTTATATTATCTACTATAATTCCTACTTCATTACTAATGACTTTTTTCACCGCTTCAATTACATAGTCCTTAATATTTCTATTTTCACCCTGTCCTCTAATCCACTCCAAAATCTCGTCCACTTTTTTCTCTACCGTGTTCTGTTCCTCTTCCTCATCTTCTTCTGCTAATCCTGTTTGTTGTGTAGATTCCAGCCTCCTTTTTTTATTAGTTTTTTCCGTGCTCTTCGTTGTTGTTTCTGTGGCCGGTACCATTTCGATTTTTCCCTGACAAGGTACTAGCTCATTGCTCGCATCATAGGAATAATGTAGTTTTGCACAGGATGGGTGGTAGTATTTTAAACACCTTTTACACTCTACGACGGCGGTTTTTACATCCTGCTTGCATTTAGAACATTTGTAAGTTTTCTTTCTATCTGACTGCATTGCTGTTTTGTAGATTTTCCATATATCAAGGATGTGTTTGTAACCGACGGAGTGAGATTTCTTCCTCTACGATTTCGGTACTGCGATAATTCCGATAGGTGGCACCGATATTTCGCGAGAAAAACGCGAAAAACTGTTTTGCATCATTCTCGGACTCCGCATATAGTTTATATTATGTATTTTTGGCCGCTAAACGAGACTATAACATTATTTTAGTGATACGACGCATAGAATTTACAATAACCGTGGAAAACCGGCACCGAGGATCTTAATTTTTCTCGTTTTCCGATAAACTTCGTAATTCTGCGATATCTTTCTGAGAAATCATTTTTTTTACATGTGCCCGAGTGTTTTTAATGCACTGTGCTTCGCTGATTACGAATATAACCATGGTTTTACGATAAACTCATCAGGTAACTAGAAATCCGCATGAGAAGTAAGTGATCACGGATCAACGTCCTTTTCGCTGTAGGACCGATATTTCGCGAGAAAAACGCGAATAACTGTTTTGCATCATTCTCGGACTCCGCATATAGTTTATATTATGTATTTTTGGCCGCTAAACGAGAATATAACATTATTTTAGTGATACGACGCATAGAATTTACAATAACCGTGGAAAACCGGCACCGAGGATCTTAATTTTTCTCGTTTTCCGATAAACTTCGTAATTCTGCGATATCTTTCTGAGAAATCATTTTTTTTACATGTGCCCGAGTGTTTTTAATGCACTGTGCTTCGCTGATTACGAATATAACCATGGTTTTACGATAAACTCATCAGGTAACTAGAAATCCGCATGAGAAGTAAGTGATCACGGATCAACGTCCTTTTCGCTGTAGGACCGATATTTCGCGAGAAAAACGCGAATAACTGTTTTGCATCATTCTCGGACTCCGCATATAGTTTATATTATGTATTTTTGGCCGCTAAACGAGAATATAACATTATTTTAGTGATACGACGCATAGAATTTACAATAACCGTGGAAAACCGGCACCGAGGATCTTAATTTTTCTCGTTTTCCGATAAACTTCGTAATTCTGCGATATCTTTCTTAGAAATCATTTTTTTCACATGTGCCCGAGTGTTTTTAATGCACTGTGCTTCGCTGATTACGAATATAACCATGGTTTTACGATAAACTCATCAGGTAACTAGAAATCCGCATGAGAAGTAAGTGATCACGGATCAACGTCCTTTTCGGTGTAGGACTGATATTTCGCGAGAAAAACGCGAATAACTGTTTTGCATCATTCTCGGACTCCGCATATAGTTTATATTATGTATTTTAGGCCGCTAAACGAGAATATAACATTATTTTAGTGATACGACGCATAGAATTTACAATAACCGTGGAAAACCGGCACCGAGGATCTTAATTTTTCTCGTTTTCCGATAAACTTCGTAATTCTGCGATATCTTTCTTAGAAATCATTTTTTTCACATGTGCCCGAGTGTTTTTAATGCACTGTGCTTCGCTGATTACGAATATAACCATGGTTTTACGATAAACTCATCAGGTAACTAGAAATCCGCATGAGAAGTAAGTGATCACGGATCAACGTCCTTTTCGGTGTAGGACTGATATTTCGCGAGAAAAACGCGAATAACTGTTTTGCATCATTCTCGGACTCCGCATATAGTTTATATTATGTATTTTAGGCCGCTAAACGAGAATATAACATTATTTTAGTGATACGACGCATAGAATTTACAATAACCGTGGAAAACCGGCACCGAGGATCTTAATTTTTCTCGTTTTCCGATAAACTTCGTAATTCTGCGATATCTTTCTGAGAAATCATTTTTTTTACATGTGCCCGAGTGTTTTTAATGCACTGTGCTTCGCTGATTACGAATATAACCATGGTTTTACGATAAACTCATCAGGTAACTAGAAATCCGCATGAGAAGTAAGTGATCACGGATCAACGTCCTTTTCGCTGTAAGACCAATATTTCGCGAGAAAAACGCGAATAACTGTTTTGCATCATTCTCGGACTCCGCATATAGTTTATATTATGTATTTTTGGCCGCTAAACAAGAATATAACATTATTTTAGTGATACGACGCATAGAATTTACAATAACCGTGGAAAACCGGCACCGAGGATCTTATTTTTTCTCGTTTTCCGATAAACTTCGTAATTCTGCGATATCTTTCTGAGAAATCATTTTTTTTACATGTGCCCGAGTGTTTTTAATGCACTGTGCTTCGCTAATTACGAATATAACCATGGTTTTACGATAAACTCATCAGGTAACTAGAAATCCGCATGAGAAGTAAGTGATCACGGATCAACGTCCTTTTCGCTGTAGGACCGATATTTCGCGAGAAAAACGCGAAAAACTGTTTTGCATCATTTTCGGACTCCGCATATAGTTTATATTATGTATTTTTGGCCGCTAAACGAGAATATAACATTATTTTAGTGATACGACGCATAAAATTTACAATAACCGTAGAAAACCGGCACCGAGGATCTTAATTTTTCTCGTTTTCCGATAAACTTCGTGATTCTGCGATATCTTTCTGAGAAATCATTTTTTTTACATGTGCCCGAGTGTTTTTAATGCACTGTGCTTCGCTGATTACGAATATAACCATGGTTTTACGATAAACTCATCAGGTAACTAGAAATCCGCATGAGAAGTAAGTGATCACGGATCAACGTCCTTTTCGCTGTAGGACCGATATTTCGCGAGAAAAACGCGAAAAACTGTTTTGCATCATTCTCGGACTCCGCATATAGTTTATATTATGTATTTTTGGCCGCTAAACGAGAATATAACATTATTTTAGTGATACGACGCATAGAATTTACAATAACCGTGGAAAACCGGCACCGAGGATCTTAAATTTTCTCGTTTTCCGATAAACTTCGTAATTCTGCGATATCTTCCTGAGAAATCATTTTTTTTACATGTGCCTGAGTGTTTTCAATGCACTGTGCTTCGCTGATTACGGATATGACCATGGTTCTACGATAAACTCATCAGGTAACTAGAAATCCGCACGAGAAGTAAGTGATCACGGATCAACGTCCTTTTCGCTGTAGGACCGATATTTCGCGAGAAAAACGCGGATAACTGTTTTGCATCATTCTCGGACTCCGCATATAGTTTATATTATGTATTTTTGGCCGCTAAACGAGAATATAACATTATTTTAGTGATACGACGCATAAAATTTACAATAACCGTAGAAAACCGGCACCGAGGATCTTAATTTTTCTCGTTTTCCGATAAACTTCGTAATTCTGCGATATCTTCCTGAGAAATCATTTTTTTTACATGTGCCTGAGTGTTTTCAATGCACTGTGCTTCGCTGATTACGGATATGACCATGGTTCTACGATAAACTCATCAGGTAACTAGAAATCCGCACGAGAAGTAAGTGATCACGGATCAACGTCCTTTTCGCTGTAGGACCGATATTTCGCGAGAAAAACGCGAATAACTGTTTTGCATCATTCTCGGACTCCGCATATAGTTTATATTATGTATTTTTGGCCGCTAAACGAGAATATTACATTATTTTAGTGATACGACGCATAGAATTTACAATAACCGTGGAAAACCGGCACCGAGGATCTTAATTTTTCTCGTTTTCCGATAAACTTCGTGATTCTGCGATATCTTTCTGAGAAATCATTTTTTTTACATGTGCCCGAGTGTTTTTAATGCACTGTGCTTCGCTGATTACGAATATAACCATGGTTTTACGATAAACTCATCAGGTAACTAGAAATCCGCATGAGAAGTAAGTGATCACGGATCAACGTCCTTTTCGCTGTAGGACCGATATTTCGCGAGAAAAACGCGAATAACTGTTTTGCATCATTCTCGGACTCCGCATATAGTTTATATTATGTATTTTTGGCCGCTAAACGAGAATATTACATTATTTAGTGATACGACGCATAGAATTTACAATAACCGTGGAAAACCGGCACCGAGGATCTTAATTTTTCTCGTTTTCCGATAAACTTCGTAATTCTGCGATATCTTTCTGAGAAATCATTTTTTTTACATGTGCCCGAGTGTTTTTCATGCACTGTGCTTCGCTGATTACGAATATAACCATGGTTTTACGATAAACTCATCAGGTAACTAGAAATCCGCATGAGAAGTAAGTGATCACGGATCAACGTCCTTTTCGCTGTAGGACCGATATTTCGCGAGAAAAACGCGAAAAACTGTTTTGCATCATTCTCGGACTCCGCATATAGTTTATATTATGTATTTTTGGCCGCTAAACGAGAATATAACATTATTTTAGTGATACGACGCATAGAATTTACAATAACCGTGGAAAACCGGCACCGAGGATCTTAAATTTTCTCGTTTTCCGATAAACTTCGTAATTCTGCGATATCTTCCTGAGAAATCATTTTTTTTACATGTGCCTGAGTGTTTTCAATGCACTGTGCTTCGCTGATTACGAATATGACCATGGTTTTACGATAAACTCATCAGGTAACTAGAAATCCGCACGAGAAGTAATTGATCACGGATCAACGTGCTTTTCGCTGTAGGACCGATATTTCGCGAGAAAAACGCGAATAACTGTTTTGCATCATTCTCGGACTCCGCATATAGTTTATATTATGTATTTTTTGCCGCTAAACGAGAATATAACATTATTTTAGTGATACGACGCATAGAATTTACAATAACCGTGGAAAACCGGCACCGAGGATCTTAATTTTTCTCGTTTTCCGATAAACTTCGTAATTCTGCGATATCTTTCTGAGAAATCATTTTTTTTACATGTGCCCGAGTGTTTTTAATGCACTGTGCTTCGCTGATTACGAATATAACCATGGTTTTACGATAAACTCATCAGGTAACTAGAAATCCGCATGAGAAGTAAGTGATCACTGATCAACGTCCTTTTCGCTGTAGGACCGATATTTCGCGAGAAAAACGCGAAAAACTGTTTTGCATCATTCTCGGACTCCGCATATAGTTTATATTATGTATTTTTGGCCGCTAAACGAGACTATAACATTATTTTAGTGATACGACGCAAAGAATTTACAATAACCGTGGAAAACCGGCACCGAGGATCTTAATTTTTCTCGTTTTGAGATAAACTTCGTAATTCTGCGATATCTTTCTGAGAAATCATTTTTTTTACATGTGCCCGAGTGTTTTTAATGCACTGTGCTTCGCTGATTACGAATATAACCATGGTTTTACGATAAACTCATCAGGTAACTAGAAATCCGCATGAGAAGTAAGTGATCACGGATCAACGTCCTTTTCGCTGTAGGACCGATATTTCGCGAGAAAAACGCGAAAAACTGTTTTGCATCATTCTCGGACTCCGCATATAGTTTATATTATGTATTTTTGGCCGCTTAACGAGAATATAACATTATTTTAGTGATACGACGCATAGAATTTACAATAACCGTGGAAAACCGGCACCGAGGATCTTAAATTTTCTCGTTTTCCGATAAACTTCGTAATTCTGCGATATCTTCCTGAGAAATCATTTTTTTTACATGTGCCCGAGTGTTTTTAATGCACTGTGCTTCGCTGATTACGAATATAAACATGGTTTTACGATAAACTCATCAGGTAACTAAAAATCCGCATGAGAAGTAAGTGATCACGGATCAACGTCCTTTTCGCTGTAGGACCGATATTTCGCGAGAAAAACGCGAAAAACTGTTTTGCATCATTCTCGGACTCCGCATATAGTTTATATTATGTATTTTTGGCCGCTAAACGAGAATATAACATTATTTTAGTGATACGACGCATAGAAGTTACAATAACCGTGGAAAACCGGCACCGAGGATCTTAATTTTTCTCGTTTTCCGATAAACTTCGTAATTCTGCGATATCTTTCTGAGAAATCATTTTTTTTACATGTGCCCGAGTGTTTTTCATGCACTGTGCTTCGCTGATTACGAATATAACCATGGTTTTACGATAAACTCATCAGGTAACTAGAAATCCGCATGAGAAGTAAGTGATCACGGATCAACGTCCTTTTCGCTGTAGGACCGATATTTCGCGAGAAAAACGCGAAAAACTGTTTTGCATCATTCTCGGACTCCGCATATAGTTTATATTATGTATTTTAGGCCGCTAAACGAGAATATAACATTATTTTAGTGATACGACGCATAGAATTTACAATAACCGTGGAAAACCGGCACCGAGGATCTTAATTTTTCTCGTTTTCCGATAAACTTCGTAATTCTGCGATATCTTTCTGAGAAATCATTTTTTTTACATGTGCCCGAGTGTTTTTCATGCACTGTGCTTCGCTGATTACGAATATAACCAAGGTTTTACGATAAACTCATCAGGTAACTAGAAATCCGCATGAGAAGTAAGTGATCACGGATCAACGTCCTTTTCGCTGTAGGACCGATATTTCGCGAGAAAAACGCGAAAAACTGTTTTGCATCATTCTCGGACTCCGCATATAGTTTATATTATGTATTTTTGGCCGCTAAACGAGACTATAACATTATTTTAGTGATACGACGCATAGAATTTACAATAACCGTGGAAAACCGGCACCGAGGATCTTAATTTTTCTCGTTTTGAGATAAACTTCGTAATTCTGCGATATCTTTCTGAGAAATCATTTTTTTTACATGTGCCCGAGTGTTTTTAATGCACTGTGCTTCGCTGATTACGAATATAACCATGGTTTTACGATAAACTCATCAGGTAACTAGAAATCCGCATGAGAAGTAAGTGATCACGGATCAACGTCCTTTTCGCTGTAGGACCGATATTTCGCGAGAAAAACGCGAAAAACTGTTTTGCATCATTCTCGGACTCCGCATATAGTTTATATTATGTATTTTTGGCCGCTTAACGAGAATATAACATTATTTTAGTGATACGACGCATAGAATTTACAATAACCGTGGAAAACCGGCACCGAGGATCTTAAATTTTCTCGTTTTCCGATAAACTTCGTAATTCTGCGATATCTTCCTGAGAAATCATTTTTTTTACATGTGCCCGAGTGTTTTTAATGCACTGTGCTTCGCTGATTACGAATATAAACATGGTTTTACGATAAACTCATCAGGTAACTAAAAATCCGCATGAGAAGTAAGTGATCACGGATCAACGTCCTTTTCGCTGTAGGACCGATATTTCGCGAGAAAAACGCGAAAAACTGTTTTGCATCATTCTCGGACTCCGCATATAGTTTATATTATGTATTTTTGGCCGCTAAACGAGAATATAACATTATTTTAGTGATACGACGCATAGAATTTACAATAACCGTGGAAAACCGGCACCGAGGATCTTAATTTTTCTCGTTTTCCGATAAACTTCGTAATTCTGCGATATCTTTCTGAGAAATCATTTTTTTTACATGTGCCCGAGTGTTTTTCATGCACTGTGCTTCGCTGATTACGAATATAACCATGGTTTTACGATAAACTCATCAGGTAACTAGAAATCCGCATAAAAAGTAAGTGATCACGGATCAACGTCCTATTCGCTGTAGGACCGATATTTCGCGAGAAAAACGCGAAAAACTGTTTTGCATCATTCTCGGACTCCGCATATAGTTTATATTATGTATTTTAGGCCGCTAAACGAGAATATAACATTATTTTAGTGATACGACGCATAGAATTTACAATAACCGTGGAAAACCGGCACCGAGGATCTTAATTTTTCTCGTTTTCCGATAAACTTCGTAATTCTGCGATATCTTTCTGAGAAATCATTTTTTTCACATGTGCCCGAGTGTTTTTAATGCACTGTTCTTCGCTGATTACGAATATAACCATGGTTTTACGATAAACTCATCAGGTAACTAGAAATCCGCATGAGAAGTAAGTGATCACGGATCAACGTCCTTTTCGCTGTAGGACCGATATTTCGCGAGAAAAACGCGAATAACTGTTTTGCATCATTCTCGGACTCCGCATATAGTTTATATTATGTATTTTTGGCCGCTAAACGAGAATATTACATTATTTTAGTGATACGACGCATAGAATTTACAATAACCGTGGAAAACCGGCAACGAGGATCTTAATTTTTCTCGTTTTCCGATAAACTTCGTAATTCTGCGATATCTTTCTGAGAAATCATTTTTTTCACATGTGCCCGAGTGTTTTTAATGCACTGTGCTTCGCTGATTACGAATATAACCATGGTTTTACGATAAACTCATCAGGTAACTAGAAATCCGCATGAGAAGTAAGTGATCACGGATCAACGTCCTTTTCGCTGTAGGACTGATATTTCGCGAGAAAAACGCGAATAACTGTTTTGCATCATTCTCGGACTCCGCATATAGTTTATATTATGTATTTTTGGCCGCTAAACGAGAATATAACATTATTTTAGTAATACGACGCATAGAATTTACAATAACCGTGGAAAACCGGCACCGAGGATCTTAATTTTTCTCGTTTTCCGATAAACTTCGTAATTCTGCGATATCTTTCTGAGAAATCATTTTTTTCACATGTGCCCGAGTGTTTTTAATGCACTGTGCTTCGCTGATTACGAATATAACCATGGTTTTACGATAAACTCATCAGGTAACTAGAAATCCGCATGAGAAGTAAGTGATCACGGATCAACGTCTTTTTCGCTGTAGGACCGATATTTCGCGAGATAAACGCGAAAAACTGTTTTGCATCATTCTCGGACTCCGCATATAGTTTATATTATGTATTTTTGGCCGCTAAACGAGAATATAACATTATTTTAGTGATACGACGCATAGAATTTACAATAACCGTGGAAAACCGGCACCGAGGATCTTAAATTTTCTCGTTTTCCGATAAACTTCGTAATTCTGCGATATCTTCCTGAGAAATCATTTTTTTAACATGTGCCTGAGTGTTTTCAATGCACTGTGCTTCGCTGATTACGAATATGACCATGGTTTTACGATAAACTCATCAGGTAACTAGAAATCCGCACGAGAAGTAAGTGATCACGGATCAACGTCCTTTTCGCTGTAAGACCGATATTTCGCGAGAAAAACGCGAATAACTGTTTTGCATCATTCTCGGACTCCGCATATAGTTTATATTATGTATTTTTGGCCGCTAAACGAGAATATAACATTATTTTAGTGATACGACGCATAGAATTTACAATAACCGTGGAAAACCGGCACCGAGGATCTTAATTTTTCTCGTTTTCCGATAAACTTCGTAATTCTGCGATATCTTTCTGAGAAATCATTTTTTTTACATGTGCCCGAGTGTTTTCAATGCACTGTTCTTCGCTGATTACGAATATAACCATGGTTTTACGATAAACTCATCAGGTAACTAGAAATCCGCATGAAAAGTAAGTGATCACGGATCAACGTCCTTTTCGCTGTAGGACCGATATTTCGCCAGAAAAACGCGAAAAACTGTTTTGCATCATTCTCGGACTCCGCATATAGTTTATATTATGTATTTTTGGCCGCTAAACGAGAATATAACATTATTTTAGTGATACGACGCATAGAATTTACAATAACCGTGGAAAACCGGCACCGAGGGTCTTAATTTTTCTCGTTTTCCGATAAACTTCGTAATTCTGCGATATCTTTCTGAGAAATCATTTTTTTTACATGTGCCCGAGTGTTTTTAATGCACTGTCCTTCGCTGATTACGAATATAACCATGGTTTTACGATAAACTCATCAGGTAACTAGAAATCCGCATGAGAAGTAAGTGATCACGGATTAACGTCCTTTTCGCTGTAGGACCGATATTTCGCCAGAAAAACGCGAAAAACTGTTTTGCATCATTCTCGGACTCCGCATATAGTTTATATTATGTATTTTTGGCCGCTAAACGAGAATATAACATTATTTTAGTGATACGACGCATAGAATTTACAATAACCGTGGAAAACCGGCACCGAGGATCTTAATTTTTCTCGTTTTCCGATAAACTTCGTAATTCTGCGATATCTTTCTGAGAAATCATTTTTTTCACATGTGCCCGAGTGTTTTTAATGCACTGTGCTTCGCTGATTACGAATATAACCATGGTTTTACGATAAACTCATCAGGTAACTAGAAATCCGCATGAGAAGTAAGTGATCACGGATCAACGTCCTTTTCGCTGTAGGACTGATATTTCGCGAGAAAAACGCGAATAACTGTTTTGCATCATTCTCGGACTCCGCATATAGTTTATATTATGTATTTTTGGCCGCTAAACGAGAATATAATATTATTTTAGTGATACGACGCATAGAATTTACAATAACCGTGGGAAACCGGCACCGAGGATCTTAGTTTTTCTCGTTTTCCGATAAACTTCGTAATTCTGCGATATCTTTCTGAGAAATCATTTTTTTTACATGTGCCCGAGTGTTTTTAATGCACTGTGCTTCGCTGATTACGAATATAACTATGGTTTTACGATAAACTCATCAGGTAACTAGAAATCCGCATGAGAAGTAAGTGATCACGGATCAACGTCCTTTTCGCTGTAGGACCGATATTTCGCCAGAAAAACGCGAAAAACTGTTTTGCATCATTCTCGGACTCCGCATATAGTTTATATTATGTATTTTTGACCGCTAAACGAGAATATAACATTATTTTAGTGATACGACGCATAGAATTTACAATAACCGTGGAAAACCGGCACCGAGGGTCTTAATTTTTCTCGTTTTCCGATAAACTTCGTAATTCTGCGATATCTTTCTGAGAAATCATTTTTTTTACATGTGCCCGAGTGTTTTTAATGCACTGTCCTTCGCTGATTACGAATATAACCATGGTTTTACGATAAACTCATCAGGTAACTAGAAATCCGCATGAGAAGTAAGTGATCACGGATCAACGTCCTTTTCGCTGTAGGACCGATATTTCGCGAGAAAAACGCGAATAACTGTTTTGCATCATTCTCGGACTCCGCATATAGTTTTTATTATGTATTTTTGGCCGCTAAACGAGAATATTACATTATTTTAGTGATACGACGCATAGAATTTACAATAACCGTGGAAAACCGGCACCGAGGATCTTAATTTTTCTCGTTTTCCGATAAACTTCGTAATTCTGCGATATCTTTCTGAGAAATCATTTTTTTTACATGTGCCCGAGTGTTTTTCATGCACTGTGCTTCGCTGATTACGAATATAACCAAGGTTTTACGATAAACTCATCAGGTAACTAGAAATCCGCATGAGAAGTAAGTGATCACGGATCAACGTCCTTTTCGCTGTAGGACCGATATTTCGCCAGAAAAACGCGAAAAACTGTTTTGCATCATTCTCGGACTCCGCATATAGTTTATATTATGTATTTTTGACCGCTAAACGAGAATATAACATTATTTTAGTGATACGACGCATAGAATTTACAATAACCGTGGAAAACCGGCACCGAGGGTCTTAATTTTTCTCGTTTTCCGATAAACTTCGTAATTCTGCGATATCTTTCTGAGAAATCATTTTTTTTACATGTGCCCGAGTGTTTTTAATGCACTGTCCTTCGCTGATTACGAATATAACCATGGTTTTACGATAAACTCATCAGGTAACTAGAAATCCGCATGAGAAGTAAGTGATCACGGATCAACGTCCTTTTCGCTGTAGGACCGATATTTCGCGAGAAAAACGCGAATAACTGTTTTGCATCATTCTCGGACTCCGCATATAGTTTTTATTATGTATTTTTGGCCGCTAAACGAGAATATTACATTATTTTAGTGATACGACGCATAGAATTTACAATAACCGTGGAAAACCGGCACCGAGGATCTTAATTTTTCTCGTTTTCCGATAAACTTCGTAATTCTGCGATATCTTTCTGAGAAATCATTTTTTTTACATGTGCCCGAGTGTTTTTCATGCACTGTGCTTCGCTGATTACGAATATGACCAAGGTTTTACGATAAACTTATCAGGTAACTAGAAATCCGCATGAGAAGTAAGTGATCACGGATCAACGTCCTTTTCGCTGTAGGACCGATATTTCGCGAGAAAAACGCGAAAAACTGTTTTGCATCATTCTCGGACTCCGCATATAGTTTATATTATGTCTTTTTGGCCGCTAAACGAGAATATAACATTATTTTAGTGATACGACGCATAGAATTTACAATAACCGTGGAAAACCGGCACCGAGGATCTTAGTTTTTCTCGTTTTCCGATAAACTTCGTAATTCTGCGATATCTTTCTGAGTAATTATTTTTTTTACATGTGCCCGAGTGTTTTTAATGCACTGTGCTTCGCTGATTACGAATATAACCATGGTTTTACGATAAACTCATCAGGTAACTAGAAATCCGCATGAGAAGTAAGTGATCACGGATCAACGTCCTTTTCGCTGTAAGACCGATATTTCGCGAGAAAAACGCGAATAACTGTTTTGCATCATTCTCGGACTCCGCATATAGTTTATATTATGTATTTTTGGCCGCTAAACGAGAATATAACATTATTTTAGTGATACGACGCATAGAATTTACAATAACCGTGGAAAACCGGCACCGAGGATCTTAATTTTTCTCGTTTTCCGATAAACTTCGTAATTCTGCGATATCTTTCTGAGAAATCATTTTTTTTACATGTGCCCGAGTGTTTTTAATGCACTGTGCTTCGCTAATTACGAATATAATCATGGTTTTACGATAAACTCATCAGGTAACTAGAAATCCGCATGAGAAGTAAGTGATCACGGATCAACGTCCTTTTCGCTGTAGGACCGATATTTCGCGAGAAAAACGCGAAAAACTGTTTTGCATCATTCTCGGACTCCGCATATAGTTTATATTATGTATTTTTGGCCGCTAAACGAGAATATAACATTATTTTAGTGATACGACGCATAGAATTTACAATAACCGTGGAAAACCGGCACCGAGGATCTTAATTTTTCTCGTTTTCCGATAAACTTCGTAATTCTGCGATATCTTCCTGAGAAATCATTTTTTTTACATGTGCCCGAGTGTTTTTAATGCACTGTGCTTCGCTGATTACGAATATAACCATGGTTTTACGATAAACTCATCAGGTAACTAGAAATCCGCATGAGAAGTAAGTGATCACGGATCAACGTCCTTTTCGCTGTAGGACCGATATTTCGCGAGAAAAACGGGAATAACTGTTTTGCATCATTCTCGGACTCCGCATATAGTTTATATTATGTATTTTTGGCCGCTAAACGAGAATATAACATTATTTTAGTGATACGACGCATAGAATTTACAATAACCGTGGAAAACCGGCACCGAGGATCTTAATTTTTCTCGTTTTCCGATAAACTTCGTAATTCTGCGATATCTTTCTGAGAAATCATTTTTTTTACATGTGCCCGAGTGTTTTTAATGCACTGTGCTTCGCTGATTACGAATATAACCATGGTTTTACGATAAACTCATCAGGTAACTAGAAATCCGCATGAGAAGTAAGTGATCACGGATCAACGTCCTTTTCGCTGTAGGACCGATATTTCGCCAGAAAAACGCGAATAACTGTTTTGCATCATTCTCGGACTCCGCATATAGTTTATATCATGTATTTTTGGCCGCTAAACGAGAATATAACATTATTTTAGTGATACGACGCATAGAATTTACAATAACCGTGGAAAACCGGCACCGAGGATCTTAGTTTTTCTCGTTTTCCGATAAACTTCGTAATTCTGCGATATCTTTCTGAGAAATCATTTTTTTTACATGTGCCCGAGTGTTTTTAATGCACTGTGCTTCGCTGATTACGAATATAACCATGGTTTTACGATAAACTCATCAGGTAACTAGAAATCCGCATGAGAAGTAAGTGATCACGGATCAACGTCCTTTTCGCTGTAAGACCGATATTTCGCGAGAAAAACGCGAATAACTGTTTTGCATCATTCTCGGACTCCGCATATAGTTTATATTATGTATTTTTGGCCGCTAAACGAGAATATAACATTATTTTAGTGATACGACGCATAGAATTTACAATAACCGTGGAAAACCGGCACCGAGGATCTTAATTTTTCTCGTTTTCCGATAAACTTCGTAATTCTGCGATATCTTTCTGAGAAATCATTTTTTTTACATGTGCCCGAGTGTTTTTAATGCACTGTGCTTCGCTGATTACGAATATAACCATGGTTTTACGATAAACTCATCAGGTAACTAGAAATCCGCATGAGAAGTAAGTGATCACGGATCAACGTCCTTTTCGCTGTAGGACCGATATTTCGCGAGAAAAACGCGAAAAACTGTTTTGCATCATTCTCGGACTCCGCATATAGTTTATATTATGTATTTTTGGCCGCTAAACGAGAATATAACATTATTTTAGTGATACGACGCATAGAATTTACAATAACCGTGGAAAACCGGCACCGAGGATCTTAATTTTTCTTGTTTTCCGATAAACTTCGTAATTCTGCGATATCTTTCTGAGAAATCATTTTTTTCACATGTGCCCGAGTGTTTTTAATGCACTGTGCTTCGCTGATTACGAATATAACCGAGGTTTTACGATAAACTCATCAGGTAACTAGAAATCCGCATGAGAAGTAAGTGATCACGGATCAACGTCCTTTTCGCTGTAGGACCGATATTTCGCGAGAAAAACGCGAAAAACTGTTTTGCATCATTCTCGGACTCCGCATATAGTTTATATTATGTATTTTTGGCCGCTAAACGAGAATATAACATTATTTTAGTGATACGACGCATAGAATTTACAATAACCGTGGAAAACCGGCACCGAGGATCTTAAATTTTCTCGTTTTCCGATAAACTTCGTAATTCTGCGATATCTTTCTGAGAAATCATTTTTTTTACATGTGCCCGAGTGTTTTCAATGCACTGTTCTTCGCTGATTACGAATATAACCATGGTTTTACGATAAACTCATCAGGTAACTAGAAATCCGCATGAGAAGTAAGTGATCACGGATCAACGTCCTTTTCGCTGTAGGACCGATATTTCGCGAGAAAAACGCGAAAAACTGTTTTGCATCATTCTCGGACTCCGCATATAGTTTATATTATGTATTTTTGGCCGCTAAACGAGAATATAACATTATTTTAGTGATACGACGCATAGAATTTACAATAACCGTGGAAAACCGGCACCGAGGATCTTAATTTTTCTCGTTTTCCGATAAACTTCGTAATTCTGCGATATCTTTCTGAGAAATCATTTTTTCCACATGTGTTCGAGTGTTTTTCATGCACTGTGCTTCGCTGATTACGAATATAACCATGGTTTTACGATAAACTCATCAGGTAACTAGAAATCCGCATGAGAATTAAGTGATCACGGATCAACGTCCTTTTCGCTGTAGGACCGATATTTCGCGAGAAAAACGCGAATAACTGTTTTGCATCATTCTCGGACTCCGCATATAGTTTATATTATGTATTTTTGGCCGCTAAACGAGAATATAACATTATTTTAGTGATACGACGCATAGAATTTACAATAACCGTGGAAAACCGGCACCGAGGGTCTTAATTTTTCTCGTTTTCCGATAAACTTCGTAATTCTGCGATATCTTTCTGAGAAATCATTTTTTTTACATGTGCCCGAGTGTTTTTAATGCACTGTCCTTCGCTGATTACGAATATAACCATGGTTTTACGATAAACTCATCAGGTAACTAGAAATCCGCATGAGAAGTAAGTGATCACGGATCAACGTCCTTTTCGCTGTAGGACCGATATTTCGCGAGAAAAACGCGAAAAACTGTTTTGCATCATTCTCGGACTCTGCATATAGTTTATATTATGTATTTTAGGCCGCTAAACGAGAATATAACATTATTTTAGTGATACGACGCATAGAATTTACAATAACCGTGGAAAACCGGCACCGAGGATCTTAATTTTTCTCGTTTTCCGATAAACTTCGTAATTCTGCGATATCTTTCTGAGAAATCATTTTTTTCACATGTGCCCGAGTGTTTTTAATGCACTGTTCTTCGCTGATTACGAATATAACCATGGTTTTACGATAAACTCATCAGGTAACTAGAAATCCGCATGAGAAGTAAGTGATCACGGATCAACGTCCTTTTCGCTGTAGGACCGATATTTCGCGAGAAAAACGCGAATAACTGTTTTGCATCATTCTCGGACTCCGCATATAGTTTATATTATGTATTTTTGGCCGCTAAACGAGAATATTACATTATTTTAGTGATACGACGCATAGAATTTACAATAACCGTGGAAAACCGGCACCGAGGATCTTAATTTTTCTCGTTTTCCGATAAACTTCGTAATTCTGCGATATCTTTCTGAGAAATCATTTTTTTTACATGTGCCCGAGTGTTTTTAATGCACTGTGCTTCGCTGATTACGAATATAACCATGGTTTTACGATAAACTCATCAGGTAACTAGAAATCCGCATGAGAAGTAAGTGATCACGGATCAACGTCCTTTTCGCTGTAGGACCGATATTTCGCGAGAAAAACGCGAATATCTGTTTTGCATCATTCTCGGACTCCGCATATAGTTTATATTATGTATTTTTGGCCGCTAAACGAGAATATAACATTATTTTAGTGATACGACGCATAGAATTTACAATAACCGTGGAAAACCGGCACCGAGGATCTTAATTTTTCTCGTTTTCCGATAAACTTCGTAATTCTGCGATATCTTTCTGAGAAATCATTTTTTTCACATGTGCCCGAGTGTTTTTAATGCACTGTGCTTCGCTGATTACGAATATAACCATGGTTTTACGATAAACTCATCAGGTAACTAGAAATCCGCATGAGAAGTAAGTGATCACGGATCAACGTCCTTTTCGCTGTAGGACTGATATTTCGCGAGAAAAACGCGAATAACTGTTTTGCATCATTCTCGGACTCCGCATATAGTTTATATTATGTATTTTTGGCCGCTAAACGAGAATATAACATTATTTTAGTGATACGACGCATAGAATTTACAATAACCGTGGAAAACCGGCACCGAGGATCTTAATTTTTCTCGTTTTCCGATAAACTTCGTAATTCTGCGATATCTTTCTGAGAAATCATTTTTTTCACATGTGCCCGAGTGTTTTCAATGCACTGTTCTTCGCTGATTACGAATATAACCATGGTTTTACGATAAACTCATCAGGTAACTAGAAATCCGCATGAGAAGTAAGTGATCACGGATCAACGTCCTTTTCGCTGTAGGACCGATATTTCGCGAGAAAAACGCGAATAACTGTTTTGCATCATTCTCGGACTCCGCATATAGTTTATATTATGTATTTTTGGCCGCTAAACGAGAATATAACATTATTTTAGTGATACGACGCATAGAATTTACAATAACCGTGGAAAACCGGCACCGAGGATCTTAATTTTTCTCGTTTTCCGATAAACTTCGTAATTCTGCGATATCTTTCTGAAAAATCATTTTTTTTACATGTGCCCGAGTGTTTTTAATGCACTGTGCTTCGCTGATTACGAATATAACCATGGTTTTACGATAAACTCATCAGGTAACTAGAAATCCGCATGAGAAGTAAGTGATCACGGATCAACGTCCTTTTCGCTGTAGGACCGATATTTCGCGAGAAAAACGCGAAAAACTGTTTTGCATCATTCTCGGACTCCGCATAGAGTTTATATTATGTATTTTTGGCCGCTAAACGAGAATATCACATTATTTTAGTGATACGACGCATAGAATTTACAATAACCGTGGAAAACCGGCACCGAGGATCTTAATTTTTCTCGTTTTCCGATAAACTTCGTAATTCTGCGATATCTTTCTGAGAAATCATTTTTTTTACATGTGCCCGAGTGTTTTTCATGCACTGTGCTTCGCTGATTACGAATATAACCAAGGTTTTACGATAAACTCATCAGGTAACTAGAAATCCGCATGAGAAGTAAGTGATCACGGATCAACGTCCTTTTCGCTGTAGGACCGATATTTCGCGAGAAAAACGCGAAAAACTGTTTTGCATCATTCTCGGACTCCGCATATAGTTTATATTATGTATTTTTGGCCGCTAAACGAGAATATAACATTATTTTAGTGATACGACGCATAGAATTTACAATAACCGTGGAAAACCGGCACCGAGGATCTTAATTTTTCTCGTTTTCCGATAAACTTCGTAATTCTGCGATATCTTTCTGAGAAATCATTTTTTTTACATGTGCCCGAGTGTTTTTCATGCACTGTGCTTCGCTGATTACGAATATAACCATGGTTTTACGATGAACTCATCAGGTAACTAGAAATCCGCATGAGAAGTAAGTGATCACGGATCAACGTCCTTTTCGCTGTAGGACCGATATTTCGCGAGAAAAACGCGAAAAACTGTTTTGCATCATTCTCGGACTCTGCATATAGTTTATATTATGTATTTTAGGCCGCTAAACGAGAATATAACATTATTTTAGTGATACGACGCATAGAATTTACAATAACCGTGGAAAACCGGCACCGAGGATCTTAATTTTTCTCGTTTTCCGATAAACTTCGTAATTCTGCGATATCTTTCTGAGAAATCATTTTTTTCACATGTGCCCGAGTGTTTTTAATGCACTGTTCTTCGCTGATTACGAATATAACCATGGTTTTACGATAAACTCATCAGGTAACTAGAAATCCGCATGAGAAGTAAGTGATCACGGATCAACGTCCTTTTCGCTGTAGGACCGATATTTCGCGAGAAAAACGCGAATAACTGTTTTGCATCATTCTCGGACTCCGCATATAGTTTATATTATGTATTTTTGGCCGCTAAACGAGAATATTACATTATTTTAGTGATACGACGCATAGAATTTACAATAACCGTGGAAAACCGGCACCGAGGATCTTAATTTTTCTCGTTTTCCGATAAACTTCGTAATTCTGCGATATCTTTCTGAGAAATCATTTTTTTTACATGTGCCCGAGTGTTTTTCATGCACTGTGCTTCGCTGATTACGAATATAACCAAGGTTTTACGATAAACTCATCAGGTAACTAGAAATCCGCATGAGAAGTAAGTGATCACGGATCAACGTCCTTTTCGCTGTAGGACCGATATTTCGCGAGAAAAACGCGAAAAACTGTTTTGCATCATTCTCGGACTCCGCATATAGTTTATATTATGTATTTTTGGCCGCTAAACGAGAATATAACATTATTTTAGTGATACGACGCATAGAATTTACAATAACCGTGGAAAACCGGCACCGAGGATCTTAATTTTTCTCGTTTTCCGATAAACTTCGTAATTCTGCGATATCTTTCTGAGAAATCATTTTTTTCACATGTGCCCGAGTGTTTTTAATGCACTGTGCTTCGCTGATTACGAATATAACCATGGTTTTACGATAAACTCATCAGGTAACTAGAAATCCGCATGAGAAGTAAGTGATCACGGATCAACGTCCTTTTCGCTGTAGGACCGATATTTCGCGAGAAAAACGCGAAAAACTGTTTTGCATCATTCTCGGACTCCGCATATAGTTTATATTATGTATTTTTGGCCGCTAAACGAGAATATAACATTATTTTAGTGATACGACGCATAGAATTTACAATAACCGTGGAAAACCGGCACCGAGGATCTTAAATTTTCTCGTTTTCCGATAAACTTCGTAATTCTGCGATATCTTCCTGAGAAATCATTTTTTTTACATGTGCCTGAGTGTTTTCAATGCACTGTGCTTCGCTGATTACGAATATGACCATGGTTTTACGATAAACTCATCAGGTAACTAGAAATCCGCACGAGAAGTAAGTGATCACGGATCAACGTCCTTTTCGCTGTAGGACCGATATTTCGCGAGAAAAACGCGAATAACTGTTTTGCATCATTCTCGGATTCCGCATATAGTTTATATTATGTATTTTTGGCCGCTAAACGAGAATATAACATTATTTTAGTGATACGACGCATAGAATTTACAATAACCGTGGAAAACCGGCACCGAGGATCTTAATTTTTCTCGTTTTCCGATAAACTTCGTAATTCTGCGATATCTTTCTGAGAAATCATTTTTTTTACATGTGCCCGAGTGTTTTTAATGCACTGTGCTTCGCTGATTACGAATATAACCATGGTTTTACGATAAACTCATCAGGTAACTAGAAATCCGCATGAAAAGTAAGTGATCACGGATCAACGTCCTTTTCGCTGTAGGACCGATATTTCGCCAGAAAAACGCGAATAACTGTTTTGCATCATTCTCGGACTCCGCATATAGTTTATATTATGTATTTTTGGCCGCTAAACAAGAATATAACATTATTTTAGTGATACGACGCATAGAATTTACAATAACCGTGGAAAACCGGCACCGAGGATCTTATTTTTTCTCGTTTTCCGATAAACTCCGTAATTCTGCGATATCTTTCTGAGAAATCATTTTTTTTACATGTGCCCGAGTGTTTTTAATGCACTGTGCTTCGCTAATTACGAATATAACCATGGTTTTACGATAAACTCATCAGGTAACTAGAAATCCGCATGAGAAGTAAGTGATCACGGATCAACGTCCTTTTCGCTGTAGGACCGATATTTCGCGAGAAAAACGCGAAAAACTGTTTTGCATCATTCTCGGACTCCGCATATAGTTTATATTATGTATTTTTGGCCGCTAAACGAGAATATAACATTATTTTAGTGATACGACGCATAAAATTTACAATAACCGTAGAAAACCGGCACCGAGGATCTTAATTTTTCTCGTTTTCCGATAAACTTCGTGATTCTGCGATATCTTCCTGAGAAATCATTTTTTTTACATGTGCCCGAGTGTTTTTGATGCACTGTGCTTCGCTGATTACGAATATAACCATGGTTTTACGATAAACTCATCAGGTAACTAGAAATCCGCATGAGAAGTAAGTGATCACGGATCAACGTCCTTTTCGCTGTAGGACCGATATTTCGCGAGAAAAACGCGAAAAACTGTTTTGCATCATTCTCGGACTCCGCATATAGTTTATATTATGTATTTTCGGCCGCTAAACGAGAATATAACATTATTTTAGTGATACGACGCTTAGAATTTACAATAACCGTGGAAAACCGGCACCGAGGATCTTAATTTTTCTCGTTTTCCGATAAACTTCGTAATTCTGCGATATCATTCTGAGAAATCATTTTTTTTACATGTGCCCGGGTGTTTTTAATGCACTGTGCTTCGCTGATTACGAATATAACCATGGTTTCACGATAAACTCATCAGGTAACTAGAAATTCGCATGAGAAGTAAGTGATGACGGATCAACGTCCTTTTCGCTGTAGGACCGATATTTCGCGAGAAAAACGCGAAAAACTGTTTTGCATCATTCTCGGACTCCGCATATAGTTTATATTATGTCTTTTTGGCCGCTAAACGAGAATATAACATTATTTTAGTGATACGACGCATAGAATTTACAATAACCGTGGAAAACCGGCACCGAGGATCTTAGTTTTTCTCGTTTTCCGATAAACTTCGTAATTCTGCGATATCTTTCTGAGTAATCATTTTTTTCACATGTGCCCGAGTGTTTTTAATGCACTGTGCTTCGCTGATTACGAATATAACCATGGTTTTACGATAAACTCATCAGGTAACTAGAAATCCGCATGAGAAGTAAGTGATCACGGATCAACGTCCTTTTCGCTGTAGGACCGATATTTCGCGAGAAAAACGCGAAAAACTGTTTTGCATCATTCTCGGACTCCGCATATAGTTTATATTATGTCTTTTTGGCCGCTAAACGAGAATATAACATTATTTTAGTGATACGACGCATAGAATTTACAATAACCGTGGAAAACCGGCACCGAGGATCTTAGTTTTTCTCGTTTTCCGATAAACTTCGTAATTCTGCGATATCTTTCTGAGTAATTATTTTTTTTACATGTGCCCGAGTGTTTTTAATGCACTGTGCTTCGCTGATTACGAATATAACCATGGTTTTACGATAAACTCATCAGGTAACTAGAAATCCGCATGAGAAGTAAGTGATCACGGATCAACGTCCTTTTCGCTGTAAGACCGATATTTCGCGAGAAAAACGCGAATAACTGTTTTGCATCATTCTCGGACTCCGCATATAGTTTATATTATGTATTTTTGGCCGCTAAACGAGAATATAACATTATTTTAGTGATACGACGCATAGAATTTACAATAACCGTGGAAAACCGGCACCGAGGATCTTAATTTTTCTCGTTTTCCGATAAACTTCGTAATTCTGCGATATCTTTCTGAGAAATCATTTTTTTTACATGTGCCCGAGTGTTTTTAATGCACTGTGCTTCGCTAATTACGAATATAACCATGGTTTTACGATAAACTCATCAGGTAACTAGAAATCCGCATGAGAAGTAAGTGATCACGGATCAACGTCCTTTTCGCTGTAGGACCGATATTTCGCGAGAAAAACGCGAAAAACTGTTTTGCATCATTCTCGGACTCCGCATATAGTTTATATTATGCCTTTCTGGCCGCTAAACGAGAATATAACATTATTTTAGTGATACGACGCATAGAATTTACAATAACCGTGGAAAACCGGCACCGAGGATCTTAATTTTTCTCGTTTTCCGATAAACTTCGTAATTCTGCGATATCTTTCTGAGAAATCATTTTTTTTACATGTGCCCGAGTGTTTTTAATGCACTGTGCTTCGCTGATTACGAATATAACCATGGTTTTACGATAAACTCATCAGGTAACTAGAAATCCGCATGAGAAGTAAGTGATCACGGATCAACGTCCTTTTCGCTGTAGGACCGATATTTCGCCAGAAAAACGCGAATAACTGTTTTGCATCATTCTCGGACTCCGCATATAGTTTATATCATGTATTTTTGGCCGCTAAACGAGAATATAACATTATTTTAGTGATACGACGCATAGAATTTACAATAACCGTGGAAAACCGGCACCGAGGATCTTAGTTTTTCTCGTTTTCCGATAAACTTCGTAATTCTGCGATATCTTTCTGAGAAATCATTTTTTTTACATGTGCCCGAGTGTTTTTAATGCACTGTGCTTCGCTGATTACGAATATAACCATGGTTTTACGATAAACTCATCAGGTAACTAGAAATCCGCATGAGAAGTAAGTGATCACGGATCAACGTCCTTTTCGCTGTAAGACCGATATTTCGCGAGAAAAACGCGAATAACTGTTTTGCATCATTCTCGGACTCCGCATATAGTTTATATTATGTATTTTTGGCCGCTAAACGAGAATATAACATTATTTTAGTGATACGACGCATAGAATTTACAATAACCGTGGAAAACCGGCACCGAGGATCTTAATTTTTCTCGTTTTCCGATAAACTTCGTAATTCTGCGATATCTTTCTGAGAAATCATTTTTTTTACATGTGCCCGAGTGTTTTTAATGCACTGTGCTTCGCTGATTACGAATATAACCATGGTTTTACGATAAACTCATCAGGTAACTAGAAATCCGCATGAGAAGTAAGTGATCACGGATCAACGTCCTTTTCGCTGTAGGACCGATATTTCGCGAGAAAAACGCGAAAAACTGTTTTGCATCATTCTCGGACTCCGCATATAGTTTATATTATGTATTTTTGGCCGCTAAACGAGAATATAACATTATTTGAGTGATACGACGCATAGAATTTACAATAACCGTGGAAAACCGGCACCGAGGATCTTAATTTTTCTTGTTTTCCGATAAACTTCGTAATTCTGCGATATCTTTCTGAGAAATCATTTTTTTCACATGTGCCCGAGTGTTTTTAATGCACTGTGCTTCGCTGATTACGAATATAACCGAGGTTTTACGATAAACTCATCAGGTAACTAGAAATCCGCATGAGAAGTAAGTGATCACGGATCAACGTCCTTTTCGCTGTAGGACCGATATTTCGCGAGAAAAACGCGAAAAACTGTTTTGCATCATTCTCGGACTCCGCATATAGTTTATATTATGTATTTTTGGCCGCTAAACGAGAATATAACATTATTTTAGTGATACGACGCATAGAATTTACAATAACCGTGGAAAACCGGCACCGAGGATCTTAATTTTTCTCGTTTTCCGATAAACTTCGTAATTCTGCGATATCTTTCTGAGAAATCATTTTTTTCACATGTGTTCGAGTGTTTTTCATGCACTGTGCTTCGCTGATTACGAATATAACCATGGTTTTACGATAAACTCATCAGGTAACTAGAAATCCGCATGAGAATTAAGTGATCACGGATCAACGTCCTTTTCGCTGTAGGACCGATATTTCGCGAGAAAAACGCGAATAACTGTTTTGCATCATTCTCGGACTCCGCATATAGTTTATATCATGTATTTTTGGCCGCTAAACGAGAATATTACATTATTTAGTGATACGACGCATAGAATTTACAATAACCGTGGAAAACCGGCACCGAGGATCTTAATTTTTCTCGTTTTCCGATAAACTTCGTAATTCTGCGATATCTTTCTGAGAAATCATTTTTTTTACATGTGCCCGAGTGTTTTCAATGCACTGTTCTTCGCTGATTACGAATATAACCATGGTTTTACGATAAACTCATCAGGTAACTAGAAATCCGCATGAGAAGTAAGTGATCACGGATCAACGTCCTTTTCGCTGTAGGACCGATATTTCGCGAGAAAAACGCGAAAAACTGTTTTGCATCATTCTCGGACTCCGCATATAGTTTACATATGCCTTTTTGGCCGCTAAACGAGAATATAACATGATTTTAGTGATACGACGCATAGAATTTACAATAACCGTGGAAAACCGGCACCGAGGATCTTAATTTTTCTCGTTTTCCGATAAACTCCGTAATTCTGCGATATCTTTCTGAGAAATCATTTTTTTTACATGTGCCCGAGTGTTTTCAATGCACTGTTCTTCGCTGATTACGAATATAACCATGGTTTTACGATAAACTCATCAGGTAACTAGAAATCCGCATGAGAAGTAAGTGATCACGGATCAACGTCCTTTTCGCTGTAGGACCGATATTTCGCGAGAAAAACGTGAATAACTGTTTTGCATCATTCTCGGACTCCGCATATAGTTTATATTATGTATTTTTGGCCGCTAAACGAGAATATTACATTATTTTAGTGTTACGACGCATAGAATTTACAATAACCGTGGAAAACCGGCACCGAGGATCTTAATTTTTCTCGTTTTCCGATAAACTTCGTAATTCTGCGATATCTTTCTTAGAAATCATTTTTTTCACATGTGCCCGAGTGTTTTTAATGCACTGTCCTTCGCTGATTACGAATATAACCATGGTTTTACGATAAACTCATCAGGTAACTAGAAATCCGCATGAGAAGTAAGTGATCACGGATCAACGTCCTTTTCGCTGTAGGACCGATATTTCGCGAGAAAAACGCGAAAAACTGTTTTGCATCATTCTCGGACTCCGCATATAGTTTATATTATGTCTTTTTGGCCGCTAAACGAGAATATAACATTATTTTAGTGATACGACGCATAGAATTTACAATAACCGTGGAAAACCGGCACCGAGGATCTTAATTTTTCTCGTTTTCCGATAAACTTCGTAATTCTGCGATATCTTCCTGAGAAATCATTTTTTTTACATGTGCCCGAGTGTTTTTAATGCACTGTGCTTCGCTGATTACGATTATAACCATGGTTTTACGATAAACTCATCAGGTAACTAGAAATCCGCATGAGAAGTAAGTGATCACGGATCAACGTCCTTTTCGCTGTAGGACCGATATTTCGCGAGAAAAACGCGAAAAACTGTTTTGCATCATTCTCGGACTCCGCATATAGTCTATATTATGTATTTTTGGCCGCTAAACAAGAATATAACATTATTTTAGTGATACGACGCATAGAATTTACAATAACCGTGGAAAACCGGCACCGAGGATCTTAATTTTTCTCGTTTTCCGATAAACTTCGTAATTCTGCGATATCATTCTGAGAAATCATTTTTTTTACATGTGCCCGAGTGTTTTTAATGCACTGTGCTTCGCTGATTACGAATATAACCATGGTTTCACGATAAACTCATCAGGTAACTAGAAATCCGCATGAGAAGTAAGTGATCACGGATCAACGTCCTTTTCGCTGTAGGACCGATATTTCGCGAGAAAAACGCGAAAAACTGTTTTGCATCATTCTCGGACTCCGCATATAGTTTATATTATGCCTTTTTGGCCGCTAAACGAGAATATAACATTATTTTAGTGATACGACGCATAGAATTTACAATAACCGTGGAAAACCGGCACCGAGGATCTTAATTTTTCTCGTTTTCCGATAAACTCCGTAATTCTGCGATATCTTTCTGAGAAATCATTTTTTTTACATGTGCCCGAGTGTTTTCAATGCACTGTTCTTCGCTGATTACGAATATAACCATGGTTTTACGATAAACTCATCAGGTAACTAGAAATCCGCATGAGAAGTAAGTGATCACGGATCAACGTCCTTTTCGGTGTAGGACTGATATTTCGCGAGAAAAACGCGAATAACTGTTTTGCATCATTCTCGGACTCCGCATATAGTTTATATTATGTATTTTTGGCCGCTAAACGAGAATATAACATTATTTTAGTGATACGACGCATAAAATTTACAATAACCGTGGAAAACCGGCACCGAGGATCTTAATTTTTCTCGTTTTCCGATAAACTTCGTGATTCTGCGATATCTTTCTGAGAAATCATTTTTTTTACATGTGCCCGAGTGTTTTTAATGCACTGTGCTTCGCTGATTACGAATATAACCATGGTTTTACGATAAACTCATCAGGTAACTAGAAATCCGCATGAGAAGTAAGTGATCACGGATCAACGTCCTTTTCGCTGTAAGACCGATATTTCGCGAGAAAAACGCGAATAACTGTTTTGCATCATTCTCGGACTCCGCATATAGTTTATATTATGTATTTTTGGCCGCTAAACGAGAATATAACATTATTTTAGTGATACGACGCATAGAATTTACAATAACCGTGGAAAACCGGCACCGAGGATCTTAATTTTTCTCGTTTTCCGATAAACTTCGTAATTCTGCGATATCTTTCTGAGAAATCATTTTTTTTACATGTGCCCGAGTGTTTTTAATGCACTGTGCTTCGCTAATTACGAATATAACCATGGTTTTACGATAAACTCATCAGGTAACTAGAAATCCGCATGAGAAGTAAGTGATCACGGATCAACGTCCTTTTCGCTGTAGGACCGATATTTCGCGAGAAAAACGCGAAAAACTGTTTTGCATCATTCTCGGACTCCGCATATAGTTTATATTATGTATTTTTGGCCGCTAAACGAGAATATAACATTATTTTAGTGATACGACGCA
The DNA here is from genome assembly GCA_949699805.1 of Tromatobia lineatoria. NCBI lineage: Eukaryota > Metazoa > Arthropoda > Insecta > Hymenoptera > Ichneumonidae > Tromatobia > Tromatobia lineatoria. Next base: position 6,417,235 of record OX453042.1, on the reverse strand, counting down.
TAGAATTTACAATAACCGTGGAAAACCGGCACCGAGGATCTTAATTTTTCTCGTTTTCCGATAAACTTCGTAATTCTGCGATATCTTCCTGAGAAATCATTTTTTTTACATGTGCCCGAGTGTTTTTAATGCACTGTGCTTCGCTGATTACGAATATAACCATGGTTTTACGATAAACTCATCAGGTAACTAGAAATCCGCATGAGAAGTAAGTGATCACGGATCAACGTCCTTTTCGCTGTAGGACCGATATTTCGCGAGAAAAACGCGAAAAACTGTTTTGCATCATTCTCGGACTCCGCATATAGTTTATATTATGTATTTTTGGCCGCTAAACGAGAATATAACATTATTTTAGTGATACGACGCATAGAATTTACAATAACCGTGGAAAACCGGCACCGAGGATCTTAATTTTTCTCGTTTTCCGATAAACTCCGTAATTCTGCGATATCTTTCTGAGAAATCATTTTTTTTACATGTGCCCGAGTGTTTTCAATGCACTGTTCTTCGCTGATTACGAATATAACCATGGTTTTACGATAAACTCATCAGGTAACTAGAAATCCGCATGAGAAGTAAGTGATCACGGATCAACGTCCTTTTCGCTGTAGGACCGATATTTCGCGAGAAAAACGTGAATAACTGTTTTGCATCATTCTCGGACTCCGCATATAGTTTATATTATGTATTTTTGGCCGCTAAACGAGAATATTACATTATTTTAGTGATACGACGCATAGAATTTACAATAACCGTGGAAAACCGGCACCGAGGATCTTAATTTTTCTCGTTTTCCGATAAACTTCGTAATTCTGCGATATCTTTCTGAGAAATCATTTTTTTTACATGTGCCCGAGTGTTTTTCATGCACTGTGCTTCGCTGATTACGAATATAACCATGGTTTTACGATAAACTCATCAGGTAACTAGAAATCCGCATGAGAAGTAAGTGATCACGGATCAACGTCCTTTTCGCTGTAGGACCGATATTTCGCGAGAAAAACGCGAATAACTGTTTTGCATCATTCTCGGACTCCGCATATAGTTTATATTATGTATTTTTGGCCGCTAAACGAGAATATAACATTATTTTAGTGATACGACGCATAGAATTTACAATAACCGTGGAAAACCGGCACCGAGGATCTTAATTTTTCTCGTTTTCCGATAAACTTCGTAATTCTGCGATATCTTTCTGAGAAATCATTTTTTTCACATGTGCCCGAGTGTTTTTAATGCACTGTCCTTCGCTGATTACGAATATAACCATGGTTTTACGATAAACTCATCAGGTAACTAGAAATCCGCATGAGAAGTAAGTGATCACGGATCAACGTCCTTTTCGCTGTAGGACCGATATTTCGCGAGAAAAACGCGAAAAACTGTTTTGCATCATTCTCGGACTCCGCATATAGTTTATATTATGTATTTTTGGCCGCTTAACGAGAATATAACATTATTTTAGTGATACGACGCATAGAATTTACAATAACCGTGGAAAACCGGCACCGAGGATCTTAATTTTTCTCGTTTTCCGATAAACTTCGTAATTCTGCGATATCTTTCTGAGAAATCATTTTTTTTTACATGTGCCCGAGTGTTTTTAATGCACTGTGCTTCGCTGATTACGAATATAACCATGGTTTTACGATAAACTCATCAGGTAACTAGAAATCCGCATGAGAAGTAAGTGATCACGGATCAACGTCCTTTTCGCTGTAGGACCGATATTTCGCGAGAAAAACGCGAATAACTGTTTTGCATCATTCTCGGACTCCGCATATAGTTTATATTATGTATTTTTGGCCGCTAAACGAGAATATCACATTATTTTAGTGATACGACGCATAGAATTTACAATAACCGTGGAAAACCGGCACCGAGGATCTTAATTTTTCTCGTTTTCCGATAAACTTCGTAATTCTGCGATATCTTTCTTAGAAATCATTTTTTTCACATGTGCCCGAGTGTTTTTAATGCACTGTCCTTCGCTGATTACGAATATAACCATGGTTTTACGATAAACTCATCAGGTAACTAGAAATCCGCATGAGAAGTAAGTGATCACGGATCAACGTCCTTTTCGCTGTAGGACCGATATTTCGCGAGAAAAACGCGAAAAACTGTTTTGCATCATTCTCGGACTCCGCATATAGTTTATATTATGCCTTTTTGGCCGCTAAACGAGAATATAACATTATTTTAGTGATACGACGCATAGAATTTACAATAACCGTGGAAAACCGGCACCGAGGATCTTAATTTTTCTCGTTTTCCGATAAACTTCGTAATTCTGCGATATCTTTCTTAGAAATCATTTTTTTTCACATGTGCCCGAGTGTTTTTAATGCACTGTCCTTCGCTGATTACGAATATAACCATGGTTTTACGATAAACTCATCAGGTAACTAGAAATCCGCATGAGAAGTAAGTGATCACGGATCAACGTCCTTTTCGCTGTAGGACCGATATTTCGCGAGAAAAACGCGAAAAACTGTTTTGCATCATTCTCGGACTCCGCATATAGTTTATATTATGCCTTTTTGGCCGCTAAACGAGAATATAACATTATTTTAGTGATACGACGCATAGAATTTACAATAACCGTGGAAAACCGGCACCGAGGATCTTAATTTTTCTCGTTTTCCGATAAACTTCGTAATTCTGCGATATCATTCTGAGAAATCATTTTTTTTACATGTGCCCGAGTGTTTTTAATGCACTGTGCTTCGCTGATTACGAATATAACCATGGTTTCACGATAAACTCATCAGGTAACTAGAAATCCGCATGAGAAGTAAGTGATCACGGATCAACGTCCTTTTCGCTGTAGGACCGATATTTCGCGAGAAAAACGCGAAAAACTGTTTTGCATCATTCTCGGACTCCGCATATAGTTTATATTATGTCTTTTTGGCCGCTAAACGAGAATATAACATTATTTTAGTGATACGACGCATAGAATTTACAATAACCGTGGAAAACCGGCACCGAGGATCTTAGTTTTTCTCGTTTTCCGATAAACTTCGTAATTCTGCGATATCTTTCTGAGTAATCATTTTTTTTACATGTGCCCGAGTGTTTTTAATGCACTGTGCTTCGCTGATTACGAATATAACCATGGTTTTACGATAAACTCATCAGGTAACTAGAAATCCGCATGAGAAGTAAGTGATCACGGATCAACGTCCTTTTCGCTGTAGGACCGATATTTCGCGAGAAAAACGCGAAAAACTGTTTTGCATCATTCTCGGACTCCGCATATAGTTTATATTATGCCTTTTTGGCCGCTAAACGAGAATATAACATTATTTTAGTGATACGACGCATAGAATTTACAATAACCGTGGAAAACCGGCACCGAGGATCTTAATTTTTCTCGTTTTCCGATAAACTTCGTAATTCTGCGATATCTTTCTGAGAAATCATTTTTTTTACATGTGCCCGAGTGTTTTTAATGCACTGTGCTTCGCTGATTACGAATATAACCATGGTTTTACGATAAACTCATCAGGTAACTAGAAATCCGCATGAGAAGTAAGTGATCACGGATCAACGTCCTTTTCGCTGTAGGACCGATATTTCGCGAGAAAAACGCGAATAACTGTTTTGCATCATTCTCGGACTCCGCATATAGTTTATATTATGTATTTTTGGCCGCTAAACGAGAATATAACATTATTTTAGTGATACGACGCATAGAATTTACAATAACCGTGGAAAACCGGCACCGAGGATCTTAATTTTTCTCGTTTTCCGATAAACTTCGTAATTCTGCGATATCTTCCTGAGAAATCATTTTTTTCACATGTGCCCGAGTGTTTTTAATGCACTGTCCTTCGCTGATTACGGATATAACCATGGTTTTACGATAAACTCATCAGGTAACTAGAAATCCGCATGAGAAGTAAGTGATCACGGATCAACGTCCTTTTCGCTGTAGGACCGATATTTCGCGAGAAAAACGCGAAAAACTGTTTTGCATCATTCTCGGACTCCGCATATAGTTTATATTATGTATTTTTGGCCGCTAAACAAGAATATAACATTATTTTAGTGATACGACGCATAGAATTTACAATAACCGTGGAAAACCGGCACCGAGGATCTTAATTTTTCTCGTTTTCCGATAAACTTCGTAATTCTGCGATATCTTTCTGAGAAATCATTTTTTTTACATGTGCCCGAGTGTTTTCAATGCACTGTGCTTCGCTGATTACGAATATAACCATGGTTTTACGATAAACTCATCGGGTAACTAGAAATCCGCATGAGAAGTAAGTGATCACGGATCAACGTCCTTTTCGCTGTAGGACCGATATTTCGCGAGAAAAACGCGAAAAACTGTTTTGCATCATTCTCGGACTCCGCATATAGTTTATATTATGCCTTTTTGGCCGCTAAACGAGAATATAACATTATTTTAGTGATACGACGCATAGAATTTACAATAACCGTGGAAAACCGGCACCGAGGATCTTAATTTTTCTCGTTTTCCGATAAACTTCGTAATTCTGCGATATCTTTCTGAGAAATCATTTTTTTTACATGTGCCCGAGTGTTTTTAATGCACTGTGCTTCGCTGATTACGAATATAACCATGGTTTTACGATAAACTCATCAGGTAACTAGAAATCCGCATGAGAAGTAAGTGATCACGGATCAACGTCCTTTTCGCTGTAGGACCGATATTTCGCGAGAAAAACGCGAATAACTGTTTTGCATCATTCTCGGACTCCGCATATAGTTTATATTATGTATTTTTGGCCGCTAAACGAGAATATAACATTATTTTAGTGATACGACGCATAGAATTTACAATAACCGTGGAAAACCGGCACCGAGGATCTTAATTTTTCTCGTTTTCCGATAAACTTCGTAATTCTGCGATATCTTTCTGAGAAATCATTTTTTTCACATGTGCCCGAGTGTTTTTAATGCACTGTCCTTCGCTGATTACGAATATAACCATGGTTTTACGATAAACTCATCAGGTAACTAGAAATCCGCATGAGAAGTAAGTGATCACGGATCAACGTCCTTTTCGCTGTAGGACCGATATTTCGCGAGAAAAACGCGAAAAAACTGTTTTGCATCATTCTCGGACTCCGCATATAGTTTATATTACGTATTTTTGGCCGCTAAACGAGAATATAACATTATTTTAGTGATACGACGCATAGAATTTACAATAACCGTGGAAAACCGGCACCGAGGATCTTAATTTTTCTCGTTTTCCGATAAACTTCGTAATTCTGCGATATCTTTCTGAGAAATCATTTTTTTTACATGTGCCCGAGTGTTTTTTAATGCACTGTGCTTCGCTGATTACGAATATAACCATGGTTTTACGATAAACTCATCAGGTAACTAGAAATCCGCATGAGAAGTAAGTGATCACGGATCAACGTCCTTTTCGCTGTAGGACCGATATTTCGCGAGAAAAACGCGAATAACTGTTTTGCATCATTCTCGGACTCCGCATATAGTTTATATTATGTATTTTTGGCCGCTAAACGAGAATATAACATTATTTTAGTGATACGACGCATAGAATTTACAATAACCGTGGAAAACCGGCACCGAGGATCTTAATTTTTCTCGTTTTCCGATAAACTTCGTAATTCTGCGATATCTTTCTTAGAAATCATTTTTTTCACATGTGCCCGAGTGTTTTTAATGCACTGTCCTTCGCTGATTACGAATATAACCATGGTTTTACGATAAACTCATCAGGTAACTAGAAATCCGCATGAGAAGTAAGTGATCACGGATCAACGTCCTTTTCGCTGTAGGACCGATATTTCGCGAGAAAAACGCGAAAAAACTGTTTTGCATCATTCTCGGACTCCGCATATAGTTTATATTATGCCTTTTTGGCCGCTAAACGAGAATATAACATTATTTTAGTGATACGACGCATAGAATTTACAATAACCGTGGAAAACCGGCACCGAGGATCTTAATTTTTCTCGTTTTCCGATAAACTTCGTAATTCTGCGATATCTTCCTGAGAAATCATTTTTTTTACATGTGCCCGAGTGTTTTCAATGCACTGTGCTTCGCTGATTACGAATATAACCATGGTTTTACGATAAACTCATCAGGTAACTAGAAATCCGCATGAGAAGTAAGTGATCACGGATCAACGTCCTTTTCGCTGTAGGACCGATATTTCGCGAGAAAAACGCGAAAAACTGTTTTGCATCATTCTCGGACTCCGCATATAGTTTATATTATGTATTTTTGGCCGCTAAACAAGAATATAACATTATTTTAGTGATACGACGCATAGAATTTACAATAACCGTGGAAAACCGGCACCGAGGATCTTAATTTTTCTCGTTTTCCGATAAACTTCGTAATTCTGCGATATCATTCTGAGAAATCATTTTTTTTACATGTGCCCGAGTGTTTTTAATGCACTGTGCTTCGCTGATTACGAATATAACCATGGTTTCACGATAAACTCATCAGGTAACTAGAAATCCGCATGAGAAGTAAGTGATCACGGATCAACGTCCTTTTCGCTGTAGGACCGATATTTCGCGAGAAAAACGCGAAAAACTGTTTTGCATCATTCTCGGACTCCGCATATAGTTTATATTATGTCTTTTTGGCCGCTAAACGAGAATATAACATTATTTTAGTGATACGACGCATAGAATTTACAATAACCGTGGAAAACCGGCACCGAGGATCTTAGTTTTTCTCGTTTTCCGATAAACTTCGTAATTCTGCGATATCTTTCTGAGTAATCATTTTTTTTACATGTGCCCGAGTGTTTTTAATGCACTGTGCTTCGCTGATTACGAATATAACCATGGTTTTACGATAAACTCATCAGGTAACTAGAAATCCGCATGAGAAGTAAGTGATCACGGATCAACGTCCTTTTCGCTGTAGGACCGATATTTCGCGAGAAAAACGCGAAAAACTGTTTTGCATCATTCTCGGACTCCGCATATAGTTTATATTATGCCTTTTTGGCCGCTAAACGAGAATATAACATTATTTTAGTGATACGACGCATAGAATTTACAATAACCGTGGAAAACCGGCACCGAGGATCTTAATTTTTCTCGTTTTCCGATAAACTTCGTAATTCTGCGATATCTTTCTGAGAAATCATTTTTTTTACATGTGCCCGAGTGTTTTTCATGCACTGTGCTTCGCTGATTACGAATATAACCATGGTTTTACGATAAACTCATCAGGTAACTAGAAATCCGCATGAGAAGTAAGTGATCACGGATCAACGTCCTTTTCGCTGTAGGACCGATATTTCGCGAGAAAAACGCGAAAAACTGTTTTGCATCATTCTCGGACTCCGCATATAGTTTATATTATGTATTTTTGGCCGCTAAACAAGAATATAACATTATTTTAGTGATACGACGCATAGAATTTACAATAACCGTGGAAAACCGGCACCGAGGATCTTAATTTTTCTCGTTTTCCGATAAACTTCGTAATTCTGCGATATCATTCTGAGAAATCATTTTTTTTACATGTGCCCGAGTGTTTTTAATGCACTGTGCTTCGCTGATTACGAATATAACCATGGTTTCACGATAAACTCATCAGGTAACTAGAAATCCGCATGAGAAGTAAGTGATCACGGATCAACGTACTTTTCGCTGTAGGACCGATATTTCGCGAGAAAAACGCGAAAAACTGTTTTGCATCATTCTCGGACTCCGCATATAGTTTATATTATGTCTTTTTGGCCGCTAAACGAGAATATAACATTATTTTAGTGATACGACGCATAGAATTTACAATAACCGTGGAAAACCGGCACCGAGGATCTTAATTTTTCTCGTTTTCCGATAAACTTCGTAATTCTGCGATATCTTTCTGAGAAATCATTTTTTTTACATGTGCCCGAGTGTTTTTAATGCACTGTGCTTCGCTGATTACGAATATAACCATGGTTTTACGTTAAACTCATCAGGTAACTAGAAATCCGCATGAGAAGTAAGTGATCACGGATCAACGTCCTTTTCGCTGTAGGACCGATATTTCGCGAGAAAAACGCGAATAACTGTTTTGCATCATTCTCGGACTCCGCATATAGTTTATATTATGTATTTTTGGCCGCTAAACGAGAATATAACATTATTTTAGTGATACGACGCATAGAATTTACAATAACCGTGGAAAACCGGCACCGAGGATCTTAATTTTTCTCGTTTTCCGATAAACTTCGTAATTCTGCGATATCTTTCTTAGAAATCATTTTTTTCACATGTGCCCGAGTGTTTTTAATGCACTGTCCTTCGCTGATTACGAATATAACCATGGTTTTACGATAAACTCATCAGGTAACTAGAAATCCGCATGAGAAGTAAGTGATCACGGATCAACGTCCTTTTCGCTGTAGGACCGATATTTCGCGAGAAAAACGCGAAAAACTGTTTTGCATCATTCTCGGACTCCGCATATAGTTTATATTATGTATTTTTGGCCGCTAAACGAGAATATAACATTATTTTAGTGATACGACGCATAGAATTTACAATAACCGTGGAAAACCGGCACCGAGGATCTTAATTTTTCTCGTTTTCCGATAAACTTCGTAATTCTGCGATATCTTTCTGAGAAATCATTTTTTTTACATGTGCCCGAGTGTTTTTAATGCACTGTGCTTCGCTGATTACGAATATAACCATGGTTTTACGATAAACTCATCAGGTAACTAGAAATCCGCATGAGAAGTAAGTGATCACGGATCAACGTCCTTTTCGCTGTAGGACCGATATTTCGCGAGAAAAACGCGAAAAACTGTTTTGCATCATTCTCGGACTCCGCATATAGTTTATATTATGCCTTTTTGGCCGCTAAACGAGAATATAACATTATTTTAGTGATACGACGCATAGAATTTACAATAACCGTGGAAAACCGGCACCGAGGATCTTAATTTTTCTCGTTTTCCGATAAACTTCGTAATTCTGCGATATCTTCCTGAGAAATCATTTTTTTTACATGTGCCCGAGTGTTTTTAATGCACTGTGCTTCGCTGATTACGAATATAACCATGGTTTTACGATAAACTCATCAGGTAACTAGAAATCCGCATGGGAAGTAAGTGATCACGGATCAACGTCCTTTTCGCTGTAGGACCGATATTTCGCGAGAAAAACGCGAAAAAACTTTTTTGCATCATTCTCGGACTCCGCATATAGTTTATATTATGTCTTTTTGGCCGCTAAACGAGAATATAACATTATTTTAGTGATACGACGCATAGAATTTACAATAACCGTGGAAAACCGGCACCGAGGATCTTAGTTTTTCTCGTTTTCCGATAAACTTCGTAATTCTGCGATATCTTTCTGAGTAATTATTTTTTTTACATGTGCCCGAGTGTTTTTAATGCACTGTGCTTCGCTGATTACGAATATAACCATGGTTTTACGATAAACTCATCAGGTAACTAGAAATCCGCATGAGAAGTAAGTGATCACGGATCAACGTCCTTTTCGCTGTAAGACCGATATTTCGCGAGAAAAACGCGAATAACTGTTTTGCATCATTCTCGGACTCCGCATATAGTTTATATTATGTATTTTTGGCCGCTAAACGAGAATATAACATTATTTTAGTGATACGACGCATAGAATTTACAATAACCGTGGAAAACCGGCACCGAGGATCTTAATTTTTCTCGTTTTCCGATAAACTTCGTAATTCTGCGATATCTTTCTGAGAAATCATTTTTTCTACATGTGCCCGAGTGTTTTTAATGCACTGTGCTTCGCTAATTACGAATATAACCATGGTTTTACGATAAACTCATCAGGTAACTAGAAATCCGCATGAGAAGTAAGTGATCACGGATCAACGTCCTTTTCGCTGTAGGACCGATATTTCGCGAGAAAAACGCGAAAACTGTTTTGCATCATTCTCGGACTCCGCATATAGTTTATATTATGCCTTTTTGGCCGCTAAACGAGAATATAACATTATTTTAGTGATACGACGCATAGAATTTACAATAACCGTGGAAAACCGGCACCGAGGATCTTAATTTTTCTCGTTTTCCGATAAACTTCGTAGTTCTGCGATATCTTCCTGAGAAATCATTTTTTTTTACATGTGCCCGAGTGTTTTTAATGCACTGTGCTTCGCTGATTACGAATATAACCATGGTTTTACGATAAACTCATCAGGTAACTAGAAATCCGCATGAGAAGTAAGTGATCACGGATCAACGTCCTTTTCGCTGTAGGACCGATATTTCGCGAGAAAAACGCGAATAACTGTTTTGCATCATTCTCGGACTCCGCATATAGTTTATATTATGTATTTTTGGCCGCTAAACGAGAATATAACATTATTTTAGTGATACGACGCATAGAATTTACAATAACCGTGGAAAACCGGCACCGAGGATCTTAATTTTTCTCGTTTTCCGATAAACTTCGTAATTCTGCGATATCCTTTCTGAGAAATCATTTTTTTTACATGTGCCCGAGTGTTTTTAATGCACTGTGCTTCGCTGATTACGAATATAACCATGGTTTTACGATAAACTCATCAGGTAACTAGAAATCCGCATGAGAAGTAAGTGATCACGGATCAACGTCCTTTTCGCTGTAGGACCGATATTTCGCGAGAAAAACGCGAAAAACTGTTTTGCATCATTCTCGGACTCCGCATATAGTTTATATTATGCCTTTTCGGCCGCTAAACGAGAATATAACATTATTTTAGTGATACGACGCATAGAATTTACAATAACCGTAGAAAACCGGCACCGAGGATCTTAATTTTTCTCGTTTTCCGATAAACTTCGTAATTCTGCGATATCTTTCTGAGAAATCATTTTTTTTACATGTGCCCGAGTGTTTTCAATGCACTGTTCTTCGCTGATTACGAATATAACCATGGTTTTACGATAAACTCATCAGGTAACTAGAAATCCGCATGAGAAGTAAGTGATCACGGATCAACGTCCTTTTCGCTGTAGGACGATATTTCGCGAGAAAAACGCGAAAAACTGTTTTGCATCATTCTCGGACTCCGCATATAGTTTATATTATGTATTTTTGGCCGCTCAACGAGAATATAACATTATTTTAGTGATACGACGCATAGAATTTACAATAACCGTGGAAAACCGGCACCGAGGATCTTAATTTTTCTCGTTTTCCGATAACTCCGTAATTCTGCGATATCTTTCTGAGAAATCATTTTTTTTACATGTGCCCGAGTGTTTTCAATGCACTGTTCTTCGCTGATTACGAATATAACCATGGTTTTACGATAAACTCATCAGGTAACTAGAAATCCGCATGAGAAGTAAGTGATCACGGATCAACGTCCTTTTCGCTGTAGGACCGATATTTCGCGAGAAAAACGCGAAAAACTGTTTTGCATCATTCTCGGACTCCGCATATAGTTTATATTATGTATTTTTGGCCGCTAAACGAGAATATAACATTATTTTAGTGATACGACGCATAGAATTTACAATAACCGTGGAAAACCGGCACCGAGGATCTTAATTTTTCTCGTTTTCCGATAAACTTCGTAATTCTGCGATATCTTTCTGAGAAATCATTTTTTTTTACATGTGCCCGAGTGTTTTTAATGCACTGTGCTTCGCTGATTACGAATATAACCATGGTTTTACGATAAACTCATCAGGTAACTAGAAATCCGCATGAGAAGTAAGTGATCACGGATCAACGTCCTTTTCGCTGTAGGACCGATATTTCGCGAGAAAAACGCGAATAACTGTTTTGCATCATTCTCGGACTCCGCATATAGTTTTATATTATGTATTTTTGGCCGCTAAACGAGAATATAACATTATTTTAGTGATACGACGCATAGAATTTACAATAACCGTGGAAAACCGGCACCGAGGATCTTAATTTTTCTCGTTTTCCGATAAACTTCGTAATTCTGCGATATCTTTCTGAGAAATCATTTTTTTTACATGTGCCCCGAGTGTTTTTAATGCACTGTGCTTCGCTGATTACGAATATAACCATGGTTTTACGTTAAACTCATCAGGTAACTAGAAATCCGCATGAGAAGTAAGTGATCACGGATCAACGTCCTTTTCGCTGTAGGACCGATATTTCGCGAGAAAAACGCGAATAACTGTTTTGCATCATTCTCGGACTCCGCATATAGTTTATATTATGTATTTTTGGCCGCTAAACGAGAATATAACATTATTTTAGTGATACGACGCATAGAATTTACAATAACCGTGGAAAACCGGCACCGAGGATCTTAATTTTTCTCGTTTTCCGATAAACTTCGTAATTCTGCGATATCTTCTTAGAAATCATTTTTTTCACATGTGCCCGAGTGTTTTTAATGGCACTGTCCTTCGCTGATTACGAATATAACCATGGTTTTACGATAAACTCATCAGGTAACTAGAAATCCGCATGAGAAGTAAGTGATCACGGATCAACGTCCTTTTCGCTGTAGGACCGATATTTCGCGAGAAAAACGCGAAAAACTGTTTTGCATCATTCTCGGACTCCGCATATAGTTTATATTATGTATTTTTGGCCGCTAAACGAGAATATAACATTATTTTAGTGATACGACGCATAGAATTTACAATAACCGTGGAAAACCGGCACCGAGGATCTTAATTTTTCTCGTTTTCCGATAAACTTCGTAATTCTGCGATATCTTTCTGAGAAATCATTTTTTTTACATGTGCCCGAGTGTTTTTAATGCACTGTGCTTCGCTGATTACGAATATAACCATGGTTTTTACGATAAACTCATCAGGTAACTAGAAATCCGCATGAGAAGTAAGTGATCACGGATCAACGTCCTTTTCGCTGTAGGACCGATATTTCGCGAGAAAAACGCGAAAAACTGTTTTGCATCATTCTCGGACTCCGCATATAGTTTATATTATGCCTTTTTGGCCGCTAAACGAGAATATAACATTATTTTTAGTGATACGACGCATAGAATTTACAATAACCGTGGGAAAACCGGCACCGAGGATCTTAATTTTTCTCGTTTTCCGATAACTTCGTAATTCTGCGATATCTTCCTGAGAAATCATTTTTTTTACATGTGCCCGAGTGTTTTTAATGCACTGTGCTTCGCTGATTACGAATATAACCATGGTTTTACGATAAACTCATCAGGTAACTAGAAATCCGCATGGGAAGTAAGTGATCACGGATCAACGTCCTTTTCGCTGTAGGACCGATATTTCGCGAGAAAAACGCGAAAAACTTTTTTGCATCATTCTCGGACTCCGCATATAGTTTATATTATGTCTTTTTGGCCGCTAAACGAGAATATAACATTATTTTAGTGATACGACGCATAGAATTTACAATAACCGTGGAAAACCGGCACCGAGGATCTTAGTTTTTCTCGTTTTCCGATAAACTTCGTAATTCTGCGATATCTTTCTGAGTAATTATTTTTTTTACTTGTGCCCGAGTGTTTTTAATGCACTGTGCTTCGCTGATTACGAATATAACCATGGTTTTACGATAAACTCATCAGGTAACTAGAAATCCGCATGAGAAGTAAGTGATCACGGATCAACGTCCTTTTCGCTGTAAGACCGATATTTCGCGAGAAAAACGCGAATAACTGTTTTGCATCATTCTCGGACTCCGCATATAGTTTATATTATGTATTTTTGGCCGCTAAACGAGAATATAACATTATTTTAGTGATACGACGCATAGAATTTACAATAACCGTGGAAAACCGGCACCGAGGATCTTAATTTTTCTCGTTTTCCGATAAACTTCGTAATTCTGCGATATCTTTCTGAGAAATCATTTTTTTTTACATGTGCCCGAGTGTTTTTAATGCACTGTGCTTCGCTAATTACGAATATAACCATGGTTTTACGATAAACTCATCAGGTAACTAGAAATCCGCATGAGAAGTAAGTGATCACGGATCAACGTCCTTTTCGCTGTAGGACCGATATTTCGCGAGAAAAACGCGAAAAACTGTTTTGCATCATTCTCGGACTCCGCATATAGTTTATATTATGTATTTTTGGCCGCTAAACGAGAATATAACATTATTTTAGTGATACGACGCATAGAATTTACAATAACCGTGGAAAACCGGCACCGAGGATCTTAATTTTTCTCGTTTTCCGATAAACTTCGTAATTCTGCGATATCTTTCTGAGAAATCATTTTTTTTTACATGTGCCCGAGTGTTTTTAATGCACTGTGCTTCGCTGATTACGAATATAACCATGGTTTTACGTTAAACTCATCAGGTAACTAGAAATCCGCATGAGAAGTAAGTGATCACGGATCAACGTCCTTTTCGCTGTAGGACCGATATTTCGCGAGAAAAAACGCGAATAACTGTTTTGCATCATTCTCGGACTCCGCATATAGTTTATATTATGTATTTTTGGCCGCTAAACGAGAATATAACATTATTTTAGTGATACGACGCATAGAATTTACAATAACCGTGGAAAACCGGCACCGAGGATCTTAATTTTTCTCGTTTTCCGATAAACTTCGTAATTCTGCGATATCTTTCTTAGAAATCATTTTTTTCACATGTGCCCGAGTGTTTTTAATGCACTGTCCTTCGCTGATTACGAATATAACCATGGTTTTACGATAAACTCATCAGGTAACTAGAAATCCGCATGAGAAGTAAGTGATCACGGATCAACGTCCTTTTCGCTGTAGGACCGATATTTCGCGAGAAAAACGCGAAAAACTGTTTTGCATCATTCTCGGACTCCGCATATAGTTTATATTATGTATTTTTGGCCGCTAAACGAGAATATACATTATTTTAGTGATACGACGCATAGAATTTACAATAACCGTGGAAAACCGGCACCGAGGATCTTAATTTTTCTCGTTTTCCGATAAACTTCGTAATTCTGCGATATCTTTCTGAGAAATCATTTTTTTTACATGTGCCCGAGTGTTTTTAATGCACTGTGCTTCGCTGATTACGAATATAACCATGGTTTTACGATAAACTCATCAGGTAACTAGAAATCCGCATGAGAAGTAAGTGATCACGGATCAACGTCCTTTTCGCTGTAGGACCGATATTTCGCGAGAAAAACGCGGAAAAACTGTTTTGCATCATTCTCGGACTCCGCATATAGTTTATATTATGCCTTTTTGGCCGCTAAACGAGATATAACATATTTTAGTGATACGACGCATAGAATTTACAATAACCGTGAAAACCGGCACCGAGGATCTTAATTTTTCTCGTTTTCCGATAAACTTCGTAATTCTGCGATATCTTCCTGAGAAATCATTTTTTTTACATGTGCCCGAGTGTTTTTAATGCACTGTGCTTCGCTGATTACGATATAACCATGGTTTTACGATAAACTCATCAGGTAACTAGAAATCCGCATGGGAAGTAAGTGATCACGGATCAACGTCCTTTTCGCTGTAGGACCGATATTTCGCGAGAAAAACGCGAAAAACTTTTTTGCATCATTCTCGGACTCCGCATATAGTTTATATTATGTCTTTTTGGCCGCTAAACGAGAATATAACATTATTTAGTGATACGACGCATAGAATTTACAATAACCGTGGAAAACCGGCACCGAGGATCTTAGTTTTTCTCGTTTTCCGATAAACTTCGTAATTCTGCGATATCTTTCTGAGTAATTATTTTTTTTACATGTGCCCGAGTGTTTTTAATGCACTGTGCTTCGCTGATTACGAATATAACCATGGTTTTACGATAAACTCATCAGGTAACTAGAAATCCGCATGAGAAGTAAGTGATCACGGATCAACGTCCTTTTCGCTGTAAGACCGATATTTCGCGAGAAAAACGCGAATAACTGTTTTGCATCATTCTCGGACTCCGCATATAGTTTATATTATGTATTTTTGGCCGCTAAACGAGAATATAACATTATTTTAGTGATACGACGCATAGAATTTACAATAACCGTGGAAAACCGGCACCGAGGATCTTAATTTTTCTCGTTTTCCGATAAACTTCGTAATTCTGCGATATCTTTCTGAGAAATCATTTTTTTTACATGTGCCCGAGTGTTTTTAATGCACTGTGCTTCGCTAATTACGAATATAACCATGGTTTTACGATAAACTCATCAGGTAACTAGAAATCCGCATGAGAAGTAAGTGATCACGGATCAACGTCCTTTTCGCTGTAGGACCGATATTTCGCGAGAAAAACGCGAAAAACTGGTTTTGCATCATTCTCGGACTCCGCATATAGTTTATATTATGTATTTTTGGCCGCTAAACGAGAATATAACATTATTTTAGTGATACGACGCATAGAATTTACAATAACCGTGGAAAACCGGCACCGAGGATCTTAATTTTTCTCGTTTTCCGATAAACTTCGTAATTCTGCGATATCTTTCTGAGAAATCATTTTTTTTACATGTGCCCGAGTGTTTTCAATGCACTGTTCTTCGCTGATTACGAATATAACCATGGTTTTACGATAAACTCATCAGGTAACTAGAAATCCGCATGAGAAGTAAGTGATCACGGATCAACGTCCTTTTCGCTGTAGGACCGATATTTCGCGAGAAAAACGCGAAAAACTGTTTTGCATCATTCTCGGACTCCGCATATAGTTTATATTATGTATTTTTGGCCGCTAAACGAGACTATAACATATTTTAGTGATACGACGCATAGAATTTACAATAACCGTGGAAAACCGGCACCGAGGATCTTAATTTTTCTCGTTTTCCGATAAACTTCGTAATTCTGCGATATCTTTCTGAGAAATCATTTTTTTTACATGTGCCCGAGTGTTTTTAATGCACTGTGCTTCGCTGATTACGAATATAACCATGGTTTTACGATAAACTCATCAGGTAACTAGAAATCTGCATGAGAAGTAAGTGATCACGGATCAACGTCCTTTTCGCTGTAGGACTGATATTTCGCGAGAAAAACGCGAATAACTGTTTTGCATCATTCTCGGACTCCGCATATAGTTTATATTATGTATTTTTGGCCGCTAAACGAGAATATAACATTATTTTAGTGATACGGCGCATAGAATTTACAATAACCGTGGAAAACCGGCACCAAGGATCTTAATTTTTCTCGTTTTCCGATAAACTTCGTAATTCTGCGATATCTTTCTGAGAAATCATTTTTTTTACATGTGCCCGAGTGTTTTCAATGCACTGTTCTTCGCTAATTACGAATATAACCATGGTTTTACGATAAACCCATCAGGTAACTAGAAATCCGCATGAGAAGTAAGTGATCACGGATCAACGTCCTTTTCGCTGTAGGACCGATATTTCGCGAGAAAAACGCGAAAAACTGTTTTGCATCATTCTCGGACTCCGCATATAGTTTATATTATGTCTTTTTGGCCGTCTAAACGAGAATATGAACATTATTTTAGTGATACGACGCATAGAATTTACAATAACCGTGGAAAACCGGCACCGAGGATCTTAATTTTTCTCGTTTTCCGATAAACTTCGTAATTCTGCGATATCTTCCTGAGAAATCATTTTTTTTACATGTACCCGAGTGTTTTTAATGCACTGTGCTTCGCTGATTACGAATATAACCATGGTTTTACGATAAACTCATCAGGTAACTAGAAATCCGCACGAGAAGTAAGTGATCACGGATCAACGTCCTTTTCGCTGTAGGACCGATATTTCGCGAGAAAAACGCGAATAACTGTTTTGCATCATTCTCGGACTCCGCATATAGTTTATATTATGTATTTTTGGCCGCTAAACGAGAATATAACATTATTTTAGTGATACGACGCATAGAATTTACAATAACCGTGGAAAACCGGCACCGAGGATCTTAATTTTTCTCGTTTTCCGATAAACTTCGTAATTCTGCGATATCTTTCTGAGAAATCATTTTTTTTACATGTGCCCGAGTGTTTTTAATGCACTGTGCTTCGCTGATTACGAATATAACCATGGTTTTACGATAAACTCATCAGGTAACTAGAAATCCGCATGAGAAGTAAGTGATCACGGATCAACGTCCTTTTCGCTGTAGGACCGATATTTCGCGAGAAAAACGCGAAAACTGTTTTGCATCATTCTCGGACTCCGCATATAGTTTATATTATGTATTTTTGGCCGCTAAACGAGACTATAACATTATTTTAGTGATACGACGCATAGAATTTACAATAACCGTGGAAAACCGGCACCGAGGATCTTAATTTTCTCGTTTTCCGATAAACTTCGTAATTCTGCGATATCTTTCTGAGAAATCATTTTTTTTACATGTGCCCGAGTGTTTTTAATGCACTGTGCTTCGCTGATTACGAATATAACCATGGGTTTTACGATAAACTCATCAGGTAACTAGAAATCCGCATGAGAAGTAAGTGATCACGGATCAACGTCCTTTTCGCTGTAGGACCGATATTTCGCGAGAAAAACGCGAAAAACTGTTTTGCATCATTCTCGGACTCCGCATATAGTTTATATTATGTATTTTTGGCCGCTAAACGAGAATATAACATTATTTTAGTGATACGACGCATAGAATTTACAATAACCGTGGAAAACCGGCACCGAGGATCTTAATTTTTCTCGTTTTCCGATAAACTTCGTAATTCTGCGATATCTTTCTGAGAAATCATTTTTTTTACATGTGCCCGAGTGTTTTCAATGCACTGTTCTTCGCTGATTACGAATATAACCATGGTTTTACGATAAACTCATCAGGTAACTAGAAATCCGCATGAGAAGTAAGTGATCACGGATCAACGTCCTTTTCGCTGTAGGACCGATATTTCGCGAGAAAAACGCGAAAAACTGTTTTGCATCATTCTCGGACTCCGCATATAGTTTATATTATGTATTTTTGGCCGCTAAACGAGACTATAACATTATTTTAGTGATACGACGCATAGAATTTACAATAACCGTGGAAAACCGGCACCGAGGATCTTAATTTTTCTCGTTTTCCGATAAACTTCGTAATCTGCGATATCTTTCTGAGAAATCATTTTTTTTACATGTGCCCGAGTGTTTTTAATGCACTGTGCTTCGCTGATTACGAATATAACCATGGTTTTACGATAAACTCATCAGGTAACTAGAAATCCGCATGAGAAGTAAGTGATCACGGATCAACGTCCTTTTCGCTGTAGGGACCGATATTTCGCAAGAAAAACGCGAAAAACTGTTTTGCATCATTCTCGGACACCGCATATAGTTTATATTATGTATTTTTGGCCGCTAAACGAGAATATAACATTATTTTAGTGATACGACGCATAGAATTTACAATAACCGTGGAAAACCGGCACCGAGGATCTTAATTTTTCTCGTTTTCCGATAAACTTCGTAATTCTGCGATATCTTTCTGAGAAATCATTTTTTTTACATGTGCCCGAGTGTTTTCAATGCACTGTTCTTCGCTGATTACGAATATAACCATGGTTTTACGATAAACTCATCAGGTAACTAGAAATCCGCATGAGAAGTAAGTGATCACGGATCAACGTCCTTTTCGCTGTAGGACCGATATTTCGCAAGAAAAACGCGAAAAACTGTTTTGCATCATTCTCGGACACCGCATATAGTTTATATTATGTATTTTTGGCCGCTAACGAGAATATAACATTATTTTAGTGATACGACGCATAGAATTTACAATAACCGTGGAAAACCGGCACCGAGGATCTTAATTTTTCTCGTTTTCCGATAAACTTCGTAATTCTGCGATATCTTTCTGAGAAATCATTTTTTTTACATGTGCCCGAGTGTTTTCAATGCACTGTTCTTCGCTGATTACGAATATAACCATGGTTTTACGATAAACTCATCAGGTAACTAGAAATCCGCATGAGAAATAAGTGATCACGGATCAACGTCCTTTTCGCTGTAGGACCGATATTTCGCGAGAAAAACGCGAAAAACCGTTTTGCATCATTCTCGGACTCCGCATATAGTTTATATTATGTATTTTTGGCCGCTAAACGAGAATATAACATTATTTTAGTGATACGACGCATAAAATTTACAATAACCGTGGAAAACCGGCACGAGGATCTTAATTTTTCTCGTTTTCCGATAAACTTCGTGATTCTGCGATATCTTTCTGAGAAATCATTTTTTTTACATGTGCCCGAGTGTTTTTAATGCACTGTGCTTCGCTGATTACGAATATAACCATGGTTTTACGATAAACTCATCAGGTAACTAGAAATCCGCATGAGAAGTAAGTGATCACGGATCAACGTCCTTTTCGCTGTAGGACCGATATTTCGAGAGAAAAACGCGAATAACTGTTTTGCATCATTCTCGGACTCCGCATATAGTTTATATTATGTATTTTTGGCCGCTAAACGAGAATATAACATTATTTTAGTGATACGACGCATAAAATTTACAATAACCGTGGAAAAACCGGCACCGAGGATCTTAATTTTTCTCGTTTTCCGATAAACTTCGTGATTCTGCGATATCTTTCTGAGAAATCATTTTTTTTACATGTGCCGAGTGTTTTTAATGCACTGTGCTTCGCTGATTACGAATATAACCATGGTTTTACGATAAACTCATCAGGTAACTAGAAATCCGCATGAGAAGTAAGTGATCACGGATCACGTCCTTTTCGCTGTAGGACCGATATTTCGCGAGAAAAACGCGAAAAACTGTTTTGCATCATTCTCGGACTCCGCATATAGTTTATATTATGTATTTTTGGCCGCTAAACGAGAATATAACATTATTTTAGTGATACGACGCATAGAATTTACAATAACCGTGGAAAACCGGCACCGAGGATCTTAATTTTCTCGTTTTCCGATAAACTTCGTAATTCTGCGATATCTTTCTGAGAAATCATTTTTTTTACATGTGCCCGAGTGTTTTCAATGCACTGTTCTTCGCTGATTACGAATATAACCATGGTTTTACGATAAAACTCATCAGGTAACTAGAAATCCGCATGAGAAAGTAAGTGATCACGGATCAACGTCCTTTTCGCTGTAGGACCGATATTTCGCGAGAAAAACGCGAAAACTGTTTTGCATCATTCTCGGACTCCGCATATAGTTTATATTATGTATTTTTTGCCGCTAAC